>CH002376.1:1140700-1152617 GCA_000149265.1 Ciona savignyi
GGTTTTAATCTTACAACCCTTCGACTGACAGTTTGATGACATGTGTTATCTAGTAAACAAATACAAACCTTGTATTTCAGATTCCGTCCCATTTTTCTCATTATCATTGGACACATTTGCTGAACATTTTGCTTCTGCAGATATAACTGACAAAATTAAGGACAACTACAATTATAACTATGCCATTGATATTGTCAAATTAGCAAATACCTTTAGCGGAAGCATGGTTTGTTTTAACTTACCTAGCTTATTATTTTCTTTAAATATTTTTCTTTAAGACGATTTAAGGAGCTTTTATTTGTATTTGTAGTTACAGGTTATATTGATAATTTTTTTAGATCGATTTTGAGGATTCAACAGGCAGTGCCTCAAAAGCAATGTACAATACAATATACAGGTAAAGTTATATCACAATATTCATGTGATCTGGAATAGATGTTGTTTTATATATCTTATGCTCCATAAGCTTCGGTAGTGTATTCTGTTAATTTTTTGTCAAATCATCATTAAACTGCTGTAATGAACTTATAGATAGATCAACTTGGTTGCTTCATTAGTTGAAATTGATTAGGGTTAGTATGTCGCATTTTAGCTGAAGGGTTGCAGGTTTCAAAAATGGTTAATACCTAGTCAGTTGTGTCCTTGGGCAAGGGACTTTGCCTGAACCCGCCCGGTTGGTCTAGCGGTTAAGTGCGGCGCCTTCCAATCGAAAGGTTGCAGGTGCGAAACTGGTCGCTAGCTAATCGGTTGTGTCCTTGGGCAAGGCACTTTACGGACATTGCCTGAACCCAGCGGATTAATGGGTTCTACCAAATTGAATGAACGTATGTATCATATGCAACACACTGCAATAGCTCCGGTAACCCGATGATTGGCGCGAGGTGATCTGACGATTGCCCGTGTGTTAACCCCCTTGGTTTTCCCATTCACGAGGATAAACATGAATATCCTATCCTATCCTAACCCAGTTGACCAATGGGTTCTACTAAGTTAAAGAAATGTCTTAATCATATACAACATACAGCAATAGCTCTGGTAAACTGATAGTGAATTCGAGGTAATCTAACAATTGCACAAGTGATTACACCTAAGTCACAGGGATAAACATAAACCATCTGATTCAACCTATAATCAGATATAAAGGCTTTTCATTCACTTCAATTGCCAAAACGGGTTCTCCTTTAATTGGATGGATGTGGATCAATGAAACCAACACACAATACACTTTAAAGGTAATAACTATCAATGATAAAATGTTCATAAAATACTTGTTACGGTTATTAATCCCAAAATTGTTGTATACGATTTCTATTATTTCCATTGTTATCAAAACCACCATGCGTTACGGATTGCGACATTTCTTTGTCTAAGTGCCATGCCAAGTTAGATCAGCCATGTTTGTGTACGATGTGTACGCCAGTTTTCCAAATTGTTTAGTGTAGCTTGTGTTGTGGCTGCAGTATATGTTATGCTGATATTGTAGCAGTAATATTTCACCTAGCTTAATTGCAATACTTCAATGTTTAAATCTAGCTATTGTGTAGCATTTGCAATTGTGAAAGTGTTTAAGGTACTATATGTGTTATGGTAAAGTGCCTCTATTTGAATTGCTAACTGTGTATTCTATTTGAATAAGGTTGATCGAATCGTGGTTGAACACCTCAGAAATTTAGTCGTTTAGTCGCTACTGTTCATTTCATATACTTCACTGCACCGGAACTGTATAATACACTTTTCTGCAACTATAGTGATGTGTTTGATGGACAGTCACTTAATCGCTGACAAGACTACCGATTTGATTGACATACCACGACCATAGTGTCACGTAGGATACGGTTTAAATTCTACAATACTTTTATTTACCTCTGTTGGTAATTGTGGTGATCTTCAGGTCTCATGGAATTCCCGTCCTACAAGAGGTAGTCTTATTTTCCCACCAGCATTACATACAAAAGATGCGACTATCAAATATGCTTTTAATGAAATGCGTAACAATTCTTTTCCGACTGCCTGTGAGGTTTACTTCACCATCGCTTCACCGGTAAGATTTTTTTTATCAAGAAATAAGTAGGTGTCTTAATTTTTTTTTTTTTCTTCGTATGTAGAAGTGGAATACTAGTGGTCAACCTTTAGTGAGCTTTCGTTCCACCTTCGATGATACAACCTTCAATTTAACCGATTCATCAAACGTTATGTTTGGATACATGCTATTAACAAAGTATGTAACTTATTTGGGATATTAAAGTTTAATCTTTGTAACTAAGAAAACCAGTGGGAGTTATCACATAGGCAATTGCCAGTTTAATTACCAAACAGATGAGGGATTGTTATTAATGATTGTTATCAGGCAATTGTAAGATTAGCTTGTACCTACTGTTGTGTTATGGGTGGTGCAGGGTGTTGCGTATAATCAAGATGTTTTATCAATTTATTAGCACCCATTAATCTATTGGGTTCTGGAGATCTGCTTAAGTAACATAACCAGGGAGTTTAGACCTTCAGCTAAAAGTTGTTGTACTAACCCATCAACCTATTTAGCCAAAAACAATAAAACTTTGATTATTGTCATGCTTGTTACATTATAATGGCTTGGCCCCTAATTTTTCCATAATACTTAACTGACATAAAGCACATAACCTATGATTTGTTTAACCATTTTGTTTTGTATTTAACAATAAGAGAACTAGGACACTCAATTGATCAAGCTGAGGTTGAAAACACTCTTGAAATCCTTGCTACAGCTGTGGTTTTAGGTAAATGCAAGAATATCAACCTTGTTAATGGTGTTGTAATGTGTAACTGATATGTTTAGAAGGATAGGATATTCATTCATGTTTATCCCCATAAATAAGAAAATAAGGGTCGTTATCACCTAGGTAATTGTCAGATTATCTTTTGCTTATACATGTTGTGTTGTCCACTTCTGTTTTATCTTAAAAATTATTTTAAATCAAGTTTCTTGTGTGAAGTCACTTGTTTTGTCGATATTTTTCAGAAAATGCATTTGAACAAAATATGATCGGACGCTTACAAGATGCCGTTCTTTCTGTGTCGGCCAATATAGCAAATGCTGTATTACCATGGTTTAATTCTACCTTCATAAGTACAAACCCTTCATATTTTCTTCTCAATGATTTGTATGACCAAACGGGAAATATGGTAAACAATCTTTTTTTCTATATAAGCAGCCTATATATGGTTTATCTGTGAAACATTTCCACCGGCCATTTTTGGACAAAACTTTGCTTTTGGTAAATTCTTTTTCCTTTTTCCATAGATATTCCCATATAATGACAACTTGTTTGATTATTCGAACCGTGCCGGGTATGTATGCTTACAACTCTAAATTCTTTATTTGTTGTGTTTATTTTTAGCATTTATTTTTTGTTAATATCATTTTAAGGCATAACGATATAGTTAATTATAATATTAGGATAGGATAGGATAGGATATTCATGTTTATCCCCGTGAATGGGAAAACCAAGGGGTTTATCACACGGGCAATCGTCAGATCACCTCGCGCCCATCGTCGGGTTACCGGAGCTATTGCAGTGTGTTGTATAAGATAGACACGTTCCTTCAATTTGGTAGAACCCATTAGTCCGCTGGGTTCAAGCAATGTCCGTAAAGTGCCTTGCCCAAGGACATAACCGACTAGCTAGCGACCAGTTTCTTACCTTCAACCTTTCGATTGAAAAGCGGCGCTCTTAACCGTTAGACCAACCGGCCGGACTAGCAAGTGTAAATAATAAAATAGAAAGCAAATAGGTCAAAATTGCAACAGCCATTAAATACACAGTATGACCTGAAAAAATCAAATAAGGCCATTAATCCTAAAAATAAAAAACCTTTAAAAGAAAATTGCATCGAACTGAGAAATGTCATGAAGTTCTTGGACTAGATTTCTGATCATTCAGGAATTTTTATTGTTATTGAGTTTGTGGTATTGTATCATCAGAACAATACTCTTGATTTATAATTCACAGGTTTCGTTCATTAATTTTATAGCATCGTTATTGTTAACCAATTGTATTAATTTTTACAATTTACAAAATTCCCTAATACACATGTTATATTTAACCAAGAATATTAAAATTTGCGCTTTAAAATAATACGAGCACATGCATTAGTGTTAGACTATTAATTCATAAACAGGAACTTTTTCAGGCAAAGAAATTTTGTAATTGGTTCAAGTATACAGTTCCCTTTTCTTCGCTTAATGTGGATTACCAGTGAGGGATTGTATAAGTACGGATTTCGGGTGAGACAAATATGAAATTGTTGATTTCCTTCATTCATATTAACCTGTTGAAAACACTTATTGAATATGATTACAATACACAGTGGTATAGAATTAATGTAACTCATCCGTTTTCATTCAACTACTCAATTGCATTTGATGGTTGTGAGGTGGATTACTATGCAAAACAAATGTTGGAATCAAATTCTAGTCTTGTGGAAGTTTTCTTTCAAATGAGAAGTTCTGTAAGTTCTTGGGTAATAAATGCTTTGATCAAATTAATAAACTCTAAAGTATTTCTTAGAAATGGCAGTCATCTCCATCAAGTTCTAAAGTACACTTAGGTCGGAACAGTTTCTATTACTCTTTTATGGTATCTGGAAATTTGAAAAACCAAATGTTGGGGTACATTGATCTTTCACCAAAGTAAGTAGTTTTGAAAAAGCAAAAAACGAATGAAACAATATCACACTGGAAATCGTCAGATTATATTGCACTTAACATTGGGTTACTGTGTACGGGTAAAACTTTGCTGTTTTTCTATTTTAACCCATTGGACTGTTTAATTCTTTATGTCATTTTTCACAAAAACATGATCAACAGAGATCTCAATCAACAAGAGAGCATGGAACAAGAAACTTTAAAATCCATGGAGATCATATTAAGATCCATCTGCATAGGTTTACAATTTTTTTATATTTAATTTTAATTTATACTCTGAAGAAGCACCAATGTTAATATTTTTGAATGTCGAAAAAGAATAAAATGAAAGTAATTAAAACATGTTAATTAAACAATTTCCAAATACATTTTAGTATAAACTAAAGAAAAATATTTTTTCTTTAAATCATTTAAAAAACTTTAAATGTGTTTTGTAGTTTAAATTTTTGAAAAAATTATTTAAAAAAAATTAAAATTAATTTTTCTAATTAATTTATTTTTGTTATAATATTTTCCATCTAAATGAGTGTTTTCCACTTACATTTACAGCAATGGATGAATTGTATGGATATCTTCCTTCACCATCAAATGTTAGCAGCACTACACCCATACCAGATACCACCATGCATGGCAAGTTTACAACTCCAATACCAGGTTTCTATACCAATTTGTTTATTTTGTTTTTTAGATTAAAAGTCTGACATTTTAAAAGAAAATGTACAATAAATTAAAATGGGTGAAAAAATGATAGTTGCATTGCAACTTATCAGGAAAACAGAATATAGAAAAATGGAAAGTAGTAAAACCTAGGAATCAGACTAAACACATGTCTTTATATATTGTGGATAAGTATAAATATCCTGTGTATTCTAGCAATTGGTAAAATTCATTTTCTATGTGTCACAGGTTTTAATTTCTACAGGTAACAGTTTGGTCTTCAAGCTATTAAGAACCCCTCTGGCCCCAGTAAATTCATTGGTTAAATTAAACAGTAAAAACGCTTAATTATGTATAATCTACAAGAGCTCTGGTAAATAAACCTTTACAGGAAAAAAGTATTCATGGGAACAAACATTCTTATGAATAAACATTCACGAGAATAAACATTTACGGAAAAAAGCATTCACAAAAAATCATTTCCAAGGAAAAAACATTCACACAAAAAAACATTTACAAGAAAAAAACATTACGGGAACAAACAGTCAAAAAATAAACATTACCAAGAATAAAATGTCACGGAAATAAACATTAACAGAAAAAAACATTCATGGGAATAAACATGACTATTTTATTTTACCAAACAGACTTGTAGGCAATGGAAATACAAAGAAATTACAAATAAAAACAACAATACGTCTCTCTGTCTCTCTTCTACAAAAAAACTTAAACAATATAGTTCTCTAGTGCATGAATTTGTAATGGTTGTAGAAATATAGTGGTATTCTATAGTAATAACAAAACCAAATGTTTTTCAACAGTTTTCTGTCCAACTGAGTGTGAAGGGTGTATTGGACCATGTTCAGTTAATTCGAATGGAGGTTGTAACTGTAAATGCATCGCTGGCTACTTTCCCACTGAATTGGATTGTCAACCAGGTATTACTGTATTTTTCTTGGTATAGATACTAGTGTGTTTGTTTGACTTCTTTCCACCGAAAGATTGTATGATCAAAACTGGTCGCATGCTAGTTGGTTGAACACAATGTTTTAGAGGGTTTTACTAAAATTTAAGCAATGTCTCAATTTTTTGTTAATCCGATAGTGGGCGACAGTTAATCTCACGATTGCCCTTGTTATAACCATGCAAAGTTTTTACATTTACAAGGATGCTAGCTTATCTTTTACCCAGCCTGGAAATCAAATATTTTTTTAATTATATTTTGCATTTTTTTAATAATTTAATCCTCTGTAATATGCTTTAATTAGTGTTATCTGCTTTATTAAGTTCTCTGCAAAAAAGAAACAATTCTTCATCCAACCTTACTGATAAATGTGACATTTCCGGAAACACAAACTGGCTTCAAAAGCTCAAGTTTGGAAAAGTGTGATGATCAAACTGTCAATGGTAAGTATTCTCTTTGTATGTATTCCCGTCCGTCTACACTGAGGCTGAACAAGGCTTTTTTGGCTTAATTCTTGATGTGTTTTATTTCATCAGAATATTAAACTTGACTCAGTCTGTTTAATCTAAACTATACCTCAGTCCCAGTGTAGACACTTCTGGCATTAACTGAGCCTTAGTGTACATGGCTTAAAGTATTAAACATTATTTTAACCAGGTGGTAAACCTTATGGAACACGAAGTTGCTTATTAAATGGGACCTCAACACTTCCAATATGGTTAACATCATGTGACATAGGGTTACAGGTACAAGTATCTCAAGTCTTAATTTTAAATTAGCCCATTATCTAATTTAAATTAGCCCATTACCTAAATTGGAAATAGCCCTTTTTAAATCCACAGTATTCAGGTCTTTAATGTTGTGTGTTTATATCACAAACAAAAGTTGTAAAAAATACAGTTTAGGATGGAACTCTAAACCTATTTGAATATGATCACTGACCTTAACCACTACACTAACTTCTTCTTCATATATTCACTGCAATCCAGAATCTTACTGTTGTTGTTATCAACTCAACCGAGCAAAGGGAATCTGTTGCAAACGATCTTGAAGTTTTAACTTCTGAGTCAGAAAGTCTCGACTCAAAGGATGTCTCAGATACAGTGGAAGCATTAAATAATGTTCTGGATGCACCAAGCCTAACTCCACAAGTAAGCCAGTCTTAATAAATATTGTAAAATATAGAAATGCTCAAACATATTATAAATGCGCTTATCATATTAGTTCCAAAAAAGTTTGTTGAGCAACTACTGTAGTGAAGTTATAATGTTGTTGTTTTATTTTCATCGAATTTAGTCCAATCCACTAATCAACACACAAGTCACTTGTTGATTTATTTTTAGCAAGGCATTTAGTGGACATCTCCTGAACCCAGTAGATTCATGAATTAAACTAAACAGAATATCCCAATTATATCTACACAGGCAACAAACAAGGAAATTTAAATATAACCACATTTGTATAATAATATTTTTTTTACCCCTTTTTATTCACAACATAGGTTATGGCCAGAAATAAGCTTGGGACACACCACCCCACATATTTATATAAGGTCCTGTTGTTTGATTTCATCTTGATAAAAATTGTAATCAAACTGCAAAAATGGTCTCAATAAATATTGTATTCATAATAAAAAAACTAAACCCGACTTTATGCTTGCTATATTAAGTGTTAATTCAATAACTTTGTGCTTGCTGTATTAAGTTCTAACTCAACAACAGACATCATCGTCAGTGGTGACAACTGTGAGCAATTTGATGGATGTTCCTGATGATGTGCTGACAGCTAGTGGCCAAACAGACCAGTAATAACAATGCATGAATAGAATAATATTATTTTTTTTAAATTATCTGTAACCTATTATATTAATCAAGTTTGACTTTTTATAAAATAGTAAAACAATATAAAAGACTTTTTTAAAACATGTCTATACTTAAATTATTTATTATAGATATAGCTGTTTGACAATTCAAAGTAGATGGATATAATACTTTAGATGTTTGGCCGAATAGTTTTGTAAGTTAGTGTGTTACCTTTCAGTGAAAGGGTCGGTTGCTTAAAAATGGCCACAAAACAGTTTGTTCTTGAGTAAGACACTAAGCGGACATCATCTGGACCCAGTAGATTAATGGGTTGTGTTTAATCACAAACAACACACTCTAATAGCTTTCATCACCCAATGGTGGGCATAAGGTAATCTGATGATTGTCCATGTGATAACTCTGCCTTACATATTCACAAGGTATTCTGGTGATTGCACATGTGAGAATGCTCCCTTACCTATTCAGTAGATAATCTAATGATTACCCGTGTAAGAACGCTCCCTTACGTATACGCGAGATAATCTGATGATTGCCTGAGTGAGAATGCTCCTCGCATCTTTAAATTCACGGGGATAAACATGAATACCTCATCCTACCGTTCAGATTGTTGGTGACTCTTGAATCTGTTGGAGAAACAGTGGAACTGGATGAAAAGGGAGTTTACCAAGAAGTTAGCTCAAATGTCGGAATTGCCGTTCTGCTTTCTGCTGTTGGTGAGTAGAATTCAGTAAAGTGCTATGACATGTTTGTTATTTTTCTACGAATATGACACAGCATTAAATGTTTGTTACTATGACATGCCACTTTGTATAAATTTGTATTATTCAACAAGTATTCAAAATTATTTTTAAAACCTTACACGCTTGTTTTAATTGGAATAACATAAGACTTTTGCTAGTATGCAATATTCGATGTTGGAGCCTTGCCCAAAAACATAACCATTTAGACAAGTTTTGTTCTTTCAACCCTTTAACTTCTGGTTTGGTAATAACACACTTTAGGCTGAAGGTGATGTCTTCTGAACTATCTGACCAAAACCAACCAAGCTATCTGACCAAATACTGAACTATCTGGCCAAATACTGAGCTATCTAACCAAATACTGAGCTATATAACCAAATACTGAGCTATATAACCAAATACTGAGCTATCTAACTAAATACTGAGCTATGTGGCCAAATCCCTATCTATCTAACCAATTACTAAGCTATTTGGCCAAATACTGAAATATCTGGCCAAATACTGGCCTATCTAACCAAATAATGAATGGTTTGACGAAATACTGAGTTATATGACCATTTAATGAAGACCAAGGGAGAAGTGGACTTGGAGTTTCTTTTCTTCCAATTGATCGGGATTTGGGATTTCGTTCTGATCAAGTGAATCTTTTCAGCGATAATGTGATACCAAGTGATGTTAAATCGTATATTTCTGTTCCAAACAGCGCAGGTTGATATTTGTTTTCTATATGGTATTTAAGGTATTTATTTTCCATTTAGTCATTTTTATAAACAAAATTCTTCAATGTATATATATATCTATATATATCTATATATATATATAGATAAACAGAGAGAGAATCATTATCTCTTGCCCACACTTGGATTGCTGGATGCAGTGTTTTAAACATATTTTACAGACTATCGTTTTACATATTTTTTCTGTTTCCTCGTTTTTATAAATGATCCTTAAGTGTTTTTTTTTTGTAACAAAAAATTCAAAAGAAATAAACTTAAAGATATTCAAATAAGTGGACAACAATAAAACCTATAAATCTATTTTAGCTCTCGAACATGGCTCACCGAAACGCATCAGTTTTCATGCATATCCGAATTCCAAGATATTTTTGTCACCAAATGAAACTTATTATGATGTGAATTCTATTGTGGTGCTATCAGCCTCAATTGAAAAAACTTCGGTCAATAATTTAGTCAATCCTGTTATAGTCCAACTTTTAACAAATAGGGTAAGTGGAAAAGTATGTTTTGTACCATTTAATTTGGGGTGTTATGTGTATGTCCATAAATTTTTTGTTATGTTTTCATTTTTTTATGTGCTTTTAGGACTGTTGTTTTTTCTGATTTTACCAGGTTAGTTTTTTTCTAATTTTTGTGTGTTACTTTGCTTGTTGACATCTGATTTATTTTTGCTGAAATTTGTTTTCTTAATTATTGTGCTTTAAAGAATTGGTGTTTATTTTTCGGTCTATCATTACATTATAGCAGATTAGCAGAATAAAACAAGAAAGAAAAAAAACAAATAAACGAAAGTAAACTAAACCAATTTATTTTTGTTATATTATCCAGTCACTAAACAATGGAAGTGAAGTGGAGACATCAGTTTGTGTATATTGGGATGAGATGAATAAAATTTGGAGCAGTAATGGTTCAACTGAAATTAAAGCAACTGACAACATTACTGTTTGCCAATTTGATCATCTCACCAACTTTGCAACTTTATTGGTTAGTATATTATAATCTTCTATATATATATATTAAGTGTTGAGATATGGTTATAGGAATAAGGAAAGGTATTATGGTCAGAAATGTGTTGATTTTTTTTGTTCACCATGAACAAAATGTCCTGTTAAATAGCTTGGTAGATTAGTTTGTTGTATTACAGCAGAGGGGTGTAGCTTTAAAATGATCGCTAGATTGTCGGTTGTTTCCTTGAAGCATGACATTTTAGCGGACATTGCCTGAACCTAGTGGATTAATGGGTTGTACCAAAACTGAAGGAGCATCTCAACCAAATACAACAAACTACGTTAGCTCTGGTAACCCAAGGGTTTGCATGAGGTAATCTGGTGGTTACCAGTGTCATAACAACACCCCTTGTGTTGAATGTCATCTCCAAATACTTACAGATATTTCCTTAGAATTGGCATTTAACAAACAATGATAATTATTAAACATTGAGGCAAAAATATTAAGCTCTACAATTGCTATGACAGACCATCTGGGAACTGTTAAATCTAATAATTACTTATCTTATAACATGTGTTGTGTATATACCAGTTGTCAAAGAGATAATAACAAACCTTTTGTTTATTTCAGGCTCGTGGGGAATCTGCTGAATCAGTGAATCGCAAATCGCTTGACATCGTATCTTTGGTTGGGAGTTCAATTTCAATTTTTTGTCTTTGTCTCACCATACTAAGCTTTATATGCGTCCCGTAAGTTATCTAATATAGATAAGCATAATCCATTTAATGATATTGGATGTGTGATCAATTTGATGTAGCTGTATATTAGGGTACCATTCTGTTATAGGATTGGATAGGATATTCATATTTATCCCCATGAAAACAAAGGTGGTTAACACACGGACAATTGTCATATCACCTCGTGCCCACCGTCGGTTTAACGGAGCTATTGCAGTTTGTTGTGTATGTTAGACACGTTCCTTTGATTTAGTAGAACCCATTAATTCGCTGGGTTCAGGCAATGGCGTTAAAGTGCCTTGCCTAAGGACACGACGGACTAGCTAGCGACCGGTTTGGAAACTAAAACCCTTTAGTTTAAAGGCATCACACTAAACCGCCAGACTAACCGGTAGGATGTTTAAACTAAACTTAAACAAAGGATAATTTTCAAATCTTCTCGCTGGTTTAAAATCTAGAATATTGTACTTTCTGGACATTGCTTGATTCCATTTGATTATCAGTAGACACACAGATGAAATGTATAGTACGCTTAAGGTAATCTGTTTGATAATGCCTTGCGTATTTGCGAAGTAGTCTGATGATTGCCCATGTGATACCTCTAGTTTTCGTTCACAGGGTTAAACCAAT
>CH002376.1:1194672-1214965 GCA_000149265.1 Ciona savignyi
TTTTTGTATGGCGCCCAAAACTGTGTATCGAAATTTGTCCAGTGAAAGAAATGTAAGCACTTTACAAATATATACATTAATATGTTGTCAAATACATATTGCCAGTACATGCTTTGGCGTAAATACATGTTAAGCAGTAAATGTCTGACCTTGACCTATCACATTGCTCAAAAAATTTAACCTCTTGCAGTTACCATATATTTTTACCATTTCATTATAGATTAATTGTAGCTTGAATAGCAATCAAGAGTATATATTGTGGTAACAAGAAAAAAATTACTATTTTAATAGCCTTTTCATTTGCTGCAAACTACCTAGTTGATTATTAAAATTTTCGGATTAAGAACATTTATTGATGTAGGTACATTAGTTCTAACTTAAAGTTTTCTCCTCCAGGACATAGATGTGGAATGTTATGAGTTGAGTGAAATCGAGACGAAATTACACCTCAACAGAAAATCACTGATTGCACTGGGCCTTCTTCTCGGTTGTGATTACTCTCCTCAAGGTGTTCCTGGTGTTGGGAAGGTAAAGATGTTGTTAATTTAATAAAATGTGTAAAATCTGGAGGAATTTTGCACAATCATTCATTCTCTTGTAAAACTTTATAGTGACAGGACTAGCCTTTAATGCGAAAAGGACAGTGACATTTTTTTCAGATGTTTATGAGGTTGTAACGGTATATTAAATTTTTTTTCCCCGTTTTCCAAATTTTTTATCAAAGGTCCTGCTTCATGTTTTCATCGTGAAAAACTAAACTAAACTTTAATGTGGAAATTTTAAGTGTATAGTAGTTGTTTTTCTGGAGGTGTAAAAGGTTATTACAATATGAAAGAGCAGTGATTTTTGTTTTTTAGAACAAAATGCGTAAGCAGTAATTATAGATTTATTTCACGCTTTACGTCTAGCTACTGTATATTTTGTTCATAAAACTTTAAAAACGGTATTCTCTTAATAATCCTAAAATGCCTGAACCTTTTTATTTACACAGAAACAAGCCACTGCCTTATTATCGTCATGGACAAACATTGATCCTTTGGAAAAGATGAAATCATGGCGATCAGAGACAGTAACAAGTCCAACTTTAATGAAGAAGCCATCGCACTGCTCCACATGCAACCATATCGGTAAGGAAATATATAAGTTCAGGTAGGGAAACATAAATTCAGGTAAGGAAACATAAATTCAGTTAAGGAAACATATTGGTAGAGAAACGTAAATTCAGTCAAGGAAACATGTTGCTAGGGAAACATAAATTCAGTGTTGTTCATACCTGTGAGTTAGAAAATGCAGATAAATGTTTTTTTTTCAGGGATGTTACATTCAATGTTTAGACTCCCTCATGCCCACATTCTTATTTTTAAACTAGTTAGTTGACATTGTTACATAGTGTTTTAAGTTAAAACTTTCAACCCAACAATTCACTGGGTTCTGGCACCATTTAGTAAGTGCCTTGCTTCAGGACTGAACTGACATCTAATTTTGATCCAACATTCTTTCGACCGATAGCTATCTGGACAGGCTGAAAGTGGTAATTATTGAGTAGGGACAAATAATTCTTTTTATCAATATTGTTAAATTTCACTTCCTAATTAGCTATTTTATACATTGTTACGATCTCTTTACCCAGGTTCAAAACGAGATCATTCTAAGTACGGTTGTAAGGTCTGTGGTAAAGATTGCGGAAGCGAAACAGCACTCCCGGTGGATTGCTCGTGTGATTGGCACGAACAAGAATACGAGCAACGGAAAAACTCTCTTGAAAATGGTGTCAGGATAAAAGCTTTACAGGTATGTTTCTATTTTAAACTCATTTTTTATTTTAGGTCATTATTTGCTCTAACACCTTTATGTTCATGGTATCAACTATAATAACTGCTATAATAACTTAATGGATTTTTAGTGTGTCAAAAATTAAAGGTTTTTACCAAGTCTAGTACTCAGAGTATTTCATTTAGCTTGATAAGTACAAGTGCTTGTGTGCAACCTAAATAAATAATGTCAGAGAGCTAAGAGTTGCAAAACCAAAAAGGGGGGCGGACCAAAGGGGAAATTGTCCACCCGTATATTTTTAAATTCTGTGAAAAATTTGTAGCATAGAACACCGATTGTGCTTAATCTTAAAATTTTTGTACAAACTTTAATAGCAGAGTGGGCCTTAAAATGACCTTTTTATATATTGAAATCCTGATTTTTGTCATGAGGATGTCTGTAACTACTACTTGTATTTGTCCCTCTCTACCCATGGGACCTGGTTACTGGTTACACCGCTGGAATCATGTTTATTTTATGAAATTACCAAATCAATCCAAGTTTTATTTACTCCCAATAGGTTGACAATTTTCCTGACCCCAAAATTATCCATGAATTCACCCGAAAGAAACTGGGATCCAACTTACCCCATCTATCGCCGCGCCAACCAACCTTATTCGGGGCTGTCCAGTATTTATGTGAGAAACTGGAGTGGTCAGTGGCGTATGCAGTGGACAAGGTCCTACCATTGTTAACACACTGGTTGTTAATGAACGACGAAAAAGTGGATGAGATTTCATTCCAACGGTTGGTGTTTTGAGAGTTGTAGTTTTGGCAGATATCCAACAACGAGGAAATATCATTGTAATGTTAATAAACATTTTATTCACCTAGTATGGATAGTACCCGAAAGTGGGTCTCTTTTATATGCAAGTAGATTCGGTCTAAGACAACCAACTCGTGTTAAACGCACAAATAAAAAAGTAAAAATACTAATACTTACATTGTTTATTTTCTATTAAAATTTTAATGGTTGCTGCAATTGAGCAACTCTATTCATTTTATATTATGTTATTCTTATAAATTTTTCATTTCACAGCATCATACGAACCCGGATAAAGAACAAAATAGCCATGTTTGAAATCAAATGGTTTCTGGTGGGTTTCGAGGATATTACCTCCGCAATAACATTGGAACAGCAGGACCTGGTGACGCGGAAGTTTCCGGAATTCACCAACAACTTCTTAGCGGAGATAGAAGCCACGAAGAAAAAGAAACCAAAGTCCAAACCGAAAGGTTTGTGCAAAAAATTCAAAAATCAAAACCCATTTAAAGTGTAACCTGTATAGTAGCACTATTTGCATTTTTGCATACGTAGGTTAAGCTTATCTGTCCTGTCTAGAATAATCGTTCTTGTTTAAAGCAAGTTTTTGGACTTAAAATCGAATAAGTTGCCAGAACATAGGATGGATTGACAGTCACGCTTACTGTTTGTCCACCCAAATACCTTGGTGTTGTGGGTAAGTGCGTTGCTTCTCAGCCAAAGGACTGTTCTATAAAAATATGAATGCAATTATTTCAAGTGGTGTCATCCATATTCAGTTGTTTCTTTATATTTTCCACAATAGAATTAGCATTTTTGTAACAATAGGTGTCAAAGAACCTGACAAAGCAACCAGCAAAATGACTGACTTCTTCAAAATGACAAAAGCAAAAGAAGCCTCCACAAAACTTCAACCAAGTAGTGAAATCACACCAGAGAATTCCCGCAAAACAAAATCAAACAGCGAAACTTCAAAAAACACTGAAATAAATTTGAAACCAGCTCCAATTGATGGTGAGAAGGCTACATGTAAACGACAATATTCTTTAAACTGTTCATACGATAGCGATGATGATGATGTTATCTTTGTATGTGCGACCAGCCCATCAAAACAAGGCAAAGTGTCAAGTCCTACACATAAATTAATCAGTCCAAACTCTCGAAAATCATTGTTTTAATTTATCATAACTGGTTAATTTTAATTTTACTTTTATTTTTTACTCGTTTTATTATTTTAAGAATTGTGCTCATTATTTTTTAGCTTGCACTAGCTTTTTTATCTCTTCTAGATTATCACATTTTGTGTTAATCCTTTATTTTATGTTTTAATGCCCAGTCTATTATTTTAGACATGTCGCTCTTAACTACTGCAATGGCTTCATTTGATATTACAAGCAAGGAAAAAGAAGAGACCGGTTTTAAATGTTCCAAATCCAAGCCTGGCGAACCATTCAGAGATATTACTAACTCTGATAGACTCGGAGTGCCCGATTCACCGACTGATCACTCGTTTGGTCTTAATTTCTCTCTGGAAGGTTGCCAGACGCCATATAAACTGGGCTCACAAAACGATAGTTTTGATATGTTCTGCGATCTAATGTCGCCATCCAATTCCCCTTGTACGCAAAGCAAACATCGCGAATCTTCAATTCGGCCATTTAAGCACTTATCCACGACTCCTATTATCCAACCAACTACAGATGAATCCCACCAGCCGCCTAACCCACCTTCCAGTCCAGTTTTTCTGACCTTAGCCGAGCGAATCCGATTACGGAAGGCTTCTACCACAGTTACTGATAATTAGCTGAGCATATTACGATGCAATTGCACTTACAGCCACCTGCCAATATATAAAAGAAAAAATGACATTAAAAAATAAATTTTCAACTAAAATGGTATTCTTACAAAGTGTTTTGACGTTAATAGTAATTATTTTAACATCAAAATAATAGAAAGAGAGTATAGGAAGATGGGAGACAGTCAGACGTTTTTCAGAAAATAATTCCTAAGGCGTTTGAATTATTAAAGTATGTTGTCCGGTCGAGTAGTTTGGTGGGT
Organism: Ciona savignyi; assembly: GCA_000149265.1. Classification (NCBI taxonomy): domain Eukaryota; kingdom Metazoa; phylum Chordata; class Ascidiacea; order Phlebobranchia; family Cionidae; genus Ciona; species Ciona savignyi. Next base: position 1,199,306 of record CH002376.1, read on the forward strand.
CAGTGCGTCTTCTCTTAGTGAAAAGGTTGTAGGATCGAAACTAATCGATAGCCAGTCGGCTGAGTTCTTGTGCAAGGAAATCAGTGGATAGCACCTAAACCTGAATTTATGGTTTCTATTAAAACAAAATATACATCTGAATCATATAGATCTCTCAGCAATAGTTCCGGGAACCCGACGGTGGACGCGAGGTAACTGACGCTTTCCTGTGTGATAACGTCTCTTGTATGTTCCATTTAGGATATAGGATATTCATGTTTATCCCCGTGAATGGGAAAACCAAGGGGGTTAACACACGGGCAATCGTCAGATCACCTCGCGCCCATCGTCGGGTTACCGGAGCTATTGCAGTGTGTTGTATATGATAGACACATTCCTTCAATTTGGTAGAACCCATTAATCCGCTGGGTTCAGGCAATGTCCGTAAAGTGCCTTGCCCAAGGACACAACCGACTAGCTAGCGACCAGTTTCGCACCTGCAACCTTTCGATTGAAAGGCGACGCACTTAACCGCTAGACCATCGGGCCGGACATTTACTGCGATAAGCATGAATATACTCCTTTTTATTTCAGGGGCTATTGGGATTTTCCTGTAAAAAAACTAAAATTCTTTCTAATAAAAATATACTTTTATGTATAAGTGACGTTTCTCAATTGTCTCCCACAGTGGGACAATAATGACGTAATCACAGACAATGATGACGTAACGTTTTTAAGTTAATTGTTTTATATTAAGGAAACGAATAGGTAAAAGTTTTACAATGGAACGAACTTTATAGGTTATAGCAGCTGAAGTTGACAGTAAATATATTCGAACGATTTTTTAAGAATAATTTGTAGCGCTAACTGTACAATTGCATAATTACAAAAAGAAAAGATCGTTTAAAAATGATAGTAGCCGGACGTTTGTATGACTTAAAAAAGGAAGCGACCAGTTTCGAATCTGCAACCTTTCGGCTAAAAAGCAATGCGCTAGTCCACCAAGTTTTTTTTATTTTTTTGTTCATTAGTACTAACAATACTAGACCGAATAATCCTGTGCGTTTAACCATGTAGGAGCGGTCAACATTGAGTGTTGTCGCGCGACTGGTTTGTTTCGTCTTTCGTTGCTGAGATTTAGCGTACGTGGGTTGGTAGTAACCTTGATTGGTTTGCGCCTTAGAGATCTGGTGCTTTGAGATGTTGTCACAGCGCTCCTTCTTTTGGTACTAGCCACTCTTGTCCAATATTCAAGACCCTGTGTCGCTTCATCCAGGTAAGAAAGTGAAGATTGTAATTTGAGTTTCTTATTTGGTAAAGTAGCGTAACGCCTGGATAGCTGTTTTGATGGACTTAAATGATTTGATACAGGCATATCCCGGTACAACTCCATAAACTTTTTATCTACGAGGGGAGGTTGTATTTTTTTCGAAAACTCCTTCGGGTTAAGCGTTAAGACTCTTTCTGTGCTAACCAATTTAGCAACCATCTGCGTTTTACGTTGGTTTGATCCTGTTTCATTAAGCTGGTTGTCTGTGGGGAACTTTCTGTCCGTGTCACTTTTTTCTGACACTCTATTAGTTATGTCAGATACCAGGTTCACCGCCGACAATTTTCTGTAGCCGGTTTGTTTGTTTGGAATTTCAGTGCCTGAAATATTCTTCTGCACTACATTGGTCAAAGATACAACCGACTTATCATAATCGCCCTGCGCCAATCCAATCGCTGAAGACGTTAGACTTTTTACTAAGCCGTGTTTGGAAGCTGCACTTTTCCCGACATTATTTCCGCTACTTAGGTAGGAATCTTGGTTAAAATAGCCTGTTTCCAAATTTATATCATCACCTACGAGATTTGAAACTGTTTCTACGATAGATTTCCGGCCTGTGGCGTCTTTCCCCAAAGGTACAACTTCTCGAGCAACATTAAGTACTCCAGTTGCAGTTTGTAAATAGTCCCCTTTACTCGCACTAGACGCTATTTTACCAATTTTTCCTGCTGTTTTCTTTTTCTGTTGTGTTCCTTCCGGTAAAGTATCTTTCCCGGTGCTGGTAAACATGGAAAGAATGCCCTTTTTGCTGCTCGATTTGACTTTATCGCTTTTTACAATCCGTAAAAATTCTTGGCCCGCATTTGTGTCCGAGGTAGAATTTTTTGAATCTTCCGATTTTCTTTTCTGTATCAAGACCAGCACTCCTCCTAATCCTATCATCCCGAGAGCTGCTGTAAGAAGCACGACACCGACCGCAAAAACGGGGTCCACGTTTTGTGTTGTCAAACCATTTGAACCTCTCAAGGCGCACAATGTAATTCCCGGAACTGCCAAAATTGCGGCGGACACCAAAGTTAGATAAACTGGCTTCATAGACGTAACTCGTCGCACTGCTGTAATGGAAACTCTGATTAATTTTTTGCTGTAGTGAAACAGACAGGGCAATTATTTTCGGATGCGAAAAGGCATGGTATTTGAAATAATAAATTATTTAAAGTTTCCTTAAAACGCTATTGTCATCAGTTACATATTTATAGATCTGTAACAGATGGGCAAAACCCCTCCAAATCAAAACACCTTTAATACAAAAGCACATTCGATTAAATTAACACTGAAAGTATTTTCTGTAAAGATGTTTGGTGCTATGTTATGCAAAGACTAATTCGATTAAAATTTTAAAGTAAAAATTAAAGTATTTACTGTAAAGACGATGAGTGTCATTTTCTTTGTGTTTCTGCGGTGCAACGTTCATGTTCAAGTCGTCGTTTGCTGTCGGCTTGTCACCACGATCTCGATCGAACATCATCCTTGGCAGCAAACAGTTGTCAATCCGAGTTGATAGGCCGACTGGGTCAAAAGTAATCTTGTCTGTCGTGTCTTGGACAGCGTGATTGCTATTTTGTGTACGCCTGCATAGCATATCGTCATAAACGGAGAAGAGAAAGGTGCTTTTCTGCGAACGAAAGCGACTAGGATACAGGTCATAATGTCAGTATTCAGATTGTTGTACAGACTTCTACATATAACCGAGTCTACGCGTGGGTATACGTAGTATATTGTTGTCAACTTGCATAGGTAGTAATAATTTTTTAAGAAATTCTGCGGCAAAAAATCGATCGCCCACGAATAGAATTTATTTACGTGATACTTTTCCAAGAAATTTAACTTTTATAGACATGTATATGCTTTATAGACATGTATATGAAAAGTGGATCAAATTACTTATCAGTAGAAAGTGTGTCAACACTGTCAGATAGTTTCTCTATATGCAAATTACTATAGTAAATTACTGATGCACGTAAACAAGGTTGTTTGCATGCAGATTTGTGCAATAACAAACTTGTGCGGATAAATCCATACATCAAAGCCGAGAAGCGCGCCCTAATGATTTGATTCCGATAGTATTATTTTATGGCGGAGCCGCTAGACCACATGACTCGATTGTAATTTGATTTGTGCACTCGTAATGCAGCGGTCCATGGCGCCGGAAATATTTACGAGTTTGTCCAGGACAATTTAATCCCCGCCCGAACGTAAGCGAGACTAACTATTTTTACCGGGCTTAGTTTCGATTCCATTTAGGATTTCGTTACTTTTTTGTTTAGAGGTCTGTATATGTATCGGTCGCGTTAACCATTCGGTCACACGACCATTCGGTCACACGAAGCAATATGAACTTTGTCAGTTGATTTCCATTGTCATCGACCAGATTTACTGAGAGACATTATTTTCATCAAATTAACAGGACCATCATGGCTGATTACGTAATGGGCATAATCTCTTTCGCTTCAAAGAGTCGGTCGTGGATTATAAATACGTCATTCTCTACAGGCATCCTGACTTATTTGTACCAGTGATTGAGAAGACATCTACGGAGTTTTTTTACCGAGCTAAGTTACGAACCAGTGATATGGTCGTAAATAGGACCGTTTTTGTATAATTGTCGATACATGTATCGGTCGCGTTAACCGTTCGGCCACATGACCGTACAATTGAAAAGACAATAATGAATCCGATTTAATCGCCGATCCGAGTGCACTGCTAGTGCTATTAGCTTCGTTTCAGTTGAATAATCAATGGAAACCTATCTCTTTCAGAAACGTAGCGAAAAAAAAGCACTCCTCTAGTTACTGCGTTACCTACCATCTGTTCGCATAATATTCCGTTTTCTATATAACCTTGGAGCGCCTGGCAACTATCTATTTTAGCAAAGGGAGTCAAAATAAAGAATCGTGTTGCCAAGGCTAAGTGGTGGGGAAAGCGAAAAGAATGTACATTACCACCGGAAATTATAGCGATTATGGCGAAGCTCGCAATTTTAACCAAGCACCAATTTTACCCTGGTTCAGCAGGGACCAATTTAAGTTCGAAACTTTTGACTCGCAAGCAGATTTAATGTTCCGAGAAGGTTACAAGATGAGTTTGGTTTCCAAAATGCGAATTTTTATCGTCATGCTTTTTGTTATTGTTCTTCCGTCCATCATTGCGTTTGTCACATGCCTCTACAAGGAGCGGAAACGAAAGAGGGCAGAGTTATTGAAACCCCTAAACGACGAAAGGTGGCAAGCTCTTACGGAATTAGGACTTCCGACAACGTTAATGAGGTAATCATTACTGTTGTGTAATAATTAACAAATGGTTCCTTCTACAGCAGGTAAAGATAATGATTGATGTTTAGTGGTAGACCAGGATCACTAATTTCTAAGTTTCCTAGAAGCAATACGTTAATTCCCAAAGCCATCAGTTAATTTGAAACAAAAACACAATTATGAAATGACATTTTTAATAACAAGTAAAATTGGTATCTTAGCAGTAATCCACGTGTAATTTCGTTCTTGACAGTACTTCCTGGATCTTGGTGGTTCAATCAAGGGCCTAAACGTTAAGTCCTATTTATCGACCAGGGCACGCACCATTTCATCCTTATTAAACACAAAGATATTTTGAGTTTACAACCTCAAAGCTAAAAACAACAATCTAAATTAACATTTTAAGAGATAAGCGACAGTAATTTTTGCCTATGGGTTGTAGGCTTTCGATTCGGGAATATAATTGTCGGTGATCGAACAATGGCTTGTATGCTAAGATGTGGGGCATATTGATCCAGGCTAAGTAGGCTATATACGGCTAGGTCTGCCTTTTGCCGAGTCTTGCTAACGCTGCGTGAAACGTGACTGCGAACATCAACGAATTATAAAAGCTTAAGGCACATTTTTTGTTTGTTTTAGTGATCTTAAAAAAACATATCACACTTTTAAAGTTCAGCTTTTAAATGAACCATTTAACAACAATTGACTGCAACATGGTATTAGAAAGTACTTTACAATACAAAAATTTATTTGAAAACACTGTACAATACAACAAATTATTTGGAAACACTGTAAAATAAAATTGTGTTGGAAAAAACTGTACTATTAAATTTTGTTAGGAAAATTTGTACAATTACATTGTGGTTCTGTATAAAATAATATAGGCAGAATATCGTTATGAAATAATGTACAATTAATTGTTATAAGAAATAAACATGAACTTCCAAATACTATCCTATCCCTTATACCGTACAATCAAATTGTGTTAGAAAATCCAATGGCATTCACAACAAGACTTATTTAATTAAACTATACCTTGTACCTATCCCACCGACACAGATATATTAAATATAAAAACACCGAATTCTGTTGGCTCAGGTTTAATTGAATCCGTGGTGTTGTGTGTATTGTTTATCCCCATGGGAAATTAAAAACTTCTCAGAACTAGAGAGTGTCAACCACCTGTTTAACCACCACTATTTGTAAAACACTTGTTGTATGCCATACATTCATGCTACTGCTACAGGGTCCCTAACCACATTTTGTATTTTATACACTGATTATGTAGTTTGTTTCTGCAAGCATAAACGCATGGGTCCCATAGTTATCAAACCAAATTTCTTTTTCATGTGTAGTTAAAAAAAGAATAAACGTCTTAAATTTACGAAAATTTTCACCACAAATGTTTTAAATTAAACCGTCGTTTCAAGCGCCGAAGTGAAATGAAGCTAAATTGCCAAAACAGCCCGATTTAGTTTTTCATGGTATCAGGGAATTCCCCTAGGTTTAGTAGATAAGTTCTGTTTTTACATATGTGGGTCATGTTTTGTAACAATTCTTAAAGTTTTAATCTGATTAGTAGACTCCTTGTTGGAGATGTCAGTGCGATATGACATGCCGGTCACAATCTTAATTCAGGAACATAACTTTGTTTTTAACGTAATTACCCTATGTAAATGTTTCTTCTTCTTTTAATTGGCACATACTGTCTAATGGTCTAACATTTCGCCAAATATAAATATAGTTAGAGCAGCCGTTTAAGCGCTATATGCCCCAAAAAGCTAATTCATTGGAAAAAAACCTTTTGGATTTTAACGTCTCAGGGGAATTCCCATATATTCATTACCCAAAATTTTGATTTCTGCATATCTAGACCATGTTCTCTTACAAATGTCAAATTTTTTTTGCGATTCCATTACTACTTTTGGTAGATGTCGGGGCGACATGGCATGCTTGTCACAATCATGATTTAAGAACAAAATCCTATTTTTAAGGTATTTCCCTATAGATATTTTTTTATTTTTTCTAAGTGATAAATCAGTGACTAATGCACTAACATTTTAGAAAATCTGATTCTAATTGTAACAGCCGTTCAAGCGCTATGCCCAAAAAAGTCAATTTTTTTGGAAAAAAAATACCGTTTTGTTTTGTAACGACCCAGGGGAATTCCCCTGGATTTATCACTAGAAATTTGAGTTTCTGTATATCTAGACCATGTTGTCTAACAAATACCAAAGTTTTATTGCGATTCCATTTTTCCTTCTGGTAGATGTCGGGGCGACATAGCGTGCTTGTCACAATCATGATTTGAGACAAAATCTTATTGTTTAGGGTATTTCCCTAAGTAATTTTTTTATTTCTTTTAAGTGTTAAATCAGTTACTAATGCACTTACATTTTACCAAATCTGATTCAAATTGGTGCTGTCGTTTAAGCGCTAAGCCCAAAAAAGCTAGCTTTTTAGAAAAAAATACCGTTTTGTTTTGTAACGTTCCTAGGGGAATTCCCCCTGGATTTATCACCCAAAATTTTGGTTTCTGTATATCTAGACCATGTTGTCTAACAAATACCAAAGTTTTATTGCGATTCCATTTTTCCTTCTGGTAGATGTCGGGGCGACATAGCGTGCTTGTCACAATCATGATTTAAGAACAAAATCCTATTGTTTAGGGTATTTCCCTAGGTAATTTTTTTATTTCTTCTTAGTGTTAAATAAGTTACTAATGCACTTACATTTTACCAAATCTGAATTAAATTGGTGCTGTCGTTTAAGCGCTATGCCCAAAAAAGCGAATTTTTTAGAAAAAAATACCGTTTTGGTTTTTAACGTCCCAGGGGAATTCCCCTGGTCTTATCTCCCAAAATTTTGGTTTCTGTTCATCTAGAACATGTTGTCTAACAAATTCCAAAGTTTCATTGCGATTCCATTTTTCCTTCTGGTAGATGTCGGGGCGACATGGCGTGCTTGTCACAATCATGATTTAAGAACAAAATCCTATTGTTTAGGGTATTTCCCTAGGTAATTTTTTTATTTCTTCTTAGTGTTAAATCAGTTACTAATGCACTTACATTTCACCAAATCTGATTTTAATTGGTGCTGTCGTTTAAGCGCTATGCCCAAAAAAGCGAATTTTTTAGAAAAAAATATCGTTTTGGTTTTTAACGTCCCAGGGGAATTCCCCTGGTTCTATCTCCCAAACTTTTGGTTTCTGTTCATCTAGAACATGTTGTCTAACATATGGCAAAGTCTCATTGCGATTCCGTTATTCCTTCTGGTAGATGTCGGGGCGACATGCCATGCCTGTCAAGCGTTTGACGAAAAAAAAAAAAAAAAAAAGAAAAAAAAAAAACGGACAAAAACAATATGTGTCCCAATTTTTCAAATGGGACCCATAATAATTATAACTAACTAGTCGTGTCACAAATTTGTGTTATCTGGTTGTGTATCATTAATTTCATTTTAAACAGTCCACGCTTTGAAGCTTTGTTGCAGCGTGTTGATTAGAAAACCGATTGACACTGCTTCAATTTCGGCTTTTGAATAATTCACAGCTAAGTACTGACACATACCTTTACATGCAGAAAATCAGCGCAACCCAGTTCGACTTATGGATGTACACATTCAATCAGGACTAGCACGTCGAATTCAAGCAACTTTCACCCAGGAACTGGGTTTAATGGTGGGGAGAAGCGTGTTTCGTTCCCGCAAAACTAGAGCGTAAACGTCCGAAAAGCAAAGGGTGGTCAGGTCGTTAAAAATACAATGGACGTGGCGCCAAATTCTATTGCCCCCCGGGGTTACCGTGGTTCCTTTATTGATTACTGGGCCATGTTTCGTACATTGATTAACATTGGAGATGCTTGTACCGATGGTAACGTTCGATATTGAACATCATCGCAATCCTATAATACCGCGAATCTCATACGCTTAATTAACTGACCTGTTATCTAATTAATTTCTTCAATCAATATCACCGTTTTACTGATATATCCAGGAATAGAGTTGCGTATAATGTACAAGGAAAAGTAACCCCCAATCGTGGCCAAAATTGTAACAAAGTTCGACTTGTTTTCTTCCTTGTTATATAATTTAAATATTACTTAATTGCTTTATTTTAAGATACATAGTTTAACCGTTCACTCGGAGAGCTGGTATGTTGGATATAGGAAGGCGTGACGACTTGCAAATGAAATTATCATTAAGATGCACAGTAAGGCGACGCCGAAATGCCATTGTATGTCTAGCACTGTCTCCCTGAGTAAACCACGAGTTTCTATTCCCCGGAGAGGCAATCACATAATGCGTTTCATGATCTACGTTAATTATCACTCACAGTAGCCAATAATTCAGAATCGAAATTCACCAAGGACTTAAATCGATCGCGAACTCGTTATAATCCGGCGGCCGACTTTATCAGATGTGTATATACACATAAGCGATAATTAAGTCCGTCCAACTAATATCCAGCCTCTAAAAGGTTAACCATGTAAGAGATGTTGTGCTGCGCTTACATGTCTATACTTTTGAATCTCTTTCACTGTTTTTCCTTGTTTCATTATTTCTTTTCCTTTCTTGGAATTAACTATTTAATAAATATGTGTTAGCGATTTCACAAGTTTTGGAATGTTAATGGAATTAAAAGTGTGAAAACCTTAGTCAGTAATAAATATGTTCCTAGAAAAAGAGCCATTTGTATACGTTTATTATTTAGTGTAGCGGACTTGCAAGAAACGCTGCCAACGTTTTAGTATTCAAAGTAGATGTATGGCTGTCAAACATCGATCAAAATCACAACGTTGTGGTATGTAAAATTTAACCAAAAATCTCAATTCAAGTCACCATATACACAAGTATAAGTCGATTCATTAAAATAGTAGGTCGAATCCAGTTTAAATCTTTTTAAATGACAAATCCAAGTCTAGTCACACTTTATATTCGTATAGTATTTTGTAAAAAAAAACAAAAACATATTGACTCGAATTAACCCAGGTAATTTCCTCGAAAGACTCAAGTCAAGTGTTTTATTTTCTACATACTCGATTCAAGTTTTTGACGTTTTTGATATCACTTCGGCATTCTGACCCAAGTCAAGTCATTGTAAAATTGAAAGCGAGTCAAGTCATTAAAATAATTTATTACAACACCGCACTTTTAGAACTGGGAGCTAAAGTAATGGCAATCTAACATATAACCTTTGTTTGGCATATCATCACATGTATATTGTCCGACAGATTAATCTGGCGTTTAAGTGCGTCGCCTTTTATCCGAAAGGGTGCAGGTTTAAAACTGGTCGCCAGCTAGTGGCTTGTTTACTCGGGCAAGGTACTTAACGGACATTGTCTGAACCCAGCGGATTATTGGGTTCTTCCAAATTAAAAGATCGTGTGAATTATACACACTACAATAGCTCTAACTCGACGCCAGGTGATCTGACGATTGCTTATATGTTACCCTCCTTGGTTTTCCCATCGACGCGGGGCCAAACATAAATATATCCTATCCTAATTCTCGTTACGCAAATACAAAATGAAATTTAGATCTTTTTGCCCCTAGTTTCAAGTATACATAAAATTCTACGACGAGTTTACCGATATTAGGTTATTGGAAAATAATAGATTTTCAGACTCATAAAGTGTCCTAGAATCTGAGTAATTCCTGTTTTCGATGACGTTGGCTCTTCGTGCTCTTTATCTGTGGGGAGACGGTAGCATTCTTGCAAAACACTGTAATATCTCCTGAAAACCCGTGATGCATAGAAGGTAATCTGACGACTGACGTTGTGATAACCAGGCCCGGTGCTAGGAACCGCGGGCCCCAATTAGAAATGTGATGGCGGGGCCCCTACTCTTCGTAGCAAAATGTATGGGTGTTTATATATCATAAAATGATTGCAAGTAACCATATTCATTATGAGGTAACAGGCAGACACAGACATATAAATTTGTCTTAGTTACGATGCATAACAAATTGATATTATGAGAAAGAATATTATTTCACTTTTTATTTTACGTTTCAGTAGTATTTTAAACCTCGTAATACAGAAAGATTCCCGCTAGCGCGGGGCCCCTTTAAGGTGCGGGGCCCAATTTGTTTTAATCGGTCAAATCGGCCTAAAACCGGCTCTGGTGATAACGCTCCTTGCGTTTCTCACATTCACTGAAATAAACGTAATTATTCTCCGAGCCGGTTAAATCAATCTGTTAAGCGTTAGTGGTCCGCACCAGGCAACCGAGAACAAGTAGGATTTATTTATACCAAGCTGGGTATTGCACACCTAATGGGCTCGCCAAGATCTTTTTCACAGCATACAGTAGAATTTGTAAAAAAAACGTAATTACGGTAAGCCTGTAAAAAGACGATTTGGGTATCTTATATATTATTTTATATTTCATGCGCTGTGCAAATAAGGCGCCCACGGTCGTGTGGCCGAGTGGTTAACGTTAATCGTACAATTTGAAACTAAAATAATTAAATATATAAAAATAATAATAATTAAATTTTAGTTTAAGTTTTCTATGATGATCAAGTTTGCTTAATAATTTTGATGACACAGCAAATCGGTTCCACAGTTTCCATGAAACAAATGTCTTGGAGAGAACGCGGTTAGTGCAACCAATTCAAATAGAGCCAAACCCTATAGTGATTTATGAACTGTATGTATGTAGCTCGTCGGGTTAAATTTTTATCTGCCGACGTCATAATGATTGTTCTGTTTCTTGCAATATCTACTGAATTATTTTATATTGATTTGATAACGTCTTTTTGAATTTTTAAGGTGACAAGAGACTTGTTAACAGTGTGGTCGATTTTATTAGGTATTTATGTAAACTCAAATTCATATTTTCTAATCTTGTGTTGTTTGTGCATATTTGTGACGAATAATAAATCATTCTACTTAGTAAACAGCATACAATTTATAAACGGAATTAATAACACGGGTTCAAAACTTGGCCACATAGAAAAAATGTTTTGTACAGCCCTGTAGTATTTCTTAAACTGTGTTTTTATCAATATCTGGTACTCCTGTAAGTGTATTACATAATATGCGAAGTACCTCTAAATATTACAGGATCGCTGGTCTCGAATGAAGCGCTTGAATCGCTTGGGTCGCTTACTACTTCATAATTACAAAAGCCATGATATTAATGTTAGGGTTGGCGTTAAAATTAGTGTTTGGGACAGGGTTAGAATTACATTTCATGGCAATCTAAGTGATCCAAGCGATCCTCTAGTATTTAGAGGCACCCCCAGAAAAGTGGCCGCAGTGAAGCCTTAATTTTGTACTGGTCTACTGTGGAAAACTAAAAGCCACTTTAAAGTAAATATTAGGGTATTAAATGTAGTTTTAAACATGGGATTGGAGTTAAATTAATTCTGGTGTTGAGATGATTGTTTAGGGCAGGGTTAAAATTAGTTTCCATAGTTTTAGTGAGCAGTTTCCCGCCAATTAATGTTGCTTTGTCTAATGTACATTGGTATAACTACGGGGTGACATGTTAAGTTTTGTATTAAGAACACCCCATTTTCATCCTTTTGCAGAAATAATGTTGATTTACAGGTTGGATTCAAAATTTTGGCAGGCTGTACATTTGGAAAACAGTCCAGTCATTTGGTTGGCCACCTATGTGTGTGTGTTAAGTGTGAAGTGTGACCACACAAAAGTATGTACATCTTAGGTAAAAATGTTTATACTGAACTATCATGACCCACATCCTAATACCCAAAACTTTGAAGCTGAACTGAATTCATACAGTCAAAAATTTAAGTTCCGGCCCGTTGGTCTAACGGTTAAGTGCGTCGCCTTTCAATCGAAAGGTTGAAGGTGCGAAACTGGTCGCTAGCTAGTCGGTTGTGTCCTTGGGCAAGGCACTTAACGGACATTGCCTGAACCCAGCGGATTAATGGGTTCTACCAAATTGAAAGAATGTGTCTATCATATACAACACACTGCAATAGCTCCGGTAACCCGACAGTGGGCGCGAGGTGATATGTCGATTGCCCGTGTGTTAACCCCCTTGGTTTTCCTATTCACGGGGATAAAGATGAATATCCTATCCTATCCTAAGTTGAAAATCAATTTTAAAATTCCATTACGTAAATTTAACCTTAAAAAATAATTTTTTGACACAGTAGCAGATTTTTAAGATAAAAACATAATTCATATTTCTGTTAAGGGTTTAATACTCATGTTTGGTCGTGGAGATAATCTATGAGCAGCTCAACCTAAGAACATGGCTCCAAAAACTGCAAAATTTTCTGACGGAGAAAGGGTGTTGTGCTTTCATGGGCCTCTTATGTACGAAGCCAAGTGCATGAAAGCTGAACTCAGAGACAGCGGAAAGGCATATTTTTATTTGATTCATTACAACGGCTGGAACAAACATTGGGATGAATGGGTACCTGAGGCAAGAGTATTGAAATTTAATGACGCAAATCTGATACGGCAAAAAGACCTTCTAAAGCAGCATGGCAAGGATAAAGTCAAACGTGGAAAACTGGGCAAACCTGGAAAATTGGACAAGGAAAAGGACATGATTGAGAAAAACAGAAAATTTGAGAATTCGCCGTTATCCAGTATGGAACCGAAGAAAAAGAAATCCAGGGCTGATCCAACTGTGGAACCAGAGGAGGCTTACACTGCAAAAGTTGAGATAAACATTCAAATTCCAGATCAACTGAAACCAATTTTGGTGGATGATTGGGACCTGGTTACAAGACAAAAGCAAATCTACCAGCTTCCAGCTAAAATGACAGTCGAGGCCATTTTGAATGCATTTTTGGAAAATAAACATGAAAGCGACAATGCTGAAAGAAACAGCTCGTTAAAGGAACTAACGCTGGGAATAACAGAGTATTTTAACGCAATGCTAGGATCCCAACTGCTGTATAGGTTCGAAAGACCACAGTATATCACTATTCTTGCTGAATTCCCTGAAAAAACTGTTCATCAACTGTACGGTGTTCCTCATCTTTTGCGATTTTTCGTGCGGATCGGTTCTATGCTGTCGTACACTAACCTATCGGAGAAAAATGTCGCGATTCTTGTTGGGTTTATGCACGAACTGTTATCATATATCCAGGAAAACATCACGTCCATGTTTAATGTTTCGGATTATGTGGACACTCCAACCGAAGGATCTAAAACAGCATCGTAACTTTTGTCTTTTTCGGTACCTACCATATACCGGTATATAATGTTTATGTTAAATATGTATGTGTTTTTTATAACTGACAAATATAGGATTTATGTCACTTCAATACAAAATGTTTTATTGAAAATACTTTCAAAGTTTTTGATAATGCATAAAGATGGTAATTTCTACACAATTTCTGGTTTACTGAATTCGAATCGCAAAATATGATTTCAATTTTGTCACAAAAAGCCATATTTTACATTTTTATAGCTTATTTTGTACATTAAAAAACGCCACACATATGTCACATGTTTGAATAGATTTTCCGTATCACCTGTTTACACTATCTCCCAAACTAAAGCATCACCAGTGATAGGATTTAAGCTGTTTTTTTGAAAATACTGTTGTCTAATAAGTACCAGTTTGCCAAATTTCATGTAAATCTGATAACTTGCAGCACTTCTGACGGTTTAATCAATGATGTTTTATAGCAACACACTTTTTTGAAACTCAAATCTAAAAAAACAACCTAAATCGGAAATTGTTGAACATCTGGCAACCTAAACATGAAACAATTGTAATATTTGCCAAAAAAATGTGTATGGGTGATTTTTTATATTAAATTCGTTTTTAATGTGAGCAAATTATTTTTTACCACTGCTACAGAGACAAACATAGACACGCAATAGTGTGACCCATTTTTTTTACTTTTTCCAACTTGTTTTGTGTTGTTCCATAGTTCAGAAATAAATTATAAGTAGTCTAATCTATACAACATAATCAATTTAACAAAATAAATGCTATTTTTAAGCATCAATAATACCAATAAGTAAAATTGTTACGACAGGGTGAAAAAGTACATTTTCTCCATATGTAAAAGTATGCAAGTTGGTATGATTAGTAATTATTTAATTATAATGATGGATTATAAGTCTAATGTTGTGTTTCCGGTCATTTTTAGTAAAATTTAAAGTATGGTTGCCAAGGTGCAATTAATAGGGTAATTGTGCAACTTTCAACCTGAACTTTATGATACCCAACCCACTAGTAGCATATCTCTTGATATCTGCTTTTGCAATTATTGCCTTTTTGTATTTTTGCATAGGTTTCATTCCATGCAATTATCTTGCGTCGCTGAATAGTTAACACGCCGATATATATATATTTGCATAGGTAATTTGTGTATCTGCATAGAACTTCAGGCAAAAATGTCTCGAAAACCTGCTGAAGCATTGCTGATTGAGAATGACCAGCACGACAAACGGATGCAGAAGAAGATCCACAGTCAATTGGAGGAGAGAAACCAAAACCGACTCGCTGACATGCAGAACAAGCGAGATGAGATTGAAGGAGAAAAAGTCACTGAAGAAAAATCCGACTTTTTCAGCAAAAACTTCAAAAATGAGATCGCTGTGATAGAAGAAATGTTAAACTGCAAAGAATTAAACATCTCGGATCGCGCAGTGGTTGTTGATCATTTTGACGCGATCACAGCTTCATTTCATCGGCTACGGAAGTTCTTTAATGATTCTGTAATGTTTTTACCGAAGTTTAAGTCTCGGAAATCAATGTCGCAACTCAACGAGCTTGAACAGAAGATAAATGCAAAACGGGCTGAAATGATTCCGAAGAAAAAATTCGCATTTAAATCAAAGGCAAAAAAGATTGAATCGAAAAGTAATATTTCAAATGGTGAGTTGTTATTGAACGATTCATGATATTTTTTGGCATTTTTTGCTTTTATTTGTAAACACAGTTACAATATAACTTTTTTAGTTTAATTATTTTTTATTGTTTGACTAAGTTTCGATCTATTATGGGCTCATCACTAAGACCGTATTTTATATATAGGAAGCGGTATATCGTATATGTATCGATCGACTAAACCATTAGGCCACACTACCATATAGTTAATTATGATATTCTAGTTACCGTTCATTCACTAGGTTGTATGCTGTGCGTTAGG
>CH002376.1:1215353-1235616 GCA_000149265.1 Ciona savignyi
TGGTAATGTATCAAAAGCAGGAGCAATGGTGGCAAAATTTAGCAACGAATTCCTGGTCAAGGATAAAACAGATGAAACAATTCGATTGAATGAACAGGAGATTAATCAACGCGATGTCTCACTTTCTAATCTGAAAAATTGCACAATATTTCTGCATGGGGCTCCAGGAACAGTGCATATTAGTGATGTGGAGAAATGTGTTGTGTCGATTGGACCAGTGTCGGGATCTGTTTTTGTTGACAGGTTAGAAGTTTCTTTAATTACTTGACTTCATTTAAATGTTCTAGCATCTTATAGGAATCAATTTTGAATGATAGCAGAGTGCATTAGAATGCTCAGAGAGATTACTCTGACAAAACACAACTTTGTTTTACACAGCCAATCTTCCGATTATCTCGAATCTATACAAAAATGGTCTTAGTAAGGATAGTAACAAGCCATGTCTAAATATACCTAAGAAAAATAATTGATTGCATTTTAGATGATTTCAAAGACTGTTGTTTTGCTATTTTTCCTGTTTTCCAAATTTTTATCAAAGATCTCAAATTTTTATCAATGGTCCTGCTTCGTGTTTTCATTGTGGAAAACAAAAAAATAAACTAAACTAAACCAAGCCCATCATGAGTTCGAATAATTGCCCAGTTAAAACAAATTACCACAGGTGTGTTGATTCGAGATTATCAACCGGTTGCCAGCAACTGCGTGTCCACCATACAAAGCGAACGGACTTCTACCTACATGTGACCAGCCGTGCGATCATAGAAGACACCTCTGATATACGTGTCGCCCCATACAACACCAACTACCCGGAGTTGGATTCCCATTTCAAACTTGCTGGGCTCGACAAATCCACAAACAACTGGGACAAAGTGGATGACTTTAACTGGCTGGCTATGAGCACCCATTCACCAAACTGGGCTGTTCTAGAGGAGAGTAAAAGAATAACAGAACAAACTTAATTAAAATACACTCTTTTTTTTATATTAGTGTTCTGTCATAAAAAATACTGTTATAGTATAGGATATTTGACGCACTAAACCACCAGACTAACCTGTTGGACTTATGGTCTTGAATTTTTTATTTAATTATTCATAAATATGAATGTATCCTATTTTTCTCTTTTATTAATTCTATTTTTTGTTGGTCTGGAAAATTAGACATTAATCTGCTGGTGATTTTCTTTCTGAAGTTTTGATATAGTTCCAAACTAATTAATCACTCCATTCTGTGTATGTACATGCTGTATTGAACACTGTAAATCTGTAAAATTATAAAAATAATTTTTAATGTAAGAAACTAATTATTTCTTGTGGCAGTTGTTTTGTCTGTGCCGTCAATACTGTACAAACTCTACTGTGACTGTTTTAGGAGTCGTAACTTCACATTGGCAATTGCCTCTGGGTGTCAACACCAGGCGTCATACTTTGCCGTTTGTTTGAGTTAATTGCGAATAGGTTCACTTGCACGGTGGCAGTAAACATGCTAGTTCCTCCAGTGATGTTATCGCGTTGAGCTGTGGTTGTGGACGTGCATTCAGGCAACCAAGGGAACAGAAGTGTCTTCCATTGGGCGAAGCATAGGATTGCGCACCAAAGGTTCAAAAACTGGTCAACGTCCATCATAAGTGCTGCAGCCTGTGTGTAAAATAAAGCAATGTTTACAGTTGTGTTAAATGGTTAACGCGGTTGATACATAGGCCTATACCGACTTCTATAAAAATAAAACGGTCTTCGCAGCGAGTCGATTATAATTTCGAAACTTAGCCTGGTAATAAAAGAATCAAGGGTTCAAAACTTAATCCAGTAAAAATAGACTATTTATACATGGGACGGAAAACGCGGAGTTTGACACTGGAAATGACTCCGTCTCCAAAGCTGTTGCAGTCTTTTGTATACGATGAGACGAGTTTTTAATTTTTGTTTGACCCTTTAAGCGGTTGATTCCAGCCGATGTCTGTCAAGCGACTCTTTGTAAATACACAACCGACCAGATGATTTCAATTCTGCCACGTTTGGTTTACGGTCCGATATGTTAAAAAATAAGTAAACCATTAGAGCAATTACTGAATGGTCGTGTGGCCAATTGGTTAACGCGGCCGATACATTATCGCTTCATGCATAAAACAAACGAAGTGACGAACCAATTATGGAAACTTAGCCCGGTAAAATAAATAAATGGAAAAAATTTATTAAAAAATTAAATATCAAATCATACATAAAAAGTTCTTATTAACGAACCTACCATGGGTTTGGAACTTAACCTGGTAAAAAAACATGACGAGTTATCGAATAACACTTGAACTAAACTGCCAACCGACTTACCAGTTCTGAAAAATCTCCCTTTGTAAATGATACACCAATAAGGGCGGCAAGATCACTAATTATGCAAATTAGTGTCAATATACAGCATCTTTTGACCAAAGCTGCAGTTCTGTTCATTCGTTTGTTCATGTGACTCGTATTGTTGGCAGGTTTGAACCGCTTCTTGCCGACAATGCGTAAAAACAGAAAGAGTAGGGAGCCTGTTAGCAACGGTATTTTTAGTTGGCCTTAGTTTCGAAACCATCATGGATACAAAAATCGGTATATAAATTAGTCAATCTGATTAGCCATTCGGCCATAAGACAGTTCAAGTTGGTAAGGATATATATAAATATCGCGTACAGCCAATCAATTAAAAATCTCTTTGGTTTTGACAATTAACAGGTTTAAGACATAAGGTAAACTGTGAGTTAACGGCGCTGTCACGATTTACATTGCATGCAAAAGCATATAGTTCTATCGAATACACGTGCGGCGAAGCAGCTTTAATTGTGTAAGAGCGTATCCTTTTAGCCGATAGGTTCTATAATCGAAACTGTCTACTTGCTTTTTAGTTGTGTCCTTGGGTAAGGCACTAAGTGGACATCGCTTGGCCCAATGGAATTATAAGTTGTTTTAAAACTAACAGAATGTCAAACCACACACAACACATCATAATAGCCCGATGGGCGCGAGGTAATATAACGATTGCCCGTAATATTACTTATTGTTTTTCTTGCACAAAAATAAACCATAAATATAATATTTTAACACCAACGGGCCCTGTACACTGTAATTAGCGGAATGTGAGATTATATGACCAGGCCACCACTCTAAATGTTACATGGAAATAGAGCCCAGTGCACCCATGCCCACCTTGAACGATAGCAGTCGCTACAACACCCGCCGAAGCTGATGCGGATATTTTTCCAGGTGCTCGAAAACAAATTCCGTCTATCAAGAGGTACTGGTCGGTTGAGCCAGATGGATAAACAACGAGCACGATTCCCGAGACAAGAGATAATGCGATCATAACCAATGTAATACCGCTCCACCTGTTTATATGGATACAATCAAACGTATAATATTGCTATACGACAGTGTGTGTATATATTCAGATCGGTGAGCGTATTTAGTAATACCGCCAGCGGCCCAAATTAAGCCGAGAAGGTTTGTGGTTCGAAAGCATCAGATAGCCGTTCCGTTTTTTCACAGTTTAAATGAAACCGAAAAGGTTGTTTGATCTAAACCAGTCGGAAGCCGATCGGTTTTGTCAGCAGTCTTAATGAAACCGAAAGATTGTTGTATCGAAACCAGCAGGTGGCTGATCGGTCAAGTCATTTAGTGCAAGTCAACTGAATTCAGTTGAATAATTAGTTGAACAAAAAACAGCAGCCAAAATGTACACAGCACAATACAATAGCTTCGGTAGCCTGATGGTGGACACAAGGTAATCTAACGTTAATACCGCTTTATAACTCCCCTTCTTATTTGCGATGTAATCTGACGGTTGCCCTTGTGATAACTTCCCGTACGTTTTCCAATTCCCGGAGATAAACATTCTTATACGAATCTTAGGCCGTATACATTTGAAGTGGTTCACAGAAGCTATTGCAACATAAATTGGTGGCACTTAGGTTTAAAAAATAGATTTCAAAACGGGTTAATTTGGTTTTATGAAAATATGCATTATTGTATACATGTCCGATCGGTTTAACCAGCAAAGTTGCACCGAGTATGGCTTGTAGGTTCTGGACAAGGCACTTGGCCTATATGTTGCCTGAACTTAGTGTATTATTGAACACAAAATAATCCGACTGTTGGAACGTTTGATAATGCCTCTTGCGTTTCACCAAGTTTTTACCATAAAAACATGGTTTGAAAACATGGCAGTATAGGCGTATGTTTGATTTCATTCGATAACTGGACAATATATAATCCTGCTTTGATAAGATTCCTTGCGTTTTAACAAGATATTTCCTGTTTTATTATTTCTCTTTTAACTCGCTTACCATGTGATGAACGTGGTTGCCAAATGTTTCAGCTGTGGCGTCTTGTAAAGTATCCGTTGTCGGAGCCACAGAAAGATTGCCATCGTCGTGAAAGCTTTTAAATCAAGGATAGATTGCTTTTAATTAATTCGTTTGTGCTATAATAAAGTGATATAAAAAAGATATGCTTATTCGATACAGAATCATAAAGTTTAATTTATTGATTTTCCTCTTGGTAATATATATAGCAGCAATTGAAACAAATACAACATATGAAAAAACGGCAAAAAGAACAGTCTTTAAAACAATTCATTAAAAGGGGATATTAATATTAATAAAGCGGACGCGACCGCCAAACCTAAGCCAGATTACAATAAAATGGAAAGAAATTATTAAATTAATAAGATATTGGTATACCACGATAAATAAGGAGAACTCCGGTAAAACGACAGTCGTTAATAAGATAGGACACAATATATATGGCTTATAGTCTATATACAAGTTTGCGCCCGTCGGGGTTGCAGGGTAAAAACTGCAAGAAAAAGAGAGAAGTTGGAAATTGGTAAACTTCAAAGTAAAATGAAAATTTGGGCATTAGGGTTAGTGTTATTACCAGCGTAAAAGTTAGATTTGTTATGGGGTCGATGTTAGTGTTATCAGCAAAAAATAAAAGCCCCTACTTTTGTTATTGCCTGAAGTGTTGTGAGATAAATTTTCTTATAAAAACAAACACCCACGAGCTAATTTGATGACAGTGTTATAACCTACCTTCGTTTTCCCACCCCGTGGTATAAACATGTTTATTTTACTCCAAGTTAGGCGAATTATTAAGGTTCAAATCATGAACTTTTCTAAAATATTTACCTGAAATATGCATAGCCCGGTTGATTTTGACGTATACTGGGCATTTCATCACGTCCGGTTTACTAAATGCGGTTACTTCAGCCAATATGAACTTGCCTAACACAACGACATTGTATACTGTGACGGCGACGACCAGAGAGCTACGAAGTGTCTTCTTTTGCTTGTTGTTTGTCGAACCACATTTAAACTTCCTGGGAAATGATTAGCATCAGTAAAGGGCCTACCGTTGGCTTGCATGTAGGATAGAATAATCTTGGTTAACCCATTGAATGGGAAAACTCAAGTGGCGTATAACACGGGAAATTTTCAGATCACCTCCGATAGGTTGCCGGGGCTATTGCAGTGTGTTGTTTATATTTGTTCCGTTTCTTTAATTTTGGTAGAACCCAATATTTCACCAGAGTCAGGCAATGTCTGCTAAGTGTCCAAGGACACGACCAAATAGCTGGTGACTAGTTTCGAACCTAAAACCCCTTGGCTACAAGGCTAAGAAATAACCAACCGACCTATTCGGTCGGACAATGTGACAGGGCTTTAGCCTTTAGAAAGAATAGTAAAGGACTATATATTTTTAGTTTAGTGTTGTTTTTCGCTCCGTCCGTTACATTACTTTTTACAAAAAAAGACAGTCCCGTTAGAAAATTAAAAATAGTTGTTTAAATTTAGATTATCTTTTTAATGCACTAATGCAAATAAAATCTGTTTTCGTACATTTAAGCAATGGCGGAAAACGGTAAAGCAACAATGGCTGTAGCACGTCGTTTATAAAGCATACTTTATAGAGAAAAAATATATGCTTAGAGTGAGCATACTTTAAGTTATCCCATCTTAAACAACAAATACCTGAAGTTGTCGTTCATAAAAAAAATCGATATTAGTAGAGTGAATACGTCTTGAATTAGTTTTAAAAAATAAGTCGATCTAGCTTAGTTTGATATTGTCGTGTTTTAGTTTTAAAAGAAAAGTCAGCTTACTTTGCAATGAGCCCAAACAGGAAAGATACGACGGTGTAGGTAGCAACGAACAGCATAATGGACTCCACAATCACGAAGGACAACCAAAACGAAGTGCTTCTCATATCGGTAGCCATCTTGTCGGTCGTGTTGAACCCATCGGTTAAATTCTCCCTACTCTCATTCATATTGCTAAGCTATTGTCAAGAGCTGCAATTTACGAAGCGGCGTACGATAAATGAGAGTTTAACCCATCCATGACATATTATAATCTATGCATGCGATTTCAGTGTGGAAAAAGCACACGTACGCCATAAATGTTTTATTAGAATGACGTAGAAAGGGCTAATTATCAAACGGGTAACATTTTAACAGCTCTTAGTACTCTTTGTTTTCGCAGTAATTTCGGTTGTAGCTATATAGTAAGCCCTAACACGGAGTTAAATAACAATAATTGTGATAATTAACAGTTTTGTCCGACCGGTTAGACTGGTGGTTTAGTGCGACGCCTTTCAACCGAAAGGTTAAAGATTCGAAACTTCGGTAACACAATGCAATAGCACAACACAATGCAATAGCTTCGGTAACCCGACGGTGGGCGCGAGGTCGTCTGACGATTGCCCATGTGTTAACTAACCCCCTCGGTTTCCCATTCACGGGGATAAACATATATATCCCATCTATTCTATCCTATCCCTTGTCATTTGAACCAAATAATATGAACAAAATTATTGTCATCTTAACATGTTATAAACAAAATAATTGGACACATTATTTGGTTAAATTTTCTTTTACTTTTCTTTAAGACTTTATTATAAGTAACAGTAGTGTAATTAATTTGCAATTTGTCAAATTATTATTATCAGATAAACAACCACTATTTGTTATTTTATCTTTGTGTCATGCGGTGTTTTTAATTCATTCATTTTTGCTTTTTCTCATTTTTTTGAAGCGAGCATTGCTCGTCATTAAGTTATTTTTATACTAACTCTGTATATCAATTGTTTCGTTAACCATTCGGAGTAGTAAGGTAACACTTTAAAAATCATAAATAAGAAAAATTCATAAAAATCCCATTAAAATATAATGGAAGTTGACGTCAATATAACCAACATGAGTTAGAAATTAAGTTCAGCTTTTTTCGACTAAAACGGGCTTCGTTTTTTTTAAGATTCCTGACTTACTTTACGTTGCATGTATATTAAAATGCAAACGCGATAATAAGATAAAAACTTTCGATAAACTCCATTAAATAGGAAGGTAATGATCAGAACTGTCTCTATTTTTATTGTTTCGTATTTTGACTATGCATTTATCCAAAGTCCGCATTGTCGGACCTTTATACTTCTCCAAAATGGCGGATGCTGCTAAACTTTAAAAATACGAGTCTGTGACATGTTTGACCGTATTTATATAAACATTTACTATTTGGTAAATAAAGAATCATTATTTTATGTCATCATTTGTTCGTTGCGAAAACTAAAGAGAATATGTTTATTGAATATACTGGTTCGCTAGCTAGTCAGTCGTGTCCTCAGGCGAGGCACTTAGCGGACATCGCTTGAACCCATTGGATTAATGGGTTGGACTATAACTCGTACTGCAATAGCTCCGATAACCCGACGGTGGACCCGAGGTAATCCAACAGTTTTCGTGAGATAACTCTCCCGCCTTTTCCCATTTACCAGAATAAAACATGAATATCCTATCCTCTCCTTACATATTCTATAGACCTACATCCACTGTTACCATTGCACATTTTTTCCCAAGATCTATCCACCTGCTTAATTTTAAATTCATCTTATTATTTACCTAAAAAATGTCGCTGTTTTAAAAACGGACAAAATGTTAAGTCGACTTCACCAAACATTTGCCCGTTCTATGAGTCTAGTATATGTGGCCAGGATATCTAGGCAAGAAGATCTATTCAGTCTTAGTGCTGCGACAAAGAAAGGTTGATGAAAATTATACGCCACGACCGACAAACAAAAATAATCAAGTCGCGACGCATGTAAAGCAAATTCGCGAACGGAGACTTTATCCGGGCCAGGTGCTTGCTTATCATAAGTTCACGACTTGTACTTGTAAGCCCCAGAATTTAAAGATAGTTCCGGTACATTTTGATTCAATCAAATTAAACTATTGCCCGACACTGGGCCATAAATGTATTGCCAGGCCTGCTTGCGGCTGTATTAGCCTGTTGTGGCAATACCTATTAATCCGCTGATACAGTATCAATGTTAAGTTTTCTCAATACAAGAGCAGGAGAAAATGTTTCGTGTTTGTAAAAAAAGTTTTTTATTTGTTTGTGATGACATAATGATTGATCATAAGAACACAATATCACAACCATGTTTTTAATGACGTGTTTTAGCGACTTTTCGTTTTACCATCTTTCCCAGATCCTGTATGGTGATTTGTTTTATTTGCTTCTATTTACCAGGGTAAAAATAAACTAAACTAACCTATACCAATTTACAATTTAGGTTGGTGACAATCAATTCCACATACAAAATATATATAGACTGGGCATATAAATATTTAAAATATTTAAAACCGATTCCACGCGTAGGAGAAGGGTTTTAGTTGCAAAAATATAGATTGGGCCTATTATAATTCAAACCTGTAAATCCAGCATATATAACAAAAAATCACCAGAGGTATTTTAAACCGAGATATATTTTACCCAAAAGGGAAACTTGACTATATTATTCAAAGAGAAACCTTTAGGTGAAATTTCGGTATTTCTTGGTAATGTTTTGTTTTGTTGGATTTAAAGTCCAAAGTTTGTTCTAACTAAGACCAAAATCAATACAGTAACATTGGTGTCGAAACGAGCCAGATTTACGGAAAAATATTATATTTGGCATCGCTCGTGTTTTTATCTAAATGGTATATTCATGTTAATTGGAAAAACAGGCATTAGTCAGATTATCATGGCCACAGTAGGGCTATCTTCTAATTACCTCGTGTCCACCGCCAGGTTACCGAAGGTATTGCAATGTGTTGTGTATGATTGAGACGTTCTACTGTTTTAGTATAACCCAGAATAACTAGCTATCGGCTGGTTTCGTTTAAAATACCTTTTAAGCCATCACCCAACTCCGTTTACATTCTTTCTTATTTTTTTATATTTTTTTGTCAAACGTTTTAGTACTATCGCCTACCTGTTTGATATTTATCTTGCGTAGTAAACGTTTAAATTGGAAGATTAAAGAATTAAAGAAACTGTCCGAAGGAGTCGTTCTACTTAACATATTATGTTGAGCTGCACATTTACCTTTCTTGGGGCTACACCTTGACCTATTTCTTTATTAATTTTGAAAGCAATTTCCGCAAAATCAGAATTTGCTTATTTATCGTCCGATACTAACTAGCAGTTGCGGGCGTAAATAGTAGAGTGTTTATTTTTAAAGACGTCCGTATAACACCAATGGCATGCTCTATGTTATATATATATATATATTATTTAATATTGTGATTTCGCTTATTTATAGAACATGTATGGTGTATATTTCTAAATTTGCACATATTACATAATGTGGTAATTACAGTTTAACAATGCTATTGTAGTATTGCGTCTGACCGCAGTCCAAAAGATCAATGATAGAATCTTTACGTTTATCCCTGTGGGTTGGAAAACCAAGGGGTTAACACATGGGCAATCGCCAGATCACCTCAAACTCACCGTCGGATTACCGGAGCTATTCCAGTGTGTCGTGTATAATTCAGACGTTACTTCAATTTAGTAGAACACATTGTATGTGATGTTGTTAGCTGTAAAGTTTGGCAATATTGGAGTAGTGCTTTGTCAAATATAAAGGTTTTGATTATTTATCTCCAGCTGTTTTGCTGGGAAAAAGTTTCCGACGTATACGTAGGGGTACCAGCTCAAAAATTTTTAAATACAAATTTGAAGGGTTTTTAGTTCAATTTAAAATTGTGAATAAATATAAAACTTTCTGTGTCAGAATTTTGAGTGACAGCCCTTTTGTGAAGTCGGTTTGCATTGAAGAGATGGGGAAAATAATTGGTTGAACGCTTTCTAAAATGCTTACTTCTGGTCGGAGCAATTTCGGATAAGTAGGCTACGTCGCCCAAGCAGACAGTAAGTGGCTGAGTTTAATACACATTCCAACTACTGTCTATCAGATCCGTTATCACAAATAACCATAGTAGGAGTCACCAAACTCATGCGGTTTCTTGCTCCACTGCCGGTTTAAAATCGCATTACCGCCCTGAAAGATAACACACAGACAACATTTTTGTTGTGTTTTTAGTGAATCAACTTTCGAATTCTTACCCATAATAGGCACTTTAACCGATTCGTTTTCAAATGGACCTATTGCAATGTGTTGTGTATAAATAAGACGTTCCTTTAATGTAGAAGAACCCATTAATTTACTGGGTTCATTTAATGTCCGCTTAGTGCCTTGTTTAAGGACATAACCGACCAGTTTCGAACCGTAATCAGGTATGTTCATTACATTATTATGTTACAGCTTCGTAAATCATTTTTTTAATTTTTACTGTAACGACATACAAGAAACAATATGGTTGTTTATCACAGTACCAGTCGGTTAGGCTAACCATTCGGCAAAAACTAACACTTGTATTTCGATGCCCAATATGTATTTATTACTCTTACCAATAATTTGATTTAAATTAAAAGATCCTGCATATAAGTGTTTTATAATAGACTAAGAATCGGGGAAAATGTGGGACAAATCTTTTGGCAAATCAAAACCTTTACTTTTAAATGAAGTCGGTGCGGTTATGTATATACAGTACGAATGTTTTAATATAGAACGAAGCAAGCGCAGTGGAATGCTGAGATACGAATCAGCAAACACGTAATTTTCCTAAGACGATCTTAAGTGTTTTAACTCTTTCACTCCCGGCCAAATGCATTAATTCAAACATGCTGTCCCGCAGTGTTTTTTACAATTTTTAGTCATTTTCAAATTAGCACAGTTTTTCTAAAGTTTATGCTATGATTTAATATTTAGTATGGTTGGAAAGATAATTTATCCCTCTTTTAAACAAGCTGCACATCTAAAATCTACCTCTAATAAAGAATATATTATGTAAACTTTAGTGAACACCACTTTTTATGCAAAGAAAATTCTGCTCGACTTTGAAAAATTTGAGGTGCACTGACAAACGAAATACTCACTTATTATTGGAATGCCCAAATGATATGAAAATTGGAATGTAGATTGTCTAATAGTTTTTGTACTCAGGAAAATTCGAACTGTATTTCTATCTTCAGTAGTTTTTTTACTATTTGTAATTGAAATTTCCCTTTTTTCTGACTATATTATGAAAACTTGAACCAAAACGCATTGAAGTTTTTAGTTTTGTAGAACTAAAATAGTAAAAAGTATAAAAAAGAACAGTGAAGGAAGTGTAAAAAGGGCATACAAAACCAAACAAACGCAAATACTATATCCAATATTCTTCAAAGCAGGGCACACCGAACTAGCTAGTCTCGCCGCCTTTTTCTTTATCGTGCGCTCAGCAGGCCCAGCTGGATTCATGCTTTGGTGAACACGAAGCATAACCGCCTGCTGCGAAAACGTCACCAACGCTCTCCTTTTTATCTCAACGGCACGAAATTCACAGAGAATGTAAAGAAACACTTGCTTGACAAAAAGAGCTTCTCCCCAATTTAACACGACTCCTATTCGCTGAGTTAGTCACGTGTAAACTCGTGTAAAATTCAGCAAAAACACAGGCGAAGCCTTGAAAAAGAAAGGCTATCACTCCTCACATTTTGAATATTTCTCCAAGATAATTACAGAGAATAAATTTCAGGCTTTCCTTGATCGAATGAGCCATAGCTGAGCTCTCTAACATTACGCGTTGCGGAGAAATCGCATTTTAGATTTGCCCCTATATATAGGGACGCGGGACACCATGTTTGTTCACCAACTCGCGATATATCGCGAGTTGGGAGGCAAAGAGTTAAAGAATCTCTCTTAAAGATAAAATGTATCCTTTTTAAGTATTTTAAGCACCGCCTTTTTACAACGTTCCCTAATAATCAAGCCAAACTTAGACTTGTGATGCATTTTTATTGTTTCTTCATACACGATCATTGTGTAAAATGGTTATACAGCATGCGTTGTTAGTAAGTAAATACGGAAACGACATTTTCATTTACACAGTGCACATACTACACATAATAAATTAATAATCCTGTTATTTATACAGACTTAACAATGACACGAATGATACAACATAAATAAATATACGTAGCAGTGGACAATGTAAAATACAACATTTATAAGTTCAATACGAAACGTCAAATCAAAGTTATTGTCACTGAAAACGAGATAATTTGAAAGTGCAAATTTCACTTTTCATGATATGTTAGAATGTAAATATTTATCAATAAGGTCATTGTCCCTGTTGAAATAACAGAAATCAAGCAGCTAAAATCGTGGACGGTTTAAAATTGGCACACCGGCTAACGTTAAGGTGATAGAAAACAACTTAATTTGAAATTAGGCGTTGTTTATTTGTTCACGTAGCCTCGTCCGTGTACCGGGCGAACCTGAAACCGCATTGAGGTTAAGGTCGCATCTACGCGTTGAATTGGCACGATCATCGCTTCAATTCGCATGCGATTACACAAACGTGACAAAAAGACAAAACTCCGAAAGAAAACTTTAAGATCGCATCTACGCGCCAAAGTAGCACGATCATCGCTTTAATTCGCATGCGATTACACAAACGTGACAAAAAGACAAAACTCCGAAAGAAAACTTTAAGATCACATCTACGCGCCAAAGTAGCACGATCATCGCTTCAATTCGCATGCGATTACACAAACGTGATAATTAATCAATTTCCGACCAAAAACCGCACGGATAAAACATTCAAAAGACACGATTATCGTAGCCATGCCGAGTAGGGTAAACGTTCTGGTCTTTAACCACGCATGCGTTGCTATTTTGTTGCATTAACATCCAGCTGCGAAAGGAAGTTCTCCAGTTGTTGGGTTAATTTGTTGTATTAAGTGTCGTTTTCATGAACATTTTGAGGTGATTCGGCCTCCGTTACCTAGAAAAAGCACAAATCAGGTTTATTTCAGGTTAACAATTCATACGCACTGCCGGCTGAAATAAATTTTGTTGTTGAATATAAATCCTACATTTCAGTGAATTTTCGAATTCCTACTAAACAATCGGTTACTTCAGGGGTGCTCATTAAGTCGATCGCGATCTACCGGTTGATCGCGAAGGTGGTACTGGTCGATCGCGGCGTGACATTAAAACATTATCATTCTAGCTTTAATGCCGTCACTTGATTGATATACAGGGCAGCCATTCAGATGACAACTAAATGTTGCCGTCCGGGTGACCAATCAAATCAAACAACGGCTCTAAGTACAGCAAAACTTGCCGAAAGCGCCGCTCTTTCGCCTTTGCATTTTTGTAGTGGGTAGATCATTTTGACTCGGTCATTTTAAAAGTAGCTCGCATGCTGAAAAATTGTGAGCACCCCTGGGTTACTTTATATTCAACCCCACCTTATTTGGGTTGTCCTCTCATTCCGTTGGTTCCTCTTCTCTCTTCTGCCTCGCCTCATTCTCTTCCCCTTTCTCTTCTTCTTTTTTCTCTCCCGCCTCCCTTTCTCCCTCCTCGTTTTCCTTTCTTTCCTTCCTATTCTCCTCCTCTTGCTCTTCTCCCACTTCCTCCTTCTTCTCCTCTTGCTCTTCTCCCACTTCCTCCGTCTCTTCCTCCTCCCCTTGCTCTTCTCCCACTTCCCCCTCCTCCTCTTTCTCTTCTCCCATTTTCTCCTCCTCTGCATAATCCCCCACATCCTCCAGAGCATCCGGGATCGCTCCATTGTTCTCGGTGTTGTATCCCTCATCATCGAACACAATCTCCTCCGGATCAGGAGCTCGGGGAAGAAAATCTTCGTCGGGACAAATCTTCTCAAACACATCACGGGCCTGGAGGAAAAGTGGAAAAAATTCGATTTTTATCAGATTGACAGAAAATGACTTTGTATTCCCTTGTAACTTTGTATCTTTGTATTGCCTTGATTTGTATTCCCAAAAAAGAAAAAACGATCTTAGTGATTAGTCCATAACATGTTCGAAACTTTGTAATAAAAACAAACAATATTGTCATGCCTAGTGGTTAACGCAACAGATTAATTTTTCTCGGGCGGTTTCTACACAAGAACAAAGTTTAAATAAAAAAAAAATTAGTGACAAACAACAAACTTGGTGTAAAGGTTCTAAACTTGGCTTGGAAAAAACAAAAAAATGGGTAGTAAAAAAACAAAGTTTTCATGTAATAGTTTAAAGTATTTAAATATCTTATCGTGTAAATAATAAATATAGTTAATTATATAATTGAATTTGGTGTCATTATTAAATAAAGTTCTCCCATACATTGTAATGTCCTGTTATAACGGTCCCCTAACATGATTTTCATTTCTCATGGTCTTCTAGACTCCTTGCCACTGGCTGTTTATTGTCACCAGTCACTAATAACCCCCTAGCCATGTGGACCCCTTCCTATTTTGCCCTGGATACTCATTGCCCCCATTTACTTACAACCCGGCCCCCTACAAACCCCCAGGCAATTATAGTCCTTGGCCCCCCAATGATCGCTGTCATCTACGGCCGACGTTAAAGCAATAGAAAATAACTAAATTTAAATTAGGCGTTGTTTATTTGTTCACCTAGCCTCGTCCGTGTGGGGCGAACTTGAAACCGCATTGAGGTTAAGAATGCATCTATGCGTTAAATTGGCACGATCATCACTTCAATTCGCCCCCAATGCCCCCTGTAGTCTATGTCCCCTGGCCTCTCATAGCTGGTAGCTTATAGCTCTCGGCTTATTCACCCCATATTAGTAAGCTTATTAACCCCATATTAACCCCATTAACCCCAGGTTAGTAAGCATTTTAACACCATTACCCCATAGCTTATTAACCCCACCCCATACCTATAGCTTACCTCATTCATCGCGCGATCGAACCCAAGGTCGTAACCAGGACCTTGTAACAGGGTAACATTAGGTGGCAGTGCAGAACAATCGAGTTGGGAATCCGTCATGGTGAAATATCCGGACCACAGAACCACTGGTTTCGATGGTTGGTTCTTTTCCAAACCAATTTCTGGTTCTTTGGTGCTTTGGTCTAAATTTATAGAATTAATTGAATTAAATGGTTCTTTAAATATATAAATATAAATACCAATTTAAACTGTGTTTTAGTAAATACTAATTAATTAATACTATAGGTAGGAATAAAAGTCAGCTAGGTTAATACTAACTAAAGATGTGTTATAATCATAATTAAAAAAATATTTTATTTTCATATATATATTTATATAAATAGTATATACTAACTGCTACAAAAACTGGAGAGTAAGTCTAAATCTAACAGAACAAAAGATAACTTGGTAATTACAACCCACCAGTAACGTTACCAGCAAACACCATATTTTCCATCGGTTTGAATCTTTCTTTCGGTGATTCCGTGACACCGTTCGGTCTTTCCATAATCCCGTGCACCACAACTGTTCCAGAACAATGGTTATTGTTAGGAATGGTCTAAACTGATTTATTAAATTATAAAATATACTTTATAAATTCAATTTTTACAATGGTTTCTGTTGTTTTACAATGCTCTGTCTAAATTCATGTTAATTTACAAAATATATTTTTTAATATAAATATATATATATTTTTATTATAAACTACATTTTTTAAATAAAACATTTTTATATTGCTCTCATTTATTTATAATGCTTTTAATTCATGCTATGGCAAAATACAAAAAATCAGTTAGGCTACAAAACTTACTTTGTAATTCGAAAACAGAGATTGGTCAATCAAATTAATCACAGTTAACCTTGCGCTTTTATGCCAAAATCACAATATTTATATTTTTTGGCATAAATTTACATTAATTTTTACATTGCTACAACAGTTACAATGATTTTTACATTGCTACAACAGTTACATTGATTTTTACATTGCTACAAAACTTACATTGATTTTAACATTTTTACAAAAGTTACAATGATATTTACATTGCTACAAAAGTTACATTGATTTTTACATTGCTACAAAAGTTACATAGATTTTTACATTGCTATAAAACTTACATTGATTTTTCGGGCAAACACTGCACAAAGACCCAACTTCTATCAGTCTCACTGATGGATTGTTGTTGCTGGGGGGGGGATTGTAACCAAAGAAACCTGATGAAAACATTGGTGTGTAATATCCACAGTTTAACAGGGGGAAACTAAAAGGAGGGAAAGGGAGGAAGGCGGGAAACTGAATACCAAAATAAAGATTAGGGTATTAGAGTTAGTTTTAAAGTTGAGGTTGGTGTTAGGTTTAGTTCTGGAAAAATTAGTGTTTAAGACAGGGTTAGAATTAGTTTCCATAGTTTTAGTTAGCAGTTTCCCTCCTTTTCTCCTTCCCCTGGTTTTCCTTCCTTTTTACTCGGTTCGCCCAGCACAACCAGGATGTAGAGTTACAGGTCATAAAATGGCACACTTATTACTAAGGTACTGGTGTAAAATTAAGATAATTTAAACCATTTTTTCGAAACAAACCTTCTCTTATAACACAAGATGACTAAAGCACAGAAGTTGTTACTTCCCATTGGCTACAATTATTTGTCCCTTTTTTCAAATGTTTACAAAAGAGATAGATTTTGATTTTTGTCCTAGAGATAACGAATTCTATATATAAATTCAATTTAAAAAATCACTCAGAAAAAGTACAAAAAACTCAGACAAAATCATTTAAAAAATTTATATTCTGAGTTTCCCCAGTACCAACTTCCCTAAAACAGGGAAACGAACACAACAGTAAAGCAATTAGATGGAGTGGGGGAGTGTAGAGAATGTTCCGGGGGGGAAGTAATCATTAATTAGTCATTCGGCGGTAATGCAATAAACTAAGGGAATGGTGTTAAAATGTATTGCGACCAAATACACAATACAACAACAAAACCTTTTTTTTTACTTTACCTGTTCAGTATCAGTTTCGGATACAGTTGAGTTGGTAATGTAAATTGCACGATCCACGGAATTTGTTGATTTCATGGACGCACTTTCCGGATGGTTAAGATCATCTAGAACCAACTGGTCACATCGGATTTTTTGACCTGCGCAAAGAATAATTTATTTTTATCAAATCGTTCAATAGAAGATATTTTGAGAATGGTGTTTCAAACCCCTTTGCATACAACCAGATTTTAAAAACAGGTGAACATACAACAAAAAGGATTCACTGGTTAAACATATTTTTGTGGTTTTTAGTTATGGAAACTTTAAAAAAAAGGTACACATATTATTTTTTAAATTTATGTTTGTTAATGTAATTTGCACAATTATAAAAATTGTATGTTTGTTTTTGTAAGATGTTTGTATGCGTTCAAATTTATATTTGTTTACTTACATAATAAATAAATATATTTCACATTCAAACAATTTAAATAATTTTACATTCAAAGAATTTAAATAATTTCACATTCAAACAATTTAAATAATTTTACATTCAAATAATTTAAATAATTTCACATTCAATTTATTCAAATAATTTAAATAACTTTACATACAAATAAATAATTGAAACTGTTTTGAATTACCCACATACAACCATACCTGTGTTATCCATCACTCCAACACATCTTCCTGTAGTTTTATCCTTAATATACCCAACTACGTATCGACGCAGGCAAAATGTACCTCCAAATACTGCACTGAATCTGCAATTTTGTGTAAGAACGACTCTTAAATATGAAGTCGATTTGCAGCTACTATTAAGTAATAATAACCAAAATAATTTAATAATTTACTACCAACATCCCGAAATTTTGAATAAAGATGAGAATGTATGAAATACTAATTATTATGAAAAGCAAGTTAAATTTCATCTATTTTAATATTTATATGTAATGTCATTAGCACAATTGGCATTTTAATACCATAAAATTTGAAAATTATAGTTTAAAGACCCAAAACAACATCACATTTTTTTCGTATACCCTATAATATCAAACTAATGACGGTAATGATTCAATACAGGGGTGGGCAATTTCTCTAGTTGGAGGACCAGATGTGAGAAAATGAAGTTCTTGGTGGGCCGGATTATTACATATATAGTATTTAATCTTAATTACAGGTATGGTTAGATACAGTCGGTGGGCTGGTCAAAATCCCTTCATGGTCCGGAGCTGGCCTGCCAGTCGTATGTTGCCCATGTATGGTGCAAGATAATAATAATAATAAGCCCACGAGCTGTATGTTTCCGATGCCTGATCTTTACACTTTATGATGTTTAATGAACAGAAAAGTGGATCAGCATTTAATTAAATTTACAGTCTAAATTTAGTGTTTTAAAGTTTAAAAAACATGGTAAATATATATATATATATAAAGAATTTAATTTTAAAGAAAAATATATAGTAAAAAGATGAAGGAAATTTTTGGTATAAAAAAAAAAGATTATCCTTTTCACCTGCAAAATGCCTGGGGTATTTCCCCAACCCCATAACTTGGCCAGAGGAAGGCACTGTTGCCATAGCGACCGAGAGAATGCAAAAACTTCTGCGTCGCAGCGAGGCCATCGAGTGTCGACGTTTGTTCAGTTACCATGGCGATCGAATGAAGCACAAAATTCTGAGCTTTCCGACTTAATTTTCGCGATTGTAGAAATTCAATGAATGGTTTGTCTTTGAATGCTAAAATAAATACAAAAGAGGGGCTTCATAGGATTTTGGTCAAATTTGTGTCCAATTTATTTCATAGTTTAAATATAGATACATTATTTAGTGTATCAATGTGAAGTTCCAACAGTTGGTTTTTCTGGAAAAGTGATCTGATTGTGCTATTTTAAAGAGTTTGCAATTAAATAATGTTATGCCACCACCCCCGATTTTTATTTACCAAAAAAATTATGTTTATCTACTAAATTGCTATATGCTTGGCTAAATGGATAATTTACGCCTACAAGAGAGGTACTAATAAGGCAATTCCATAATCCAAAGATGATGTTACAAATTTACCTTCATATTCCTTCTCATGGTCTTTGTAGTTGTGGCAAAGTGTGAAAAGCCTCATTAATATTCGCTTTTCAACCACAGTTACAAACCTAGTAGAAATGCCTATACGTTAGTTGAATAAAAAATGGTCGAGGTAAACGTTAATTAGGTTTTTTATTTGCAAGAGTAAATTCGTACTTGCATGCTGTAAGTCACTCAAGTAAAAACAAGGATTTTTGGCCCTGGCTACAGACTAATGCAAGATAGCTAGGGCTGTGCATCGGTTAACGGTTAACCGGTTAACCGACGGGACGTCAGTTAACCGTTAATAAAATCGGTAAACGGTTAACCGATGCTCGGCGTTATTACGAAATTACGGACGTCGGAATTACGTTACGTAAGTAGGGATGTGCGAAGTTAACGTGGACGTCAGTTAACTGTCAATGAAGTCAATAAATGGTTAACCGACTGTGTTCGTTCCTGACAACAGCGCATGATAACAAAATAATTTATATGGTGGTTGTTCTTTTTTAAAGACCACGCAGTTGACTTGCAGTAGGCGTAAGTGATGGTACGAGTAACGGTCGAGACCTCGAGATCGTATCCACTTGGTATGATTTTATAGGTCTTGGCGTTGCTAACCGCAGCGCCGCTTTTCTCACCATTCGTCGCGGTGTTTATTGCTTTGATCGGCTCGCGGTGTTTATTGCTTTGATCGGCGGTTTGACCTAGGGTTACGTTGACCTAGATTCAATACAGGACCTCTGACGCACTCCCGCGAGCGTTTTTCCTATGTTCTTTTCTTTGATCGGTTAACCTTTATAAGAATCTAGGTTCTTGCACAGCCTTAGTATACAATGTTATGGCCACGTGATTTAATTGAAAAGAGTAAAGTCGAACAATAGGCAAACTTCTAATTGTAAAACTTTAGTTCCCATAATAGACTTAATATTTTGTCGAATTAAGCGGCCAGTTCGTGCGGGCCACCGATGTTTTGACTAGTGCGACGTACGGTACGATAAGAATATAAGATAACGTAAGATGACGGAAAGTGGCCTTATCTTGTGAAGACACCGGCCTTGCGGCAGCGCAAGATAACAATACACGCTATAAGCAGGTTGTTTTT
>CH002376.1:1257468-1276038 GCA_000149265.1 Ciona savignyi
TGGGGGGAAGAGGATGGGATTATGTGTGAAATGGTGATTTGTTGTACGGTCGTGTGGACGAAAAGTTAGCGCCACCAATACATATACCAACATATACAAAAATGGTTCAATTACAAATACAATACAATTTTTATTTTTGTTTCTTTCGCTGCAGCGTTTACCACCAACAATTTACAAATCAACAATTGACAATAAAAAAAAATAAAAGATACTGTGGCAATTGGCAAAAAACTACAGCAAAACAGGAAGGCACCAAAAAAAACCCAAAAGTTATCTAGTTTGGCGCCTCCCTGAGAATTAATGAGCCCATCCTGGGTTAGAAACTTGGCTCGGTAAAAAAATTGTTATTTATTTTGTATTGGTTTTGTGGAATTTCCTTTACTTCAATACAAACAATATTGAACAACACATTAGCAGTACTATGTGACAAATGTAGATAATTATGATAAAAAAAAGAAAAAAGAGTGTGCAAATTACATTTGGTGCAAATTACCAAATAGCTGAAGGGATGTTTTCTTTTGGCCAAAACTTTAAAAGATCGAAACTATTTGCTAGCTTGTCTGTTGTTTTATTGGGCAAGGAACTTTCTCATCTGGACCCAGTAGATTGATGGGTTTTACCAAAGTTAAACGAATATCTAAATCATATATAACACACAATACCTATATTAAATGAAAGTTAGGCTCTCCAGCATATTCCCATTCCCAGGGGTATTTAATGGGATCAAAACATAAATATTCTATACCTTTTGTCTTTCTTGGTTTTCTTCTGTTTTTCTTCCTGTGGAGCATCTTCAGACTGTTGGAAAATAAGTTTCGCGGCAATAGTTGCGGTGAATAGCGAAACAATGACCTTGTTGCTCTTGTGGTCGTTCCACAGTGGCGTCATGGATACATACCTGGGAAGAATCCAATTTTTTTTAACAGATTTTCCAATTTATTTTTTACTCAGGTAACCTGTAAATGTTTTACTCAGATTACCTTTACTAAATTTAACTATACAAGACCAATGGTTTTAAACTAGTTTTTACAATATTCCTAAATAAAGTAAGTTTTATTAGTTAAAAAGTTATGGCCATGACAATATTAGTATATATATATATTATATATATAGGCTTATTATTCAATATTTTATCCACACAAATGGGAAAACTCAGCAGGCGACACACAGGTAAACCTTAAGACTAATGCCCCCCTATCGGTTACTACACAAAGGGTACAGATGGGCAGGTTGGTTACTGGAAATCCTTTTTCCAATAGAATAAATATTTTAAAGGGTATTTCAGGGTTTACATTGTATGGTTTCTTTTTACTCGAAAGTGGGTGTTACAAAAAAATTAATGGAGACATTTCACATATACGTTCCAGCTGTTTAAATGATATATATTTTTAGTAGTATTGGGCAAAAAATTCATCAAATTTCATGCGAATAAGATTTCACTCGCGCGTGAATGCTCACGGGAGTAAATCGTTATGCGAGTGAACGGAAAACCATGGTTTGTATGACGTAACAATAGTTTAAATGTGGTATCATAACAATCTTACATTATGATGCTGTATACTCCAGTATTTGTACGTTCCGTATGTAAACTGCCACGGTAAACGTTAATTAGTTTTTTATATGCGAGAGTAAATTCTTACTCGCACTGCGTGAGTCACGCGAGTATTACTAGCGCGGATATTTGGCCCTGGTAGTATAATAGATATATAATATTTCAATAGTATACATGCTGCAGTTGTAGTGAAATAATCACTTGATCCTTACCATATCCTAGAAGCTAGAAGAGCGACAAATCCAAGCGTATACCCCCAGAAATGAATCCTTCGTTCTTTCTGCGTCCCCGACCACCAGGTGACAGTCTGAACAATGAAGGCCGCTCCAACTCCGATCGAAAGACTGATCAGCCGGGATAAAGTTGATGATGCATGGAATGACGCTGCTCCAACTTGGGGGATGTTTTTATAAATTAAATACTATTGGATACCATATTCATGTTTATCCCCCTAACACAATAAAGATAGCGTACATACAATCATCAGATTACCCCTCGAATATGTATTTTTACATGGATAATAGTCAAATAACCGGATGGCCATACCTGGGTTACTATTGCGGTGTATTGTGTATGAATGACTATTATTACAGAATTAGAAATAATAAGCATATATAAAATAAATGATTTGTTTTTTATTCAATAAATGCCAGGTAAAAAAACTGTTACTTTTTGAGGAAAAAGCAACAAAGTGCACATTGGAGTTTAACCCTTTAACTGCTGGCTGTTTTTTGGGTTATTTTTTTGGACTAGTCACTATAGGTTAGAAGCTTCTGTACAAAAAACTTTTTTTTTACATTAGTAAAATTTTGATGAAGTCATGCATTGTGTAATGATGTCATGTGTTACTATTTAGATCAACAAAAACTAACTTTTTTCTCAATTAAAGTTATTTATGATTATCATTTTTGTACTACTCTTTTTGTAATGACATCACAACTTGACTGATGACGCCGTAATATGCAAATGCACTCGCACAATGAAACACATAGCCACAATGTAAACATTATTACAGTTTGCATTATTCCTCCTTCCTATTTTTTAAGTTTTTCCCAAAAATATTAATCTACTCACCTAGCATTAGCAACATGAAGAAATTAACCACTGGCGTTCTGCTGAGAAACTTTCGAGTGTTCTCTCCTAACAGGAACAGTACAGGTGAAAATGCAACCAACACGAATAGTTCGTACCCTGTTATATCGAGCTCATTGAGTGGGTAGAACCATATCATGGGGCCGAGACCATGAACAAGGGACCAGAATGTGTATCCGATTACGCATTCACAGGCGAGTGGGACTAGAAATGAATCTGTTGGCTTCATAACTTCAGATGAAAATGATGTTTTTTACAATGTGAATTTCCAGGATAATTTCTTAAAGCTTTGTATTCAGTTTCCAGGTTTTTTCTTCAAGCTTTAAGCACAGTTTCCAGGCCTATTTCTTTAAGCTTTGAATGCACTGTTTAAAAGCAAGGAACTCCTTTTCGCAGTCTCCTTTTCTCAAATTGTCCCATTCGCCAACACAAGTCCCGTACGCCACCGCTTGTTTTGAGCACGATTTGACTTTAACCGGCAGTTCCCGTCTTAAGTAGTTTTGAGCTCTAAGTACAGACTGTGCAACAGTGCTGGGCATAATACTAAGATTTCTGAAACAAAATTTGACTTTAAATGGATGAGAGATAGAATACATATGTGTATTCCTATGAAAAACGCAAGAATGGAAATTTCAAGGCTTATAACACAAGCATTTTATAACACAAGCAATTGTCAGACCACTTAATGCTAAGATTAAAATTCAGGTTACACTGAGATTAGGAAGTGAATATGAATTAAGCATTGCTACAATTTTTGTTTAACCCAGGAAAACATTAGGTTTAGACAACTTTCACCAAGTGCCCTGCTTCAGGTACACAACTGACTGGTTTTGATCCCACAACCTTTCGACTGATTTTCTGTTGAGTGATGCAGATTACAACCAATACATTATTAGGTAATCTATCATGACATTTTAGTGGGAAACTGAACACATCAAAAAACTTAAAACCCTTCAGTCTATTGAGAAACTCATTTCATGCAAGCAATCAATTGCAAATATAAAAAAAATAAATACATAGAAATAGTACATAATGTAAACAAATTGGCAGTTGGAAATACCATATGGTAAGCGTATTTTAAAATGCCATGATAAAAAAATAACTGTATTTATAAATTGTTTCTTTTCGCATTTCAATGTATCCTATACAGAAAACTTCCGTCATTATCATAAAAATTAACTTCATCGTCAGTTTTGGCTGAAAAGTCACCAGATTCTTCATTTACATGCTCCTCATCGTTATCATTATCCTCTTCAAATTCTTCTATCGCCATTTCTTCAAGAAAAAGATCACGATAATGGTCATCAACCTCTACCTCATTTTGCATTTCAGCTTCAATGTCCTCTGAGATCAGCTCTAAATCTTCAGGATACCGATCTTCGTCTGTTACTGAATCAAAATTTGAGAACCAAGTTGATAAAAATTTACGATTTTCTTTTTTTTCAAAACTGTTGGTTTGATTTTCATTTATTCCATCATCTGTACTGGTAACTTCGCGGATGGCTTCATTAATTGCGATCGCTGGCAATTTTGATTTCGTGTTTAAGTTTTTGTCACTGTCTTTGTTATCCTTTGCGACATATCTCGATTTTAAAATTTTCCGAATCACGTCATCTTGTGTTCCAAATGACTCAGCTAAATATCCAATGGTGAAATACTCCGGATCTTCTTTGTGCAGAAACTTTATATGATCCTTTTGTTCCTGCGAAAACAGCTTTTGATCCACAGGATCCGGCAGCTTAAATCTTTTTGTTGCTTTTTTATGCCGATAAGCATTGTTCCTTCTGCGTGCTTCATCGTAAACTGCACCTTCGTAGTCGGGTTCGTTAGGATCATCAGTATCCTGCAACCATTCCCGTTGCGTCTTTTCCAAAATTTCTTCCACAAATCCGGAATAAATTTTCGGTTTATTCTCTTTAATGTATCTGTTGTAATATATGGTTTTCTTTTTTCTTACGGGAGCGGTTGTAGAAATAAATACAGTTTGCTTTAAATTAAGCAGAGACAAATCAGATAAAGTTCTAAAGAGTAAATGTGAAGTCCGTTGCATCTTTGATAAATATAGTCTGAAAAGACAAAAGCAAAATAAAGTTAAGTTAGTTTAAATTTTTACAGAACTATTAGATTAAAGCAGGATAGCACAGTTAATTTTAAAAATAGAAGGAAGAATAAAATGATAAAACTACAGTAGGTAAAACACGTCAATAAACACATACGGTATAACTGAATAAAAGTGGCGTGACTATTAACCTTACATTAAGAAAAACAGTATTGCCATGCCCATGACGGTTAATCGTGCGTTGAAATAATAAAAGTGAAAGTGAAAACAAAGGCAGACTGAGTAAAACATCAACAACTCGAAATTGTAAAATAACGTAAGTCAAATGGACACGCAAATCAGTGATGTGTGACGACCAAAATAATACGAAACTAATTCACACTGGGGTCAGAAATTAAAACTTGACACGAAAATATTTTATTAGAATTTTAAGTTTTGCAAATTCAAATTTAAACAAGGCACATAATACATTTTACCTAGGTTATTTTTGTTGTGTGTGTGTTGTATTGTTTATGTAACCCACTTTGCATTTAACAATCAGTAACGTAACCGAATCCCAACCTTACGTTGATAAAAAGAACCAGTTAACGCTAAACTATTTCATGTTTTGAATACGTATCAGAACCCAGAACAGGGAGGGGCAACTCTAAGTTTTAAATGAGTAACATACTTAGCAGCCAGAATTCCTTGACAATACAGTTAATTGTTTCATTGATAAAAGATAATAGTGGGAAATATAGCGCATATGTTGTCAAAATTTAAGATATAATGATCGACATGCTACACAGTTTAACCCGCATACTTTAGAATGTTTAGATTGATCGGTCCTACCAATATCGTGCTGTAAGTGACGTAGTGAGATAAATTATTAACAGGAGCAAACTTTTCTCTTTAGTCGTGTGCGCCCGCTAGCAAAGTATGGTGCGACATTCGAATGGGTAAATAAATAAGGTCTTTGCTGATGGTATTCAAATATTAACTTGGTAACGGCAGCGTCATTATACGGTCTAGAGAACAGGTATGGTTGCCGTCAATTTAACCAACTATTGATTTAATAATGTGTAAAAATGCCTTTGCTGGCATGATCTAAACATCTCCAAATATGGCAGTCTAGCAGATGTCTGTCCAAAACCCATTGTTTGAACTAATAATCGGCAACGCGAAGTAAATCTATTATTAATGCCACAGCTCGCTTGGGAGGGATATTAAGTATTTTCGGCTAGCGAAAGCCGATAGTTTGGCGCTGTGCCTTTGTGTTTTAGGCTTTATGCACTGCTAAACACTAGTAAGATTGAAGGATAAGTCAGCAGGTTAGTTCTTCGCAGACGAAATAGTTCTCTAAACTTCTATTTTGAGAGTACAAACGTAGGAAATCATATGTCATACAAACCTTAATTCAATATTGAATCGCAAGACCAGTGGTGTGTGTCGCCGAAAGATAACATTGTACGGCACTTTTTTGTAGTTTGTACAGTAGACGAATTTCTCTAGGCACTTAAAAGTCATTAAGAAGTCGCTAAGATTTACGGGCCCGTGCGTAGGCCTTTGTTTTCATTGTTTTATCATTGTGGCGGAAATCAATATCTGCAGGTCATTGGCTTGATGTAGTCGGCGGTCCCGGCACTAAGCTTGGAACAGTCAACTTAGCAGATAGAGTCAGTCGGTGATTTTACCGGTTTCCCTGATACGTTAGTGGTGCGTAGATATGATTACTAATAGAATACGCGACCTTTGTACGGAATAATTGTCTGTTGTTATTGCTATGGTTCTTCTGCACATAACATGTCCGTTTAACGACCGCGGGCCAGCCATGCCCTCAAAACAACGCAGGTACAACAATTAT
This sequence comes from Ciona savignyi, assembly GCA_000149265.1. NCBI lineage: Eukaryota > Metazoa > Chordata > Ascidiacea > Phlebobranchia > Cionidae > Ciona > Ciona savignyi. The sequence continues at coordinate 1,264,015 of CH002376.1, forward strand.
CAGTCTAAGGTGGTGGTAGTTAGACCGTGTCAGTGTAGTTTTACGATGGCAGCCCTTACATACTTATAGCGCCTTCAGCACTACATTGACCTTTATATTAGTTCATTTTGGCCGTTTTATAGAGATCGGTTATGTTTTACAGTAGTATTTTGGATGCTTATGGAATGTTTAATCTAACGAGGCTTTTCTTTTCAGTATTTAGCGCGTAGATAAGGAGATTGGAAATTGGATATGACGTGAGAAGCAATACAAAACCAGAATGACGTCAAAAAGTCAGGAAAATCTCGAAGTTTTGGATTCAGCTCAGGGCAACGAAAATGCAGGTACGCCTATTTCGTGTTACTTTTGAACAGATTTAGTTCGCCAAATCGACTTGTGGGATTTATCTTGACGTTCAAAACAACAAACAGACTTCCACAAGCCTAGAAGGCATTACGAATGGATTGAGCGGATTAAAACCGGTTTAAAACAGGAATTGTTACGAATTATTGTAATCGTTGTTACATAGAATGAATAAAAATGCTTTGAAAGATTAAAAAATCACAAATTCTAATCAATAACGAGTGCTTTCTGTTAGTAAATCAATAAAACTAATTAAAAAGTCGTAGATTGCATTACAGTTCATATTATCCACTCGGCCGATTCCAGTACTGCAAAGTATTGCCCTGAGAGATGCTGCTGTTACCTGATAGCTGTACTAGATGCTGCTGCTACCTGATAGCTGTAACTTCACATGCAACATATTGTGAACTGAAATTCCATTAACCCCAGGGGAGCGGCGCAGGTTCAGCCCTTTCAAGGCGATCCGAAAAATCTTCCGCGAGGGCAGAAAGGGTGTGAAACGCATGAACAAGTCGCGAGGCAACCTGACACAAGACGCTTCTGACGATGAAGTCGAACCCCGACGCGTCCGATTGTAAGATTTCACCAAAAACGTGTTGTTGTATTCGCACCTTTACAAATGCGATTCTGTAAAATGATTTTATGTCAAACTGCCTTAAGGAGTAGCGTTATGTACGGTCTTGTAATATAACTGAATTATTAACGCTACCGAATTATGCAAAAAGGATTAAGTTTTATAATGGTTTTAAAAATATAATGTAGCGTGTTTAACGTCTTTAGCGGAAAGGAGGGATGGAGGGAAACTGCTCACTATAACTATGAAAATTAATTTTAACCCTTTCTTAAACACCAATCTTAACTCCAGACTAACCCTAACACCAACCCCATGTGTAAAACTAACTCTAATACCATAATCTTTATTTAAGTGTGCAGTTTCCCTCCTTCCCGCCTTCCCGCTTTCCCTCCTTTTAGTTCCCCTCCGAATAAAGTACTGTTATCTCATTCACCTGGTGTAACTTTAAATTATAAAGGTGTCCTATATATTATATTCTCACAGCGGCTTCGAAAGAGTAAAGAAATTATTTCGGTAATTTGATTTTACAGGAATAAATTTCAAACCTGTGATAAGCTAGTGACTAAGATTTAAAAAATATATATATATATGAATCGGCGAATCGACCGCGCTAACTATTCAGCCACAAAACCATGAACAAATCTTACTTTTTCACCGGGCTAATTTTCGATCCATTAACGGGATAGTCACCAAGACCATTTTATAGAGAAATCGGTATATGTGATACATCGGTGGCTTTAAGTTTAACCATTCACCTTCAGAACCGCTAAATTACTTAGTTTTAAAATTAAATATTTATTTTAGGAAAACCAGTACGACATCAACAATCGGGTTAAATAGACCGATGAGTATGTCACATGAGAGCGTATTTTCTCCTGAAATCAATATTGAAAAATCCGAAATCTTCCGATCGCCTCCGAAAGATATCAGCGATCGGTCGTTGTCTGAAGAAAGTCTCACGGCGGCGTCGTCAGCGCCAAGCAAAGTTTCGCAACTGCAGGTGAACGATGCCGGTTAGGTATAGGGTGGGATATTCATGTTTATACACGTAAATGGGAAAAAGTAAGGCGTGTTTTAGTTACAGATTCTCTATGGTTCTTCAGGGCGCTGTCTTAACGGCCTATCGTTGATACATTTTAGGTTTACTAAAATCAACAATTATTAAAACACACCTATTAACACATTATCACACAGACACAGGCAATCGTCAGATCACCTTGCGCCAACTGTCGAGTTACCGGAGATATTGCAATGCGTTGTGTATCATTCTGATATAAAACTGAATCACGTTCCAATCATACACAACACATTGCAATACCTCCGGTGCCCGACTGTGGGCGCGAGCTATATAATATTGATTGCCCTTGTGGTAACACCCCTTGAGTTTTCCAATAACGTGAATAAAACTTAAATATCCCACTGTTATTATAACAAATTTAAAACTACTCATTACAGTAAACCACAATAATTCATAGAACCAGCTTAAAAATCTGTAGTAAAATCACTTCCTCATGTACAACATTGGTTTACCTGCGACATTCCAATTAAATAAAAAAGCAAAATTCTATCATGCACACATTTAACCTGCAAATGGTCCTAATGTAATTGTTCTGTATAGTGTAGTATGGGAGCACCGTGTAGAAATTAAAGGTAGTGGTTGATTTGGAATATATACCAGCCAGTTATGTTATGCTTAAATGACTACAATATTGGCGGTTATACATTTGAAACTTTTAGGATACTTTTCAGTTAGTCTGACCGTTTAGTTTGGTGGGTAAGTGCATCACCTTTCAGCGGAAGGGTTATAGTTTTAAAACTGGTATACAGGTAGTCGGTGGTGTCCTTAAGAAGAGCAGTTAGCGAACATTGCCCGAACCCAGTGCATTAATGTTGAAGAAAGGTCTTACTTATACATAACACACTACAATAACCGGACGGTGGGCTCAAGGTCATCTGACGATTGCCTGTGTGATAACGTCCATTGCGTTTTCCTATTCTCTGGGATAAACATAAATATACTTTTCTATCCAGTTAACAATGGCGACTAAAACACTATCTTATAAAATCAAATTTGTTAATAAATTCCAGATTCTTGGTAGTTTCGGGGTTTTATTCTAATTTAACGTGTTTTGATATCTTAGGATCAGCTTCGGTTAAGATTACAACCCGTCGGACCCAGCGGATTAGAAGTTCCTCCTAGACTTCGGCAAACTCGTCCACTGAGCGGTCCTCCATCAATCTTCATCAACGGATTGGATCAACCAGAGGTAAATAGGATCGGATTGGCGTGTTTATCCTCGTGAATAGGAAAACGCACGGGGCTGTAACACACGGGCAATCGTCAGTTCAGCCTCGCACCCACCGTAGAGGGTTCCGGAGCGATTGCAGTGTGTTGTGTATCATTAAAAAGTTTCTTCAATTTGGTAAGACCTATTTAACCATTAGGTGCCATGTCTGTTAAGTGCCTTGCCCGAGGACTAGTTAGCGACCACGTTAAATTCTACAACCATTCGGCTAAATTACTACACCGTTTGATATAATTAAAAGCGTTTCCTAAGTATAGTGCCGTTGTTGTAAGATTATAGTGCTTTCACGACCTACATTCTTGGTCCCGAAGCTACCGTGAACTCGTCCCTACTATTGTTATATGGTGAGGGCGTAATTGTTGTGATAAATGTTTGCATTGCCACCTACGTCAGCACGCGTGGTGTTCGGGTTATGGCCTACGTCAATTGTAATTGCCCACGTGACTATTACGTAATTTGAACCGGCTAAACTAAGATAAGAGAAAGAGAAAGAGGGCAACTACACGACCGTTGAAAAATAAATATGCCAAGTATGACGCAAACGTAAATATCGCTAAAGTAATGTAACGTAAATACAACTTAAGTAATGTAAAGGTTTGAGTTTAGGGTTTAAACTGGTATTTATTGTGTTTGCCTCCTTTTTTCACTTACTTTGGGAAAAACTAAAACAATAAACTAAACACTAAAATAAAAGTTGCAACTAAGGTTAGTGTAAGTCTGGGGTTAAAGTTATCTTTAGTTCTGGAGTTGAGATTGGTGTTTGGGCCCAGAGTTAGAATTAGTTTTCATAGTTTTTGTTTGTAGTTCCCCTCTTTTTCTGTTTACCTTCTTTTAGTGTTGTCCCCCAGTTTGCCATTTTCCTCTTTTACACTTCCATTCATTAGTGTTGTCCTTTTGAACGACTCCATTTCTACGGACACTTGCTTCATGACCCGTATTGTTCGAACGATGCAACCCCTGGTGTTTGTGTTTGGCACAAACAACCATCAACATGTGCGTCAATTCTTTTGGTGGCTACGCCATTCCTAATTGTACTATTGAATAATACACGTTTGGACACCTCTATCCCTTCGCACATAGCCCTTAAGAAACGTCCGGTTTCAAAATTACAACTTTTTATATTGTTAAAAAGTATCTATACATACTGATACACATCAATCCTGATAATGGCTTACGTCATTCCTGATTGTCCAAGCGACAGCGACGCACTTTGAACGACACTTTTCCTTTGGACACAGACTTCATGAAATGTCTGGTTCTAAAAATACGACCACGGCATTTAACTTGTTAAAAATTTTCTTTTTGGCATTTAAAAAAGAGCATACCATCGACTTTGCAAATTGTGAAATGCGGTTTAAGATACAACATGTTATTGTTATTCAGTAATTGTAAGAAATTTGAATATTATAATATATGGAAATACACCTCATCTACCCATCAGATCACCAATACAAGATAAGTCTAAATTTGTCTGCACAAGTAGCAATTTGACTGACGCGTTCAAATTACTGATTTGAGTGGGTGGTGCCTATCCCGCCAATTATGGTTTCATGTGTACCTTGAATTTACCGAACCTCAAGTCCTTCCTGACTGAGGCGTTAGTATTGGTTTAGATTTCGAGCTGGCATAGGGTAGAATAGCCTGAATATCGTTCAAGTGTAGATTTATATGTTTTGATATAAACAATATTTTTACTCTATTTATTTTAAGATCGCCGTTTAATAGCATGTTATGATAGGTATATTTAGTTGTCATAGCGAGAATACCGTTTTCTATCGGTAGATACGAGTTCCTGTGCTGCTTCAATAATTAAACATTAGTACGTTAGCGTTTTACGCTGACACGATTAGTTTAAAAAAAAATAATTTACGATATTTTTGGCACTCCGAGTTCATGTGCAGGAGAAAAATATTACGTTGTACCTGCCTTGAAGAAAAAGTTTTATTTACGTTTTATGTTGTTGAGTCAACTGTCCCATTTTTAGTCAAAAACAGGAAGCGTTAAAGGACGCTTTATAAAAAAAACGTCAGACGCAATGCGGTTGCCTATGTAATAGCCTACTTTATTGTAATGTACAGCAGCCTTACTGGGAGTGGCGTGTACTTTTTTCCGGCTAAGTTTCGAGCCCTTGAAGTTCCCGTTCTCAAGACAGTTTTTAATTTAATCCTGAATGTGAATTGACCGTGCTTACCATTCGGCCACACGACCTTACTAAGCCGAACGTAATCCGAGACGAATTTGACTCGGTTCCTTACCAAGCCGATTGAATGCAGTTGATAAGTTTTAAGTGGGCGCGGAATAAACAGACGGGGAGATTACTGCCTTATTTGTCGTTAAGAAGCTATAAGGCGATGTATACGAGTTGTGACGCACGTAATTAAGTAATTACAGAGTGGGCTATTAGAGCAACAAGCTCTGTGCTTAGCCGATTCATGTTTAATTCCAGGAGTAGCCTGTACACTCTTTGCAAGTCTTCGGTCAGCAGTAATACAGCATATCACCTAAGGACTATTTTTGCAAATTTTATCAAAACCTTCGGTCAAAAAAGTCGATTAATTAAACTTGGGTATTGTCTTGGTGTGTCGAATGGATTTTTTGGCAGAGCAAAATATATCTGACAAGTTTTTAAGTGTGTCAGAGGGTTTTGTTTTATTCTTTTATTTTCCAGGTATAGACTCGATTGTTTTGTTGAGGAATAATTTTCGAATTTTTTTTAGAATCTTCGGTCAAAAACTTAATTGATGCTCATAAGTTATTTGTGCCGATTAGATTTTTTGAGGGGTAAAAAAAAGCTTAAAAGTTTTTAAGTGTCAGAGCGTTTTGCTGCATTTGTTTCTCACGCAGACCCAATTGTTTAGTGAGGAATGCTTTTGCAAACTTAACAAAATCTTTGGTAAAAATTGTCAATAATTTAAACTTTTTCTGTTTAAAGTTATGTTTATTAATTTTTTTTTCGATGGAGAAAAAAATCTAAAAACTTTTTAAAGGTGTCAAAGCGTTTTGTTATATCGTTTGTTTCCCATGTAGACCGGTTGTTTTATTTATTTATATTCCTATACAACCTAGCAGGGATGTACCGAGCAAATCAATCGTTTTGGTCAAGCTGTGTTTTGTTTATTGGGCGCCTCATCAAAGAATCGCGATCGCAATCAAACAAAGAGGAATCATCGATATTCTTGTGACGCAACAGAAGGCAGATTGTGCCTAGCGGCGATTGTGTGAAAGCGATGTCCGACGCGCGGTGTATTTGCATGCACAGCAGGCGATTTTTAGCAAGCTAACGGTAGTGGGTCATTCCTTACCATTCGCACGATATTCACTTTTTAAGATATGAGGTTATAAACTTTAAAGTACCTTTGATTTAATGCGATTATTGTTTGAGTCAGTTTTACCATCTGCACAAAATTCACTTTTTAAGATATGAGTTGCGTATACTACATACCTCTAATTTAAACGCGAAATTGTTTTTGAGTCAGTCTTTACCAAGAGTAAGATATTTTAAAAGATGAGGTGTATATACACTGAAGTACTTTAAATTTGAATGCAATTTTTATTTAAGTCAGTCTTTACCATTTGCCTGGTATTCACCTTTAAAGAGATGAGGTGTATATACAACAAATACATTTGGCGTAACAAATGTTTGAGTCGGTCTTTAACAGGAGCAAAATTTCATAAAATCTGAGGTGTTTATGCTTTAAAGTAATTTTAATTCAAGCGCAATTATTTTTGGAGCCAGTTTTAGCATTTGCCTGGAAAACAACTTTTAAGGGTTGGGGTGTGTAGACTATAAAGTACTTTTAATTCGAGCTCAATTATTATTTGAGTCCTTAAAACCCAAGTATGCTTCTCTAGCGGTTAAGAAGTGGATTGTTTTTCGATTTCGTTGTTATTATTTTCTTTGGGTTACTTCTCAAGCCTTTGTTAATGGTTACGGGAGGTACTTTTCTGTGGCTAAAAGTTATTTTTTGTGAAATGTCACTCCTCTTTTCATAGCACTCATGATTTCTTAGAGTCAGGTTGTAAGATTCGAACCTACAATCTGTCGGTTGTGTTGCAGGGAGTTTGCTTGACAAATAACATTCCAAAGTGGATGATCCCTTAGATTAAAGTTGCAAGGTCCTAGTAGAATGCCGCTGAAGGGATCAATTTTAAAACTTCGTGCCGGAGGAAGAGGGGACCTCGGTCGCTCCGAATCTCTGGAGGATATGACGTCAAAGAAAGCGGACATGACGTTACAAACGACGGACAAAGAAACGAAGTTTTTCACCAGGTGGAATTCCGCCAGAATTCACCGAACATCGGGGTTATCGTTGTTTTCTAAGAAACCAAATAATTTAAAGACAGTTGCTAAAACCAGCGAATCAAGGGTGCTACGTAGATCCCCCAAATTTGAGAACCGACAAACTTATTCTAAGGAGGGGGCCACGGCTAAACCTAGTATTGGGTTGAATTTGCAAGGGGAAAAGTCACCTAAAATTAAGCGGTCAATTAAAGAGAAAAAATGTGGTTATTACGACCGACAATTAATGAAGGAAAATATTGATGAGAAAATCACACTTCCTTGCGCTGAAAATAAGTCAAAGGGTGTCGCTAGAGAGTGTGTGAAATCACCATTAGGTTCGTTGTCAGCGATGCTCAGTCGACCACGAAATGCTGACGGTGCAAAAAATGACGAAACTAAACGAGATAAAAAGCGGCGAAATCGTATTCGTATCAAGGGATTTGGAAATCTATCAAAAAAGGTTTCATTTCCCCCCTACTGTTTCGTAACTTTTGTTTTCGGCCTTGCACCCAATTTTTATTTTATTTTGACTGGCACCAGGTGCTGCTTGGTTTACAGACTCATAAAAAGTAAGGACAGCAAACAAAGACGGGATGTCCTATTTTGAGGTCGATAAAAAATAAGAAAATTGATTCGCTATGTTTCACCATAGCGACTGAGTAGTAAAATATAACGAGTTCGTTTGTTTGGGTAATGAACAATATATTTACTAACCTAACGTAAGAGTTTATGAATCATAATAGTACTGACATAATGTTACCTTACATTTCAAGGTTTCGAGCACAAAGGAGACCGATGAAACGATGGGCAACAATGGTTCGAAAAAAGAGAATAAACCTAAAAGCGAAGATGTTAAGAATTCAGGTATTGTAATATTTTAACCCCGTATAAAAAGTAATTATTTAACGTAATTTATCTAGCATAGTATAGCTACTCAGTGAAACGGCGTGGTTTTACCGAGTAGCTGATGGTTTTCTACGAAATCCAGGTCATATAACTGTAACTTGGCGTGAATTCTTGGTAAAATGTTCAAACCAACGTAGCAAGCTATAGTACTATGTTGTAACGGTCAGCCTGTGAACAAAGTTAATGAAAGAGTATCCAAAGGCTAAGTCTGTTTTGAAAACATTTTGATTTCGGTAGCAGTAACACGTGGCACCCATTTTGAATGATTGAAAGCGACACAGATAGAATTACAAAACCGCATTGTATTCAACAGCGAAACATTCTGTTACTGTCCGCATTCAAACTACGTAGTCCCTTTAAAATTAAATCCTTTTAAGGTCATTCAGTTTACGTGTTGATTTTACTACGTAATATCGCCCAATGTTATGGCTGTATGCTAAGGGAGGTGTAAAAGTTAGACAAAGTTTCGCCAGTTAATAAAGAATTAATTGTCGAGTTAGTTTAACATTCAGAATGTACCTTTAGCTGACCATTGTCATTTTCCTGTACAAAACCAACAGATGTCGTGGAATAATGATTTGTTTTTTATTCCATAGATTAGACGAATAAAAACGGTCACCACCAACGTTAGGAAATGCCGTTTAAATTAATCTAGATATACTTAGCAAGTGAACAATGCTTAGCAATGGTTGTTTAACAATGTACTATTTGCCCAGTCGATGGTTGTTCATATAACTGTTAATCGATTTAGGGTCGTCGGATAACTCACATTAGTTCTCTGTAGGTTGAGTAAGTATGACAATTGGTTTTGGGAATGGGCTACGTACAGCGGAGGGGGAAAATAAAAGGAGGGAAAGGGGAAAGAGGGAAACTGTACATTCAAATGAAGATAAGGGCACTAAAGTTAGTTTTAAACATGTGGTTTATGTAAGTATTAGTTCTGGGGTTAAAATTAGTGTTCAGGGCAGGTTTAAAATTAGTTTTCATAGTTATAGTCAGCAGTTTCCCTCTTTTCCCTTATCCTGTTCCCTTCCTTTAGTATTGCCCTACCGGAGGCCTGTATCAGTCATTCATAGACATACAGCTGTTGTGGGTAGAGCGAGTTATATGACGTCGCCGACTGGCTGACCTTTCGCAAATTTATTGAGGCTGAATGGCTTGCGTTCCGGTTATAGAATCGCCACAGCAACTAGGCTAATGATATAGTTTTCATCAGACTTCAGAAAGAGTTACGTGAAACTGTTTCGTGGTAAATTAAAATGCGTCGTTTGCAGAGTAAAAATTCAAATATTGCGTAGGTTACAGTGCGTATCAGCTGTCAAAGCAGGCGGTCGGATTATAGAAAGTAAATCTTACTTAAAAGTTCAGTTGAGTGCATGTCTTTGCGCAAGGGTGTAAACAAAGGATTTAAGTGAGATTAAATTCGGTAAATATTGCATGCACTTTGGTAGAAAAAGTAATATCAAGTTACCACGGATCGTGCCTGATAACGTATCATCTATTCGGGCAAACTATTCTCGTCGATCTATATCCAAGCATAGCTAAAGGTATAGTGTACATGACATAAACCGGATAGGAGGTGTTATAAATTATTTTGCGCTGCAATAATAAAATTTAGCATGCACAATTATTAGGCGGAAGGTAATAGTTCGGGTCGCTATAACGTGGTACCGCTTATAATGCTTTTGTGTTTATAAAGGAAATTACGCCGGCGGGTTTCCGTTTTAGAGTAACATTGAAATAAAACGCTGTTTTTCTTTCTTACTGTTAGGCTAAAACATGAAACCGAATATTTAACTACAGTACTAATTTTAGCCCTTGTTTAAAATAGCGATGGATGAAATTAAGACCGAAGAAAAGATAACAGTCCTGCAAAACAAAGCTGCGCGGGACAGGATAGCTGCGCGACCACAACACAGGCGAGCGCGGACCCGAAGAGTACACGTACCCGCGAATATTAAAGAGGTATGTGATATGTTTACCGACTTAAATCGGTACTGGTACCATACCTGGTATTGTTAAAATGCAAAAAACGAAGGTTTGGTTCTGTGTAGTATTCTTTTGACTTCTAAGATAAACTATTGAAATGGTCCACCCTTCTTCAGCCTAAATGGCATTTAGTTTTTTTTCTCTGTCATTGTGTTATTTTATGTGTCTTTCTGTTGTTCTGAAGTATCTGACCATTCTTTTATGTTTTGTGTTTTGATTTTGAGCTATTGCTATATTTGTTTAAGTATATATTTAATATTTTGTTTGGTAAACAATGCATCGAAACAAGAAATACATTTTTTAATGATCGATTTTTTTTGCCATTTTTATGTTTATATACATGTTTATCCAGGTAAATGAAAAACAGAAGGGGTGTAAGCACACGTCAGTCATTAGATTACCTTGTTCCCACTGTTTGGTTACTGGAGCTATTGAGTGTTATCGATTGTGCTGGGGTTTAACATTTTTGTTATCACTCATTTTAAAATTTTACCAGGAATCAGCGGTTTCCGAATTTGATATACCGGCATCTATTTTTGCTCCCATTGAAAATGCAAAGAAACCAGATCTTCCAATTGAAAAAGAGGAAGAAGAGAAAGATAAAGCACCCGAAACTAAACCAAATGGTTAGTATTATGATAGAATACTTGTTTAACTGGGGAAGGATATTCAGGGTGGAATCCCGAATAACCTTCACAAATCACATTAACGGTACCTTGTATGCAATTATCCTTTAATTTAAAATAAAAAAGTCCTTTCAGTTACCTATTTTTTTCTATTTTTTTATATAAATAAAAACGTATCCTTTTAGTAGGCATCAAATTTTTGATCTGCAGAAAGACAGGAAACTCGGTGTTGTTGTGTGATAGAGACATTGCTTTTTTAACCAACCACAGCTGGGGTGGCAGCATATTAAGCATAGCAGTTAAATATAGTTAATGAATTAGATTGTTGAAATTACAATATTTTGTAGATCTGGAAGAGGACGTCAAATCACGTCGGAAATCAGTTGGATTAGATCTGGCTGAAGAAGCAGCTAAAAAGTCTTCTGCTGTAAAAAAATCCCGCTCATTTAAAAGTTCCTTGGGGGCGAATGTTATGGTCCCTTTACTGAATGATGTTTCGAAGGTGAAGCTTCGTAAAACTAACAGCAGTGCTTCGCCAAAGAGGTCACCTTCGTTTGGTTCACGAAGACTAAGTCCCAAGGAAATTGAAGAACCCGCCACTGAGAAATCTTCATCAAAATCAATTACAAAAGGTCTCGCGCACAAATTATCGTTCGGTAAAAAGAACAAACCCGAAGGTTATGAAAAAAGCAATAAAGATAGCAAAAACACGGATGAACTCAAAGATAAGTCTTCCAAAGATGAGCGGCCTTCAAAATTAAACTGGATTGCAGGTTCAAAATCGAAAAACGAGAAGCAAAATGTTAAATCCCCCACTGAAAACACTGAACCCACTGCTAAAAGTAATCTGACAGTATCTCCTACCGGAGATGATTTGGCGAAAGCCCTTGAAAAGAGACGAGAGGCGAACAACAAGCAAGAGGAGAGTAAAAAAGAAGTTAAAACGGATCTAGAGAAAGATACCAGTAATAAAGACACAGTTATGGAGGTCGACACTTC
>CH002376.1:1295913-1321182 GCA_000149265.1 Ciona savignyi
ACAGAATATTTTAAACACATTTTTAGAGGAAAATAGGTTAAAATTAATCACAATAGTAGAGATAACATTAACTGATACAATTGTATTAGAAGAATGGGGCTCCTGGAAATATTGCTGCGTTCTCGAACATTGCAACGTCCATTTGCAATTGTTCTATCATTTTCACTGATTTTCCTGATCCAAAATGCCGTTGGTCAAGGTAATTATCACAGCATTGACCCTAAGTTTAACGCTGATATTTATTTATTTATTTACAAATTTCGGTATATCCCTGACAATTAACGCCAGAGGCTACTAGTTATTAGATTGTCCCCGAGAAATGCAGGTTACCGGTTTAATTTTCTAGCTATAAGCTTAATTAAAACTTATCGGAAAATATAAGTACCGCTAACTAGCTTTAAATAATATTACAAGGGTATGGCGGATATATAGCAAATTTTGTCGTATTCCATCTTTTATTCGCCCAAACTGTTGTCTAAGCAGTATTCATGTTTCGTTAATTATAAAAAAAAACCATCGTATTGGTATAAGTGCCTTGTAATCGGGTACAGGTGTCACCCGTCAAAACCATCCATCAAACTGCCGTTAATCAAACGGCCGTCAATCAAATGACAATGGAGGTGTTCTTGCAGTTAAATGTCAACGACTTTGCAAATGGTCAACAAATGTGTCCGTAACTTCCGAAACTTTTCTTTGCCCTTCTAAAGCGGAGTATACGATCTGAACATATAGCAATAATAAAAATATACGACTTGCTGCAAAAGCTGTCATTTGCGGACGAAATTTTTATCTACATTTTAGAACGAAATATTCGTGGGAATTCCCATACCATGAAGAAAAATACATACAGTCTCGCATAACACACAATTTCCATATACTGAGAGTAAAAAAACAACATGTTATCCTTTTCCTACACGCAAATAGTGTATATGTAATTATAGATTTAGGAAAGGGCGCAAAACGCTTGTTTATATTTTACATCGTTGTTTGGTGTAATACTATTGTATGTGTTACTTGCATGTTGATTAGGGGGCGGTTTCGCGTGTGAAAATATCTACGTTTATCGGTTTAGAATTGAGATCGAAGGATTATAGAAAAAATCGACGAGTTACAGAATATGCAAACACCTCGGGCTAATGATTTACAATCGTTAATGCGCGTTTTGTTTCTTCATTTGTTTATATACAAACTATATCAGTACTTTGTATATAAACTATAAGCAAGATACACATATAGATATGGCGTGGTAGAAATAAGTATAAAATATCAGAATTTACTTTTTGATTGACTTATTTCATGCAAGTAATTATTACATCAAAAGTATAATTCATATACATATATGTTTATATATAATATATATCAAGAGTATATTGTAATTAGTTCACATATATGGTAACATATTTTATATTGGGTCTATAGGCCTATAACTGAATAAACTTGTCCAAAATTGCATTAAATTTACTTATGGGCAAAATTAAATATTTTACCGGTTAAACCAATTACAAATCAATTAAAATCTGGCCTTAAAATATAGTGTACAGTATAGCAGTGTTTATAAACATATAACTCTCCAAAAATGTGTAAATGGGAAATTCACCTTGCATATGTATAACAAAAATACCAAGCCATCGAATACTGTGGGGGGAATTTTCGTGCCTCGTGAATATTTATAAGAATTAGAAATTGTGGTCAAAGTTATGTTTATCAGCGACGCCGCATGTAATTGCCTAGCAGCTGGAAATTTAGAAACCTCATTTGGCCTTAGAGAACGCTTTCCGTAATATGCAAGCAGTGGCAATCCCGAAAGTAATATGCTATTTGAAACAAAACCGCTTATTACGCAACAAAGTGCTGGTTATTGTAAAACAAACGATGTTTAAATGCAATGGTCATTATGTAAGACTCTTACAGGCTGTACATTATTTTGTAAACAAAATGTTGGGGTGAAATAACAAACCAAAGAATTAGGAAATGCATACAAACAGTATATACGTGGACCACACGTTTTTTGTGTAATAAAGAACTCGGAAAGCAACAAACTAAACCTAACACCCAATTAAGCTAACTTAAATCCCACACGTATTTTGTGTAATAGCACCTGAAAAGCAATAATTTCAACAACTAAACTTTACAACCGACTGGGCCAATAACCCACCCGTATTTTGTGTAGTAAAGCGCTCGGAAAGCAGAAGTTTAAAGAAACTGTACCCAATACCCGACTAGGCTAACTTATACCTAATGCCCATTTCGTATTATTAAGAGTTTGAAAGGCGAAAATATAAACCTGACACCCAACTAAGCTAACTTAAATCCCAAACGCATTTTGTGTAATAGAGCACTTGAAAAACAATAATTTAAACAAACTAAACCTAACAACCGACCAGGGCAATATCCCACCCGTATTTTGTGTGATAAAGTATTTGGAAAGTAATAATTTAAAGTAACTAAACCAAACGCTTCACCAGGCCAGTCAATGTTACAAGTAATTTGTGTAATAAAGCACGGGTAAAAAAATAAACAGACTAAACCCGACACTGGAATAATCCAGCCAATATCACAAAATATCCATCTTGTGTGTGTTGAAATTACGTCATGTTTATACCAGCGGTGGTACCGCGTGTCAGGCAGAAATGGGCGTCAATTTCCCCTTCCCTCCGTTGCCTTGGGGCAAGAGCAAATACATCTCGATATGAAATAATTAACTCTTTGCGAACACGAAAAAACATGTAGGTCGCTGATAAACCCAAAATATAAATATCCGTAATAAATGTAAACGATAAATAAAAAAAATATTGTGTTTATTATAAAGGTAAATATATATATATATATATATATATATATATATATATATATTTCGATAATAAATGTAAATAAAATAGATATATGTCTACTAGAAATGTAGGCGATATTTAAGCAGGGAAAGATATTATTTTTCCCCCTCAGATACTGGTTTAGTTCATTTTTTGTTTCCTTGATGAAAACACGTAACAGGACCAACGAAATCCACAAAGATACGATTGTTTGGCCAAATGATAAACACGACCGATAGTTATTAGGAATTATAACAAATAAATGGTTGTAGCAGCGAGAGTTTCGTTCAAACTCGGCCCGGTATAAAAAGAATTCATAAAATTTACGGTCGTGAAGCCGAATGGTAAACGTGGCCGATATATATAGGCCTTCCAATTCTATGCAAAACAGCCTTGCAGCCTAGCACGTGTCTAGCCAGGTAAAAGCAACCTCAACATAACGGTGGCGTGGTCGAATGAATCACTCGACGAATTCATATACAGTTTCCTGCATAAAAAATCTTTGCGACAAGCCTATCATGGGTTCGCAACTTAGCACGGTAAAAAAAATCTTAAAGGCCATGCTAGTTGGTTGGGTGGTTAGTGTACCCCGATTTCCCAAGAATTTGATATAAAAACTTTAATCAAACAAAACTGTAAAAAATCAAAACACAAATCAAAACGTGGTAAGCACATTGAGATAATTTTTCAGCATCCACCCAAGAAATACCTACGAGTGTTATCACCGCCTTGTTAACCGCTTAATTTCGCTTTTTCGCCACCAGCAAAACAATACAAGAGCTCGGGTAACAGCATCTCGCATTAATACCATTTGCTGGTAATACTAATGGATTTGTCCCTCACTTACCTCGAACATGATCATACATATCGAAAATAGTATATCGTATTTGTATTCATGTTTATTCGCAGGAAAGTAATAGCGCAAGGGGCGTTGGCACACAGTTGACCGTTATATTACCTCGCAATTACACAAGGGTTATACGGGCGTGTGCACAAATGGTTACCGCGACCGATATATATATATTGACTTACATAAAAAACGGACAGCGCGCCTGTCTACCACATTTTACATTTTGTCCAAGCAATTCTGGATATATATTGTCTCAACAAAGCTAAAAGAGGATAGGATAGGATATTCATGTTTTATCCCCGAGAAAGCCCAATTGACATTAACACACAGGCAATCTTCAGATTACCTCGCGCCCACCGTAGGGTTAACGGAGCTATTGCCGTGTGTTTTCTTTATGATTCAGACTTTTCTTCAATTTGGTAGAAACCATTATTCCACTAGGTTCAGGCAATGTGCGCTAAGTGCCTTGCTAAAAGACACCAACGACTAGTCCATCTAGCGACCAGTTTCGAACCTCGAACCCTTCGACTGAAAGGTGACGCACTAATCCACCTTGCTAATTTGTCAGATTCTCTTTTGGAATATTATATTTTCGTGTAATAAGTGAATCGACTGTTACTCAGGAACGCCACAATGCCAGTGCCAAGTTTCAGTCTACTTCAGAAGAAGTTGCGCGAGCGTATCCATCAGAGCTGGCCAGCAGACGTGCGAAAACGCCGGTTGCTGCTACGACAGCCAGTTCTACAATCTTTTCTTCGGGACTTACGCGCCAAGGTGTTTTGAAGCAACAGGTAGGAAAACATACATGGTGATTACAGCGAACGCTTTCCCACAGGACAGGATAGGTCAGGATATTCATGTTAACCCCGGGAAATGGGAAAACGTGCAAGGGACGATATCACAATTTTCTTCATTTTAAAATAATTTATTTTTAGTTTAGTTTAGTTGTTGTCTACACGATGAAAACACGCAGTAGGGTCCTTTGTAAAAAAATTAAAACAGAAAAAGACGGCAAATAGAGAGTCGTCAAAACACGTCTATAATCGATTTTCAACACAGGGGATTGCCCGATTTCGGAATGCCAGATACCAACTTCCAGCCGTCAGTCTTGTGGAAACTACTATCGCTATGCTTGTCAACGCATTGGATGTTGCTATGATAACACACGGCAGCCAAATTGCTTCCAATCTACAAGAGGTACGTGTTTATTTTAAATTCGAATGGAACAAATGCCATGTTTATCTGATATCTCCGCTAATGAGAATTATCAGGCGATATTGTAACATATAGCAATCCCTCGTGCAATAATATGATCACTGGACCACATAACTATCTACCTTGCAGCTAGTTTCTTCCATTGCATCTGGGATGATAGTACTAGCCAATTTTTAGTGGGCAACTGACTTGTTCACCTTGTGGTCGTTTTGTGTCCTCCTAGTGGTAAATATTCATGAAAATTAAAAAAAATCTTTTTTTTGCAGAAAATTTGTAAATTTCCTACATTTTACTTAAACTAATTTAACTTGTGGATACCTATTTGTCTTGATCTCTAACTAGTTTGCTTTATCAGCTACGACAACTGTGGCCCCAACGCCAAGTATCAATTTGTACTTGTGGTCGCGGTGGACAGGTTGGTCAGCTTGCAGCACAAGCTGTGGCAGTGGTATCAGAAGAAAAGCTAGGTCCTGCATATACAGACGTAAGTTTGTACCCTGAGATCGGATATGTTTAATCTTGATGTAGAAAAAACCAAGGGGGTGGTTTAATGCGCGCATTCATCAGAATATGGTATGACCATAGAATGGCTGCCGGACCTGTTGTAGTGTGTTAAAAATAAGATTGTTCAAGGCCAACAATTAACCAGCAAGGGACTAGTTTCAATCTCATGATCTTCATTTGATTCTTTAAAACGCTTTAAATGAACCAGCGCAAATATTAAAATGTGTTTTAAATGAAACAATCAAAATACGCACTTTAAATAAACCAGTGTAAACAAATCAATAATTTACAGAATCTTTATTCAAACGCTTCGACTAATTAACACAACCACAAAAACATATATTGCAGCAACAGCCGTCCAGGTTGATTTTCGTAGATGCGGAACACAGAGCGAAGCTGTAGTATCTGAGCCATGCAATGCTGAGTTGTGCTCAACGTGGGGTGGATGGTCACAGGTTGGATCGTGCTCGGTTACTTGTGGGGGGAGTGGCACTGTCACCTACCAGCGGTAAATTTATTTCTATTTAATATTGATATACTTTTGTTTTTTAATATAGAATTACTTTTTGTTATTTTAATGACTTGTTTGACATATTTTTCTGTTTAAATATCATAATGTGCTTTTCTTGGTGTTACTTAATATGTCAAAAATTCGATAAACTTAAGTAAACTAAGTTTAAATGCTACTGGTGTCTTTTCATCCACAAAAACTGAAAACATTCCACATAAGTATGTATAAAAGTTGTTGGATTGTTTTTATAGTGTTGTTAGGATTGTCTTGTTTCTGCCTTTTTCTTTATAATAATATCGGTGAAGTTGTAATCAATCAATCCTGCTTATTTTTTAAATGCATAAGATTAAACAATACTAAAATAAATAAATAAAAAAGTTTAACTAGAACACACCAAAATCAATGCGGTTTTTAAGGCAGGTGCCACTTTATAATATTTGCAAATAAAAATATGAAATTAAATAATTAAAAAATAAAAAATGGCAATTTCAACAAATATATGGCCCAATCGTCCAAGCCCAAAAACCCCATATAAAAAGCTAATCTTACACAGTTACACTTTACATATTAAGCCATTTTGGAATGATTTTCTAATCCATTTTCAATCGAGATATTTCCTGTTTATCCCCGTCAATGGGAAAACCAAGGGGGTTATCACTCAGGCAATCGTAAGATTACCACGCGTCCATCGTCGGCTACCGGAGCTATTGCAGTGTGTTGTATAATTGAGACATTCCTTCAATTTGGTAGAACCCATTAATCAGCTGGTTTCAGTTAATGTCCGTTAAGCGCCTTGCCCAAGGAAGTAACCGTCTAGCTATCGACCAGCTCCAAATGTGCAACCTTTCTGCTGAAAGGAGCTGCACTAAACCACAACACTAACCAGTTGGACTAATTATTATGTAAACTCTGCAGGCAATGTTCTGGAGTTGGCACTCGAGGTTCTGAGTTATGCTACCGCAGATCGGGGGAGTGCGGGTTCGAAGCCTGCCCAAGATCCATCACCTCATGGGCGGCGTGGTCCGAGTGGTCCGACTGTTCAGGAAGCTGTTCCCCGGGGGTTAGGAGCAGGTGATTTGACAGAAACAAAAGTCTGACTAAATAGATTATTCATGCTGTATCCTGGTGAGTGGGGGAAATGTGAGGAGGGCTATCGCTTGGGCAATCCTCTGAATACCTTGTGATTACATTAGCTCAGGGAGGCGGTGAAATTTGTGGAGGCAAATTGTGGTTAAATTGCTTTCAGAAATTAACAAAGCAAAATATTATTTATATATAAATGCTATGTATATTTGGGCAATTCTTTAATTATCTTGGGGCCACATAAGGAAGTACTCTCATATAAGCAATCATCAGATTACCTCATGTCCGCTAGTTAACTAAACTACTGGTACTGATATGTATTGTGTTTTGATCGATTCATTTTAATTTAATTCATTGGATCCAAGTCACATTTGCGGCCTGCCAATGGACATAAACAAAGTAGTCAGCGGTTAGTTTTGAACCAGCAAACTTTTGGGTGATAGTTTCCTAATGATGTGTTTAAACCATGTGGCGAAACTAATTACATGTTGTAGAGATTAAATTGTGTAAATTTACCTATGTGGATGTTTAGCCGACAGAAAGGAAAAGATATTCATGTTTATCTCCATTATTGGGAAAATATAAGAGATGTGTTATTATATAGGTGATCGTCAGATTACTTTTTGCCCACATTCAATTACGTAGTTATTGCAGTTTACTGTTTTTGACTGGGACATTCCTTTTTTTGGTAAACCTATTAATCTACCGGGTCCAGATGATGTCTACTAAGTGCCTTGTCAAAGGACACAGCCGACTAGCTAGCGGCCAGTTTCAAATCTGCAACCCTCTGGCCGAAAAATGATCAGTAACCCACCAAGCTAACTATAACTTCCTTATTTCCAGGACCCGCAGATGCGAAAACTCTGGTAGAGTGCTGGACGTTAGGGAATGCATCAACTATTTCTTTAAGTATATCGTCCCAATCTCCAGCCTTGCAAGTTATTACTCACAACGGCAACCTTGCAACGGGCACATGTGCACCGCGTGGACCACGTGGGGGCCGTATGAACCATGCGCGCGTTCATGTAGAATTAGTTTTAACGACGAACCCCAGAGAGTATCGAGACGCGAGTGTTTCACGGATAGCATTGCTCAGCCGCAGAATGTGGAGGAAGCGGACGATGCCGATTTTACTCAGTGCAGCAGCAGATTTGTTGCATGTTCTCTGCCGTTTTGTTCGTTTGTAACTGCACAGTCCCTCACCACTCTTCCAGTACAGCCATCCACTACATTACCTTTCACTCCCTCAAGAACTATTCTTCCAGTGCAGCCATCTACAACATTTCCTTTTACTCCCTCGCGAACAATTCTTCCAGTACAGCCATCAACAACATTTCCTTTTACTCCCTCGCGAACTATTCTTCCAGTGGAACCATCCACCATATTATTTTTCACTCCCCCACGAACAACTCCCCCAATCCAGCCCTCAACTACACCCACGTTTACGACCCCTAGAACATTTCCAACAGAGCCGCAGACACAGCCCCCCTCAACCCCACCACCCACCGAACCGCAACCCTCCCCATTACCGCAATCAACTAACGCCCCATCAACCACCACTTCCACCACTGTTCCTCCAATAAGCAGTAGAGCGGAATCCATCTGGTCCCCATGGTCTGGATGGTCCCGTTGTTCATCTTCCTGTGGATCTGGTATCCAATTAAGAGTTCGTCAATGTTTGAACCGGTAAGAATTATGTTGAAAAAAATTGTTTAATGTAATTTTACCTGGATAAGTTTTGAATCTGTAATGGTATTTTTTGTTAATATGAGTATATGTTTCGAACCAGTTACGGGCTGGTTGCTAAGATTCTTTATTAAATGATAATATGTATATGTACCGGTTGTATAAACCATTCGGCCACATGACCGTACATTGTTGGTTCAGTGGTTGAATTCGCGCCTGCGGGGGGGTCCGGGGTTATTATTTTTACATTAAATTTGGTTAACGCATCAACTGCAGTAACTGTTTGCATTTAGATTTTTAGTTTGTGGTGCCCTGCTAATTGTATAATTTATTATGGAACAGTTTTTTTTGTTTTACCATGCATCACGTTTTCTGTTTGACAATTTTGATATTTTCTTAGCTGTGAACATTTTCTCCAAATCTGTGCTTGTGTTTTATTCTAGAGGAATACATAGATATAAGTTCTAGAATACCAAGATATTCTAAGAGAAATAAATTTGTTCTAGTTCTAGAGGAACTAAAATTAAACAATAGCTATTCAGCTATATATTTAATCATCCAAAGCTTGTATTTCTAATTTCCAGTTCAAACAATACTCTGTCCGGTACCGCTCGGTGTGAAGGTCCTGTGGTAGAAAACGCAGTGTGCAACGCAAACGTGTGCGATTCATGGGGTCAGTGGACATCATCAGATTGCATCCCTGATTGCCAAGCGACCGCATCTGTTCAATCGATTTTCACATCAGGGACCAGGCAAAGGACGAGGAACTGCTTAACCCCTAACATGGAGATGGGTAAGTTGGTTGGAATGATGGGTTCTACCGAATTTAAGAAACATCTTAATCATACACAACACACTGGAATACCTCTGTTGAGACCCGTTGTTGGGCGCGAATTAATCTGATGATTGCGTGTGTGTTAACTTTCTGGTTTTCCCATTTACGAAATAATTTTATATACCTAGTTTATCTAACTTTTCGTTTCTACAATAAAAACACACAGCCACACCTTCTAACAAAATTGGAAACAGAATAAGGCGGCAAAATGATGGTCGTTAAAACACGTCAATAATCTTATCAGTTTTTTATTGTGAAAATAGGCATCTAAACTAATAATAAGGTTGCCTTTGTTTACTTTTTATAAAAGTTCACTTCTTTCAGGTTCGCCTGCTTGTTATCTTCAATCGAGTTCGTGTTTGTCGGACACGTTGTGCCCTACAGCCACTGTGACCCCTACAAGCCCCACGACCCCTGCTACCCCTGCAGCCCCATCAAACCCGTCGACCCCTGCTACCCCCGCAGCCCCTACAAGCTCCACGACCCCTATGACCACCACACCTTCCACGACTCCCATGACCCCCATAGCACCTACGACCCCTGCAGCCCCTCTGACCCCCGCAGCCCCTCTGACCCCTGCAGCCCCCACGACCCCTGCCACCCCCGCGGCTCCTACAAACCCTACGACGAGATCATGTGACGGCGACCCTTGCAATGTAAGAAGTTTATTATTCATTAAAACAAAACATCGAGGCTCGTAACACTCTAACTTTGGTGCACACTTTGTGGACCACCCTTTTCCCTGAATTGGTTTTAGTTTTGCCATTACATCCTGCCTCATATATAAGATACCTATTCTAGTCTAATGTAATAAAAGAGCAAAAAAAGTAAACTAAAAATACTTTTTGCCTAGGTTTGGCGATTTGTTCTATTCGCTCATTTAATACTAGGGTAAAAAAAGCAACGTAAAAATTGAACTTGCAGACCTGGTCCCAATGGGCAAGTGGAGAATGCAGGGCTCAATGTGGGGAATCCGGGACCAGAGTTTCCAAACGACGTTGTCTTGATGACGTCAACTTCAACATTCCTGTCGTCTGTTTTGAACGAAGCGAATCGTGCGTTGCCGAGCCATGTGGTGAGTGGACAGAAAGGATATTCATGTTTATCCCTGTAAATGGGAAAATCAAGGGATGTTAGGTCAATTGTCAGATCACCTTTGCCCACTGTGGGGTTACCGGAGCTATTGCAGTGTGTTGTATATGATAGACATGTTCCTTCAATTTGGTAGAACCCATTAATTCGCTGGGTTTAGACACTGCCGTTAAGTGCCTTGCCAAGGAGACAACCGACTCTCTAGCGACCAGTTTCGAAGCTACAACCCTTCGGCTGAAAGGCAACGCACTGGATAAATTGCGGGATTATAGTTAAAACCAAACAAACATGAAAGCAACACATTTTACCAACAGATCAAGATACGGACTTCCTATTTCTGGTGGATTCCTCGAATAAAGTGGACAACTGTCCCCAGCTGTTGAGAGAAGGAATGTCGAAACCAATAACTCCACGATTTCAAACCAATGAGACCACACCCGTGTATTTAAAGATGAAGGAGTTTATGAAAAGGTGATTGCTGTTGTAATATTAAAACCTCTATATCCTGACGGGTATATAAGGCGAGTACTAAAAGGAGGGAAAAAAGGGAAGGAGTGAAACTGCTCACTAAATTAAAGATTAGGGCATTGGAGTGAGTTTTAAAGTTATGGTTGGTGTTGGGTTTCATTCTGGGGTCGAGATTATTGTTTGGGATAGGGTTGGTATTAGTTTTTACAGTTTTCATAAGCAGATTCCCTTCTTCCATTCAGCCACACTTCCGTGCTCCATCTTCCACGTTGACCAACTCAAGCACGTTATTTAATGTGTTTATGATTTCAGTGTGGTCACTGGGTGGCGCAGTGTTGCAGACGACAAGTCACGTGTCGGCGTTCAGTTATTCAGCGAGGCGTGTAGTTTGACAACAGATTACAATCTCAACCTGGTCAAGAGGATTGGCGACAGCAATAACGACACGGCGAGCTACGTAAGACGAAATACGTTGTAGTTTAATTTATTTTTTTGTTTGCACGATGAAAATACGCAACAGATCCTTTAATAAAAACTGACAACGGAAAAAACACTCTAAATCGTTGTTAAAACAAATGTATTATCCAATCCAATAACCTGGAAAAAATGTTTATTTCCAAATTATTACACCTAATAATTATGCACTCTGTATCTATGTAGTGGTACATATTAGGGTAGGTAGGGCCCCATATTTTAATTATGAGCTAAAAGTTGTAGGTGCCAAAGGCAGGGTGCCTAAAATACTGGTCATGACCATTCTTTGTTTTTGGCCCTCAAAGCAGTTTGAGACGCTTGGTGTAAAACCAGTGAGTGGAGTAAAGGAACGTCTCATACACTACACACTGCGAAGTGTAGTAGTGTAACGCGACGGTGGGCGCGAGGTGATCTGACGATTTTTAACGGTATATTTTTTAAACCGAGCCAAGTTTCGAAACCATGATTTGTCTAACTTCAACTTTTTCATTCCCAGATCGAATCAATCGACTACTTGTGCGGCGACCCTTGGCTTGACTGGGCTCTTCGTTGCACTGACCGTAAAGTGCTTACGTCATCGGCGGGCGACCGACCGGGAATCCCCAATGTGATTGTGGCGCTTGTGAGCGCAATCCCTCGTTCGTTCAGACCGACCAGTAAGTTTGTTTTTTATTCGAGCTTAGTTTCGAACCCATTAAGATTTCGTCACTAAGACCGTTTTTGAGTTTAAAATACGGTCTTAAAATAAGTGGTAGCCGATTCGAAAGCTACTTCGAATAGACCTAAAAGCAGAACGACCGCTATTTATACTATTCCTTAACCTATCCTAATGGTGTTGGGTTATAACTTTGAAACTCAATAAATTGTCTTCAATGGTATGGTGGAGCATTTTTAGAACTTTTAATTCGTACCTTGTTTTTATCTTTCAATACTAACCGACTTGTTTTGTTGTAGATTTCCTGTTATCAAGGTTATCATCCAACATCAAGCGCAAGGGTTCCACCATTATCGCCGTGAGCGCCACCCCGCCGTCGCAAATGAGCGCCCTCTCGCGGCAAAAACACGAGGAAATGATGAGGACACTTTCCTGCCAACGTTCCAGTGGACACTGCCCCACTTATATCGGCTCCATTTGGGACGGGGGTTCCCCGGCTCAGAGAATACGTGACGCTCTCAAAGGAGCGAAGTGACATTACACGCCTTTGTGACGCAATAAACTCTCTCTCCCGCCAATCCAACATTGGAGACGCGATTAAAGCGCTTCAGCTTTCTTTTATTTCTTTTTTAATTTACTTTTCATTATTCTAAAAATAAGACAAATATTACTTGTGGAATATTCATTAACGGTTTGGTATTCAGTTTATTTTACAACGTTTTAATATTATCATTTACTTTCCATATATTTTAAAACAAGACCAACTGATACAACGTATTACCGAATAACTATTTATTTTATTCAATAGTTTGTTATATTTAGTTGTTTTCCGTTTGTTAAGTTGCTGGTATCGTGGAATGAAACGGAAGGGTTTTCGATTCTAATTTTTAATGCATTTTTTGGAATTCGTATCAATAAACGCACATTACACAAGTTGCAACGTTTAAAACATAAGAAAAAGGAAACTTCAAATGCACAGTAGATGGAATTTGTAAAGAATTGTCCCCTAATGACCAAGAATCATAGGATTTCTATGGCCGTTATCCTCACAACACTTCAAGATCAATATGGCGGAGATCTGGATTCTTTTTCTTAAGTTCGCTCTCTATTCGGTCGACGTGGACGCCCAATGTGTCAATCACATGCTCACCGTAGCGTGAAATTAACATCTCTAGCTCCTCCTGAGGTAAAAAAGGTTATCAAAGCTGAATTTATATTCTCTTGGGTGGAAAACCCAAGTGGTATAGGATGGGATATTCATGTTTATCCCCGTGAATGGGAAAACCAAGGGGGTTAACACACGGGCAATCGTCAGATCACCTAGCGCTCACTGCCGGGTTACCGGAGCTATTGCAGTGTGTTGTTTCTGATTTACACGTTTCTTTAATTTGGTTAAACCCACTGGGTTAAGGGCTTAAGGCAATGGCCGTAAAGTGCATTGCCCAAGGACACGACTGTCTAGATAGCGACCAGTTTCGCACCTGAAACCTTTTGATTTAAAGGCGACGTACTTAACGGCCTGATACCAGTTTATCCGGTTTATAATACCATGGGATGAAACTAGCTATAGTCAAATCTCGGTTAAATTAAAGTCGGGTATGCTAGGATATTCATGTTTATCTCCATAAATGGCAAAACGCAATGGGGAGTGAACAAACAGGTCGGAGATATTGCACTGTGTATGATTCAGGCAACCATCTAGTGAGCTACCAGTTTTGAACCTGCAACCCTTCGGCTAAAAAGCAGTGTACTATTCCATCAAGCTATAGGGTCAAAAGTTGATGTTGATTACTACTAGCTTGACCCATAAAACCCAAAAATCTACAAAAACTTTCCACAAAGATCGACAATAACCACCAATAACTTACCAATGTCTTAACTTCATGGATTTCCCGAAGCATATTTTCCATATCCACAGTCGAGAGGTATGCTCGGGTAATCTCTCTTCCATCGAAATCAATCTCGGCCTTGAACTTGAATTCTTCCGAGCTTAGTTGGGTGGCCTTGACATCATAAACCCCTCTGTGGGAGTATGGACAAAATAAGCACTTCGTGCAAGTGGAGCTGGTATACAGGTGCAGTTGAAATAAAAATACAGTTGAATCTGATATAAAGGTGGGATGGTACACTTTTGGGCAAAATAAACCACTTATGACAATGATACAAGCACACACAAAGCACTAAGCCACCTTTATGTAAATATCTTTCTTTAACTACAAATAACAACACATATCAACAACAGTATGACTAACCAACCAAAAGTTTGTTGGTTTAATATATCTGTAGAGACACAAGGCGACTTAGACCATAATACTTGCTACTTTATTTCGAAGTATTAGTTTTTTTCACAAGCAATAAAGATCAAGTTTCATTGGTGTCAGCACAGGCTGGCTAGGATTAAAAAATATTTATAATTTTAAATTTTAATTTTACAATGACCCTTTGACATCACAACACTACATAATCACCTGACAACGGCGTCGTCTTCCAGCGTTTCTTGTAATTCTTCTAAGCGACTGGGAGGAATCGATCGACCAATCAGAGCGTTCGCATTTGTGGTAACTAGAAATGTGGCGACGCCCCCAAGCAACCCACCAATCACAATGGAGCCAACAGCATCAAATAAAACATTTCCTAAAATTGCAAAATTGACGTGTTTACAATGATGATAAATCTGCAGATCCGATAGTGGACTATTGAACTTAAGGTATTTTATCAATGAATTACGTGTAAAGTTCACCAAATCGGTAACCTTAAAGAGATATTAACCCAAATAAGCTTTCAATTAAGTAGTTTCCATATCAGAATGTCACTTTTCATTAAATATGAAATAACCACACAATTAAACTCTGGTTTAATTTAAGTTCTCTTACACTAACGCAACCTTTGTCTGGCCGGATAGCTTAATCAGTAAGAAAGTTGATGATTCATTTGCAAGGTTGTGAGATCGAAACCAGTTGCTAGCTAGTCAGTTGCGTTGGCAAAGCACATAGCAGAACTCGCCTGGACCTAGTGGATAAATGGGTTGTACAAAAATTAAAGAAACGTTTCAATCATATACAACACACTGCAATATCTCCGGTAACCTGATAACCCAAAGAATTTTTTCTTGCAAATAAAAACAACTAATTAACGTTTACCTCAAAAATTTTTTTATTCATAGAGGGGAATAAAAAAAACAAATCCAGATCATTGCAACCGTGTTATTATACAGATGGCGCGTCCGAATACTTGAGTCTATAATTACTCCTGTTACTCTCATGAGCTTGAACACGCAAGTGAATTCTTACTCGCCCAAAATTTGATGTATTTTTGCCTCTGCTCAACCCACCTGTATAATGTGTGAGAGCGATTGCAGCAGCGGCTATCCCCACTCCCATGACGGCAGCTGAATCTTCCAACAGAACCACATTCGTGCTCGGGTCTCGAGATTCACTCACTGTAACATTAATCAGTGGGTGTGAGTTGAACGGTTATGGGATCGAAACTGGTCATTAGCTAGGTGGTTGCGTCTTTGAGCAAGGCGCTTAGCGGACATTGCCTGAATTCAGTTAATTAATAGATTCAACTAAAATTGAAGGAACATCTTAAGCATATGCAACACACTGCAATAGTGCCGATAACCCTAAAATAGACTCTATATAATCTGATGACGGCCCTTGTGTTATAACAACGCTTTTCCATTTCTGAGAATAAAACATGAATATCCTATTCACATCCTGCATAACAAAAGTTGAGCTGATAAAAAACCTACCATACTCCCAAAACGATAGTTCATATTTCTTGGCGTTTTTTCTTGTTTCTTTGACGGCAACAGCAAGCGACGCAGATTCGATAATCGCAGAGCCAATCAACACACTGAAAGTCTGAGGGAAGAAAAAAGTACTTGTGAATAACTTTTACCAAAATATTTTTTTAAATTAGCAATAATAAAAGTTAGTTTAGCATTTTTTTTACTTACTTTATTATGAAAATTAACCATTTAGCTTACAGTATGGCGTGTTGGACTGACTGTAAAAGGGTTCGACACCGGTCCCCTGGTGATAGGTTGTGTCTTTCCACAAGGAACTTAGCAAACATGGCTTAAAACTAGTAAATTCAGGATTCCTTTTTGCATTCCACTAAGTAAATTTGCACAGCACCCAAAAATATGCAACCCTCCCAAAAATCTTTCACACCACGCTAACTTTTTGCACACCACCCGAACTGACCATAAAATTTGCGATTTCCAACGAAGTGGCGGGATGAAGAAGCACTTGAATCCCGTGGTAGACACTGACCCCGCATCCGATGCAGAAGATTCCCACCCCAGAGATAAGGGACATAATATGACGCATATTACCAAAACCATAAGGATGCTGTTCATCAGGCTCCTGTATAATTATTGTGTGATAGGATTTTAAAAAAATACTGAAATGGGGGATATTTTCGAAATTACTTTTTCAATCGATGAGATGAGCTAAGGGGATCACTGTATAAACGGTCAGCACAGTTTAATATCAAGTAATGTCCAAAAAAGTTTTAGATAATTCTATTATTATAACCTGTTGTTTATCAGGATGAAAGACAAATTTACATGTGGTTTTAGACTTACACTTCTGGTTCCAGTGGATAATGTGCACTGACCCCTACTAATGTGATGGTAAATTACCATCAAAGATGTGGTTTTAGAAGAGTAACTTTTCTCGATTCAAATTCGGCGGACACGAGGTAAACTGACGTTTTTCTGTTTTACAATGCCAGCATTTTCAAATTAACATGTACAAAACATGTATATTTTTCTTAAAGTTTTAATTTTATATTTTTTTATTTTGTTATATCTTTGTTATGTTTTATTTTTACATTTTTCTTATGTTTTACTTATATATTTTTCTTGTGCTTTATTTTTATATTTTTTTATTTTGTTAGATTTTTCTTAAAGTTTATTTATATATCTTTCTTATGTTTTTTTTTACATTTCTTTTTCCGAGCGGAAAGAACCAAACCAATACAGATGAAAAACAGAAGTCAGGAACACGGACCGACCTTGAGGGATTCATTGATTCCCCACAACAGCAGCAGTTGGTTGCCCGTGTCTGCCATCGAGTGGAGAGTTTCAGAGAACATACTTGCCGAACCGGTGGACAGAAAGCAACCAAGTTTGAACAAACAAATGAAACCGTTTCTGTGGATAAAAACATATTGAGATTGTGTTGGCTGTAAAGTCTACACTAAGGGTAGGTTAGGTGTGCTTGGGCTTCTTTGTTTGTTTTTA
Organism: Ciona savignyi; assembly: GCA_000149265.1. Lineage (NCBI taxonomy): Eukaryota > Metazoa > Chordata > Ascidiacea > Phlebobranchia > Cionidae > Ciona > Ciona savignyi. The sequence goes on from CH002376.1 coordinate 1,313,351, forward strand.
AGTCAGGAAATTACACCTCGCTCAGCCCACACCTGACTCAGTCTGATATTAATGCACAAAGGAATTTTGCAATGCATGAAATAGAAATAGAAAAAACACACATTTGCATCATTTATGCTTTGATGTGGTGTGTGTTATATCACAGGCATGAAAATGTGCCCCAGTGCAGATATGTCTGCCTTAATAAAAAGGAGGCCAAAAAATTGTTTGTCCACTTGTGAGTGGTTGCTTATGGCAGAAATGGACATAGCAAATATAAATACTGAAACGGCTGGGAACTTTTTACGAGCATTTAAATGCCTGAAATAGACCTAGAGATGCATAAAACTAAATACCAGGTTGCAACTTACGCAGCAGCAGCATATCCAACCACTCTGCCAGGACCACTACTTAACAATCCCTGGTATTGTTTGATCACAGGTCCATTGTCGGATTGTGAGATCGGAAAATGAAGTTGACGCCGTCGTTTCACTTCGAGACGTTTCACGCGTTTCCGTTCGCGCTCCAACGATTCCTTGCTTCCCCAAACCTGAGTTATTTTGATATAACTCCAAAAAAATTGGGGGAAGTATTTTTTATTTTTCGGTATAACTTTAAAAAAATATCTTTTTTATTTTTATCCTTAAAAATTGGCGAAGTATTTTTAATTTTCGGTATAAATTGAAAAAAATAACTTTTTTATTTTTATCCTTAAAAATTGGGGAAACATTTCTTTTTTTGGTATAAATTAAAAAAAATATCTATTTTATTTTTATCCTTAAAAATTGAGTCAATATGTCTTTTTTATTTTTATCTTTAAAAAAACTAAATATAATAACCACCACCCTCTTGAAAAAGACATTTCTTTAAGGACAGAAACCTTAGAGTCAAAATAAAGACACTGGCAAAAAAACACAAAAACTGGGTGTTAAATTGCATGTTTCTGAACAAAACATCCGTTAAGTGATTCCACAGTCTAAATGGAGCAGTTTTATTTAAAAAAATGCAAAATTAGCAGAAAAAATTTGTCACAACATTAACGAAACTAAAAATGTCATGAACTTAGTTACTCACCTCTATTGCTTTCTTTTCTACATCACGCTCCAAGTACACGAATATTGGAGATTTTGATGCGTATGGACTTCTTACTTTGATTTGCCGCAGCGTTTCCATTTGACTGGGCGTCAACATATACTCCTGCATGGCTCTTACTGCGGTAATCGTGTTATTGTCGGTGTATTTTTGAGTGTAGTCCCGCCGTTTCAGAATGTACGTTTTGACCTTGGACACGATTGTAGCTTTGTCTGGGGAATAAAATAATAAAAAATGCCCTGTGAATAACTTGTTTTGAAAATCATTTTTAGGTGGAATGACCAGTTCCTATCAAGTATTTGTTAACACTTGATTAGTGAACGTTTCCTAAGTAACTTGCCCAAGCACACAACTATAAATAAAGTGGTTGTAGGGAAGATTGAACCCACTACTTGTCTGGTTATTCAAATTAAACATAACTCTCAATCTCACCTTTATCATTCCTGCTTGATTGTTCAAGTTTTTTTTCTAATTTTTCATTATTAATTTCCGGTTTTGTTTCTTCATTTTGAAGAATCCTTGATGAAATGTGAATATTGCGGAATGAATTCAAACATGGCTTCGATATCTCTGCGGGTATTTTGATAAGCCACTAGGTGGCATGAGGGGGGTCGTAGAAGCTGGCTTTGCCAGAATTTTGAAACAACCAGTTTTTCGGTACTACTGGTCTCAGTCATAATAAATACCTGAAATAGATCTCCATAAGTAAAGCACGTCTTAATAATTAGAAAGGGTTTAAGTCTGTCATAGTTACAGACACACAACCAGTTTCAATTTATACCAGTACCAACCCACATTAGTTTTAACCTACACGAGTATCAACCCACACGAGTATCAACCAACACACATATCAACCCACACGAGTATCAACCCAGTTTTTAACCCACACTAATTTCACCTGGTACCATAGCTTTGTTGGTTAGTATCACCAGGTTTTATATGCAAGGTTGTTGATTAAAAAATCCCAGGGAATACCTCCATTGAAATAAATACACTGCACTAGCACCATGGTCCATGGTAACCCGATGTAGGGCAAGGTTATCTGACAATTAAGTTTTTCTCCTGCATAAAATAATCTATCTAACCGACATGTGTTTGCACCTCAAGAAAGATTTTAAACTGTTGGTTAAACGGTATGGCATAGCGTTCAATTTGAAATTATGACAACACTAGCTTCAGGTCTACATAAATCTCTATCTAGATTTTTTCTGCACAAAATGTAGCAAACACGCATATACACATATAACTTTTACATAGCACACCCACATAAAAAGTCTGTTCTTTAATACTTTTACTCAAACAACATTAAAAGCCCATTCTACAAACTAAAGTCAGCAATGCAGCTATGCTAGTCATTTCATTCAGCAGACCATCTTACACACTTAGCACTTATGCATTAAAGGATGTTTAATGTCTTGTTATGACTAATTATAAGAATAACAAGCGTAATAAAAAGACGTAAGGGTAAAGAGAGTAATGACATATATGTAAACAAATGTGACACACGGAATTTGACTTATTTTCAATTAATGTAATCCCACACCGTTTTAATATTAAAACACCATTTTGTTTTAATGAAGCATTAAGTGGCATTAATGTAAGCTTAGTTGACAATGTATTGGATTGTCGGCTGTAAGTTTTATGTATAAAGCATTTGCTCACTAATTTATCCAAATAAATCGTAACTAAAGGGCGAAAAATGATTTTTATATGGCAATAAAACTTTTAATTTACAGCGGATTACAGGATGTATCTAACTGGTTAACAAACTAATTTATTACAGTTGCTGCAATTTTTTCCTGGCCCTGTGACAATCTTATAAGACACTCTGTGTGACACGTACTTATGACATCATAAACAAACACTAATCCATAGTATAAACACTGGTCAAATGGGCTTAATATAATGTTATTATTATTTGATATAACCATTTGTTATGAGGAGCAAAAAATGAATATATTCTTATTTTGTATGAGATACAATGACTGATTTCAATTTTATTTTTTAGTGTTTTTTGCTAAAATCATAGCAGAAACATTTATTTCGACACATCAGGTTTTCTTACAATTACGAAAGAATGCTGCTGTTTGACTCATGTATTAAAGCATGTGAATTGCAGTTAAATGCTAAAGTTGACCTTTTACATATATTGAGGACTATCATGGTAGTGGTAAATCTTTGTCTTTTGCGATAACGCAAAAAACAGCAATAATAAAGATTAAGGCGGCAATACTTGATAAAGATATATGTATCGTAGAAACGATTAATTTAACATTCGTTTATACATGTTTGTTGTTTAAATGTGTACAGTATAAAAAAATCTTACCTATAATAAATAATTCAGATCAGGTTTAATTTCTCTAGCCTCAATTCTTCAGGCAAACTCATATTAAGCTCATCCACCAATGAGAGAGTTTGTTCTAAGTTCATACGAACTCGGTTTAAAGTGGTAGAGATATCGTCCACTTTGCGTGAGTGTTCGGCGTGTTTTGCGAATGCTCGTTGCCTCTCGGTCATATGCTGCATTACCGACACTCCAACCTTATCCACTTCCTATAAAAAACGAATGTATTTCTACTGACAGCGTTATGTGTATAACAAAGTGTAAACCTCAAATAATGTTGTTATTTCGAACTTGTGAAATAAGTAATGTTTTATGTGGATGCTCAACTGCTCAAGCGCAGTCTAAATACTGACAGTGTTATGAATATAACAAGCATGGTTAGCTAGTTTATATTAAGATATATGTGTCAAATTGTCAGACGAAAAGTATCAGTTTCAATACCAGATTCTCATAGTGTTTCAATTTTTTTTAAATTTTGAATAAAAATTATGCAAAAAAAAATTATTTCGTTCCACTATAAGCACTTATTTTCCAATTGCTAGAAACAAAAAATAATTCTGAATCATTTTCTATTCGATCGATTTTTAAATCTTGATTTTAGAATGGACATTCCAAGAGTACAATAGCCTCATCTCTTAATTGAAACTAAATCCATAAGGTAAATCCATAAATAAATGCATTCATTTTAAGATACTGAATAGTATATAGTCATGCTATATATTTATTATTGCACTACAAAAAAAACAAAAGCTGACCTTACATAAATTAGTCTTACCCCATATGCAACTGTAGTAAACAACGCTTGTTTTGATTATGCACTGTAGATAATTAGATAGAGAATAAAACGAAATGCAAATTTGAATACAAACACCGGGGTAATAAGCCCATCTTCTCACTTCTTAGTAATATAATGACAACACCATTTAGAAAATGTGATTGTGCAGTAAATAGTAATGCATTTGTGTGAGCATAAAATGCTAGAAACGCTGCATATATATAAATGTTCTGACGCTAGCCTTTATTTTTAACATGATATGCAATCTGGGCGACAAATTAATTTGTGGTACATACTTTTCAGTTGTTATCACACATTTGTTACACACAAAAAGTCCCCATCTACTGTTATTAGCTTTATAAAATAATAGTTTACAAATCTACCGTTTTTTGGCTTTTAACACTTTTTTGGCAAAAGCGTCATTAGCTTTATGTTATTAGCTTCATAGAACAAACCTTTATTTTGGTTTCCAGTGCTTTTTGGTCAAAGCTCACAGCACTAGCGCACTGGTTTAAATGATCTTGTAGTCTTCCGCACGCTCGTATACAGGACTGGACGTCCAATTGACCAGAGAGCTCGGCGGTGATCGGTCGAGATTCAGGAACGGCAAGGGAATTCGGCAAAAGTGGCAAGAACTTTGGACAGAGTCCCAGCTTTGAAACGTTCTCTTCAATCTAAAGATTTAAAATGGGACGTCTATACATACCTTGTAATTATTTTTACACTTTTAGACAGAATTTAGACATAATAGTAGTACTGACTTTAATACACTTATTAAACAAAATCGGTGTTAACATGCCACCTTAGACCTTTTCCTAATAATGCAAAGTATCACAGCCTAAATTCCTGGTTCCGGTGTGTCATCATGGACTATCCTTACCAATGCAATGTAAAAATCATTAAAACTGTATACAATTTTAAGGGAGAATTAAGACTGAGGAATACTGATTTAAAGAGACTCATTAAACAAAACCAATGTTAATCTTCCATGGCCTGTAGTATCAATCCAAATATTGAAAACATTTCACATCCTACCTGATCTATAGGCTCAGGGGATTTTGCTTGAACCACCACAATCCCTTTACTTTTCGATGGCGTTCTGTTGTTGTCGGAATTTATCGATATATTTTCTTTTTTCGGCTGAGTGCTTTGATCATTACCCATTCTCAGCACATTATAAGAACATGAAGTTTCCTTATTGTATTTATATATGAGTGTCTGCTTAATAAATAAATTATATTAATTTTAAACAGATTATTTGCGCAAAACACAAGTAGGACAGATTAAAGGATTAAAAGTAATTTAAACGCAATTAAACTAAAGACAGGAAAGGTAGGCTGACAAATAAATAAAACTCAATAGAAATTCAATCTTGGCAAGTAAACTAACAACTTGCAAATGGAAAATAATTAAACAGTAACACAGTTTACAGTACTAAAATGGCAATGAAAGATTTATCATTCAGCTCTGCATGTTTTTAGATATTATTTAAATAAATGATTTTCAACTCGAGTTTCACATAACACGGCTGTTTGACAGGCACAAATTGTGCTAGAAATTTGTTTTGTTTCCATACAGCTTTTTTATAACGGTAAATATTAAACAGGACAATATAGTAATTAAATGTAAGTTTGCAGTGTTTATTAATACTTCAACAGTGTCTTTTATAACCATACTTGTTGTGTCAATAGTATGGTTACAAAGTTTCGTTTGGAATTCTGCCAAATTTTTTTGCTATAAGGCTTAAAACAGTTTTAAAAACTTTGATGTGAAAAGACAAACTACTAAACAGTGAAAAGACATAAAAAAGAAGAATATACAATTGAATTCAATTTTACTGTTAAGACTGAGGACTCAATAGTTTTGCACCCTTTTCTTTGTTTTCAGTAAGCGCTCGAGCCTCGTGTATAAAAGTTGAATATTGTACCCCGTTTTGTAAAGCAGCTCGTACATAACCTGTATTCGCAGTGACTGTTGTGGCTTTGTGGTAGTCCCCACTACCAAATATTATCTGGAAGATAAAATAAACAATATAAGTGAACAGTGATAAATATAATATTCATTTTGTCATTACACAACACCAATTGGTAGATTACCCTGCTATCAGGTTACTGGAACTGTTGCTGTATGTTGTGCATGTGAGAGACTTTCTTTATTTTATTAGAACTCATACCAATAAAACATTCATTCATTAAACAATCCAAAAAGCTTTCTGCTACATTCAATAATAGTTTTAACTGTTATAAACAATAAAAACTAAACATAACACTTACTTTGGATCTTTGGTTTATTTTTCCACTTGATTTTAAACTAATAGTCCTTTCCGACATTATGTCTGGAACAACTTCAATTTTCTTTAACAATGTTTCAGTTCTTTCTTTTTCTTTTACACCTCCAATTGTACAGACAATGGTTTGAAAACTTTTAATCGCAGTTTCACACGCAATTAACTTTTTTCCACTTAAAAAGCGATTCAGTTTCGGTAAAACAGGATCTTGTCTTTCCTGCCTTGCCTGTTCATCTAATACAGGAATCCCATAAAGGTAATTGTGAGAACCGCTGCATAGGTTAGAAACCAAAGATAGTAAGGTAGTTACATCAAGATTGGCAATCGTCGGTAAATGGGAATTCACTGATAATTGTTCAAAATTCCCGATTGTATTTTTCAGTCTGAAATCTTTGACGAAATCAGCGAGAATTATTGTTTTCAAAGGAGGATGTTGCTCTTCGTCATTTTCTTCCTCAGAATCGTCAATTTCCTCGAAGCCAGAGATAATATTTCCAGATATAAGAATCCCTAATTTATCTAAACATCTTGCAAGTTGCTCTGGGACGCCATTTGCGAAGCAAAACACGATTTTCGGTGGTTGAAAATCGATCTCATTTTGCTCCGCTGCTTGCACAAACTGATGAGCTACATCCAATAAACTCCGGTCGCCAAACTGGCCTTGTCCAAGCCACCCCAAATGTAACGCAGCGGCGTTACGAGCAATCACTTTCACCCACACGTGCCCATCATTGGCAACCACATCAACACAAATTGACTGCCTGAAAATACAGAACATGTCACCAAATAGTTACTGATAAATATTACCACTTTAACAAACTCAAACTGGCCGTATTAATGCCTAAAAAAACATGTCACCAGAAATTAAAGAGAAAATAAATAAAAGCAGTTTTACAGAGTTGAATTAAATGCCTTACAGATTTTAAACACTCTTACTGGATTTCTTCTGAGCCCACATTCACAGTGTAGTTCACATTGAAAAGCAAAGCAGAAATATGAGCGACTCCAATACACTCTACAGCTTCTATAAGTGCTTTCAAACTTGTTAGGTTTGTGCTAATTAAATGGCTTTGTTTGAAGGCTATTTTTCCCTCTTTTAATTTGTCCAGAAACCTTTAAAAACAGCTATAATATAATTAAAAATAATTTGAGGAGAAACCAATAAGTTAGACAAGAACATTAAAACACATTAAAAAATCTGCAATTGCGGAAAAAATGTAGAAAAGTATTTGAAGATATTTCTATGTCGATAATGGGTAATTATAGGCCCGTATGGAAAGTACGTCACTTTTCGCCGAGATCTCGAGTGTGCACGAATTAAATATTTAAGTGTGCAGTGTGCAAACCTCAACCAA
>CH002376.1:1324361-1347043 GCA_000149265.1 Ciona savignyi
AGCAATATTGGCGTCGAAAATGAGGTTATTGTTTTATATAATTCTTTTGGAAGTTTTGTGGAGTATTTTTAAAAATTAAACCTATCATACACATCATTAACATATCAAATTACATTAATAGAATTTTTAACCTGATTGGGAAATTCTTTTTTGCCGAAAATTGCCTCACAAAAATGTCTGTCGCGAGCCTGTTATATGGTCATACTAAATATATTGCTATGAATTTATTACCTCAACAGACGAGTGTGCATACTTATGTTGTGACCACAGAGTTCAGGTAAATATTTATCATTTTCCCAGTGTTGGACATTTTTGGTTTGTTTATTTTTATCATTTTTCTGTTTTGACGGGAAAGTGTTTCGTAAATCCACCCCTTCTGTTTACCACCAACATCTTAACGATTTTTGATTCACGAAATTATAAAAAATCCCGATTAGTATAAAAAAATCGTGATTCTGAAAAAAATCCCGATTACTATAAAAAATCCTGATTCTGATCTGATACAAAAAATCGATAAATCTCGATTAAAGAAATCGCCTTCTGACTTTCAATCAATGACAATTTTAGTTTAGTTTTTTTAATAAACCAAAAATATTTTTTTATTTTCGTCGAATGCCATATTTTACTGTGTCAGCGGTGGTAGTGTCAGAACCCAAGATCCACAAGCTATTACTTATATATATTGAGTGACTTGCAATGGCAAAATTTGTTGAAAATGTATCCACATCGCCCGCGTCCTTTACATGATTGTAATAAATACTGTAACCGGATTTTGATCTTTTGAGATGCAAAAAAATGTTAATTGCCAAATAACAACGGCCAGGTGGTGATTTTACAGGTTTTGTTTAATTGAACTTTATTAGCATTAATTGGAATAATTACCACGAAAGTAGCCTAAGTGCAAGCAACGAATGATTACATTTACTGGAATTAAAGGCAACGTGAAATTAAGGGAACACTGAAGTTGTTATGGGTAGGTACAAAATGAGAGGATGCTTTTCGTGAATATGACGGCGCAAGATGGCGAAAAAGAGCTAGGTACGACTAAAAGTAAAAGGAAAAGGAGAATCGTGTGGCTGAATGGTCAACACGACCGAAACATATAACAAATTTATACAAAAAAAACTTTGGGACGAACCCATTATGGATTCGAACCTTAGCTAGAAACAATGGGAATAAACGGTGGTATGGCCGAATACTTAACGCGACCGATTCATATACATGGTGTTATTTAATAAACGGTCTTAGGGACCAGCTCATACCGGGATCGATACATACCCCGATTAAAAAAACAGTAGGAAAAACGATACAAAACTTTATCGACATTATGCTGCTACATGGCTAACTTTATACTATTCTTAAAACCTTCCAAAAGCTCTTAAATGATTGTGCTGTTAGGTCCGCTGTGAGCGTGTGACAGTGACTTTCCAGCGTGACATTCCAACGTTAATCATTAAGCGTTGCTGTGGTGTCGAAATATTTCTTTTCCTTTCAAACACGTCTCGTTCTTTCTCCATGATCGTATGACGATGGTCGGATGACGCATTTTAAACGGCGACTGCTTCGCCGGTTCTTCGATTTTTCCTGACGTGTATTTGATTTTCCTCCGTCTGTATAGAAATGAACAGAATGTCAAAGACGCCGCAGCAAATGGAGAATAGGTTATTCAGGTTTTATTTGCGTAAAGAGAAAACGCAAGCGACGCAGTATATCACATGGACAATCGTCAGATTACACACCGTTTTGTTATTGGATCTATTTTAGTGTGTTATAGAGATAAAAAATGCCAAGGGCGGTAAAGTAAATATAGGTTTAATTGAGTTTTCGTGTACTACAAGTCTAAGTGACATATTCTATGTTCATAACCTAAACCGGCGATAATACATGACCATTCTTTAGCAACTATTTCAACAAAATATATATAAAATTTAATGTCAAAAGTGAAATGTTTTAAAAAGTTAATGGTCCTTACACAACCCGTTATAAAAACAAAATTCATTTCACTGTTTCATGGCACAGGTGACATTTTCTGTGTTTATAACTTAAACCGAACATTATATGACCATTTTTGTAACGATCTAAACATAAGATACATCTATAAATTACATTCCAAAATTAAAATGTTTTAAAGAGGTTATGGCCTTTATGCAACCCACTTTATAACGAGATTTATTTTACACATTAAAAAAAAAATTACACATGTTATTAAAGTATAGTCTCACGCCTCTCACAAATTCCACACACACACGGGCAATTTCTCCAATTAGTTCCTTGATTTTATCTGCATGTACTGCCGTGCTCTTGGTGGACCATGACTCAGTTTTATGATATCTACGAGATCTTAACATAGCGTTGTATATTTTTGTCTCTAGGATTACGTGAACTACAAATATTCGTGGGCGTCCGAGAAAGTGGCTAAGGCTAAAATCAACCAGCGGTTTGACACCGAATTTGTTTCTAAAACATGACATACAGGCCGAAAATGAATAAATTCTTGGAAGGCGTGAGTTTAACAAATGTAAGGTATGCTTAACGGAGTTATAATTAACACGGAAAATGTCCCAAATAAATACAGGAAGAAAATGAATTTAGGAAGAAAATGTCCTTGTTGTTTTGAAAAAACATAGAATACTCTGAAAAACATCTAAGAACACTCAAAAAATTATTTCCTTTTATCGAAACACCATGTATATAACCAGAATTTTATATTTTCTCCTGATATTAATAAATAATATTAAGGTACCCAATTTGTTAACGGATATAACCCTTGATTTCCCAACCCATAGGGATAAACATGGGTATTCCATGCTATAGTATTAATTATCATTAAGCGTTGTTGAGTTGAAAATCAATATGTTTAGGAAGTGTGGTGCTTTTATTCGTTGTTTTTACGTTGGAAAACAGTAGGGTAGCACAGCGCTAATGTATACTTTAAATGAGATAAAATATCTCGGCTTAAAGCGGTCGTGAGGCCGAATGGTTAACGCGACCGTTTTATATATCGCTTTCTATATAAAAACAGTCTTGTGCTAAGCATCATCGGTTAAAACTTAACCCGTTAATATTTTTTAAATATCTTGGTTTATTTTAATTTTCGTTCTTTTAATGTAAATATGCATCTATAACTCTGGTTCCAACAGCAAAGACGACAAACCGTCAAATTAATTTGTGTATATTTATAGTCAGTTGCGACCGTCAAACCTAAAGATTATTGTTTCCAAAAATTAAAAAAAATAGTTACGCAAAAATTCCACAGTAAAGTCCAGAAAAAATGCGTGATGTTCTATAGTGCAACGTATAATCTTGATTTAATTATCGTGTGGTCGAGTGGTTAACGCGATAGATTTATATACAGCATGTGTGGTCGAATGGTAACCGCGGCGTTAACACATGGGCAATTGTTATATTACGTCGATCCGACGGGTTATCAGGCCATGTAATGTCTTATGTATGGTTAAGGCATTTCTTTACCCAATATTTTACTGGGTTTAGGCAATGTCCATTGCCTTGCCCGAGAACACAACCGATTATCGAGCAATTAGTTTTAACTTACTAAACCTACCACGCTATTCGGACGGACAAGTACAGAGTAATTAGTAACCAAAAAAAATATTTTGTGGACGGGACAATCGTGAGTTTTAAACTCGGTCCAAAAAAAGTACAAAAAACTTACCTCTGATACATCAAATATCCTGCACCGGCGACAACAAAAACACCGATGATTACTCCGCACGTCATTAGAACAATGTCTGCGGAAACAAAGAGGCTGAAATATACAAGCCATTGACGGAGTAGTTTTCTGCGGTTGTTTTTATACGCAACAACCAAGAAAATAAGTGGCTTTTACGCCAAGAAATAATCAAATTACAGAAAATCAACATTCCCTTCACGTGAGCAACTTTGAACAAATAATCCAAAGGTAATTGGAAAGAGAAAATTCGATTTGGTTTTAACAACAAAAACAACATATTTAGCTCAATAATTTATCCCGTAAAACTGGCCTGCTATTTTACTGCATGGATTTTTGTTTTATTTAGGGAAAATATATAATCCAAAAGCACAAACGCAATATTTAGAAGCAAAAATCACCAGTATTAAAAATAGTGTTGTGGGTATTTTTGTTTTCATATACTCTATTTACAGTTGGATTAAACATTTAGAGGATTGAAAAAACCCTTCGTATATAAAGTGAAAGTGGTAACCGTACCTAGTACGGAATTTCCGTTAGCGTTTTTCTGCTTGGTGATTCCGAGGGGAATAGCCATGTCCCCTGTTGAAAGGTGCGCAATGTTTAAATATTGACACATTGTGGGTTCGTGTGGTATAGGATTAATATTTAACGAACCTTTTAATTCAAGGTCGACATCTCCACCGTCTGTGTTGTCCGTTTCAGATTGCTCGAATACTGGTGTCACCATTTCCGCATTGCGCGTGACGCCAGCCGCATCGATTTTGGATTTTTCGGATGGGATCTCCGTTTCCGCAATACGCGTGTCGGTCGCCGCATCGATTTCAGGTTCCTCAAATGGTGCCTCTGTTTCCGCAATACGCGTGACGCCAGCCGCATCGAAATCCCCTTCGTCGTCTTCATTTTCGTCGTCGACGAAAAAGTCACTTTCGTCCCCGCTTCCGTCTATATCTTCTTCGGTTTTGAAATTTTCAATTTTTTCGTTGACAATTTCGTCAATTTCTTCGCCTTCCTCACTAATTAGGCTTTCCGATTGATCGATGACGTCACGCGGTAACACGTCATCAAGCTGTGTCCTCTCCGGCCCATCGTAGAGTTGGTCTCTCAGAAAGGATGATTCCATGAACGTTTCTTCGGCGAACAATGAATCGATGTCGGCCATTTCTCTCTCCGATGGCATTTCCTCCATTTTGACATTTTCTATAACGTCATCAATGACGTCATCCAATGGTTCTTCGGTCGGTGTCCAGTCGTTCTCGGGTGCAACGGTCGTGGTTGACATAAAAGGTACATCTGCAAAATAGCTAGCAGATTAAGCAGATGATTATGATAATGAGAATACAGGGCATGCCTATAAGAAATATACCATTAATAATGTATTTGAAAGATGTAACAAACTTACAGATATTGCAAATAATGTCTATAGACTTACAGAACATGCATTTGTGCGATAAAAACGAAAGTTTTCCACCAAAATAAGAAAATGTATCATACTCATGCAGGTCAATGGCAGAAAAAAATAATTTCATCATTAAAATCAAGACAAACGAAAATAAGTGATTCCACATTTGCATGAGTATGCAATATCAGTGGTAACGATTGCATATTTAAGCAAGCACTCAATAAACATGCAAATGTCGAAAATCGCGATTTGTATTGCGATCATGCCTGACTTCGTTGGCTCACAGCAAGCTCAACGCTTCAACAGATTCGCTTATTATATTTCGGCTGCAGCCTCGCAATACGAGTGCTTGCAGCCGGGCTACAGAGTTAAGTTGCCCATCAGCATACCTTGTACGCATTTATACAGTGGAATTTAACAATTGCGTGCAGAGAGATACGGCCATTTGAGTGGAAAATGCAAACTGAGACAAACAATTTTTACAACAAGCTATGCCTATATATATATATATTCTCTTATATATATATATACTGAAAAAATTAATTAAACAAAAGTGCTGATTATGTATAAATTAATGGTGACGTGATCATTATGGGTGATGCGAATTGTAATTTGCAATACAATCATGAGTTGAATTTTGCCAGAATTTGCCGTAAGTTGGGTATATTTATATTTGACTTTAGTTTCTTGAAATTTCAATTGCTTCAACAATTTTTCAGTCGCATATGCAGAATTGGTGGGTTTTAAAAATCTTGCGAATCGGTCATGCATGCTGCTGTTCGTTACCGAACAAATGTCCGAATTTGAAATTAGCTGATGTGTGATTGGTTGGGACAGCAACCTTTGTATGGTCTTACCCTCGATGACGTCAATATAGGTTTGTGTTACGTCATCGACTTTCATAGCAACGGCAGCTCGCATGGTAACAGACGCGATCTTAATCGCTTCTTTGCGCGCGCTTTCACCCCTATCTGTCGCCGTAGCAAAAAGTTGTTAGAACTAATACCAATCCAAACAGTTTAAAGTCGCGTAGTTAAATGGTTAACGCGTCCGATACATTTAACAACTTTCGTACAAAAAACGGTCTTAGCAACTTGCCCATCATAGGTTCAAAAATGAGCCCGGTAAAAAAATGAAAATAAAATGGAATTTTAATGCTCCTCTGCCAATTTATATACATGTTAGTTTACTCTACTTTAAAATATTAGTATAAAAAGTTAAACATAATCCTTAAAGGGAAGAGTTAGTTACAGAAAAGACCGAGTTAAAGGTATACCGAAAGGTTGTTAATCACCAAGTGGTAATACAGGGTCAGAAATGAGAGGCTGAGATACAGGAACAGAAATGAGAGGCTAAAATCGGGCTCGAGCCCTGAAAAATGATATAACTCACCAAAACATGGATTTGCGTGGATTCTATTAAAGATGTCAACGCAGCGCAATAGTTTCTGTAGAATGGATTTGTGACTTAAGTTATCAATTAACGCACTAATCCTATCAATAAGGATTAACTAATTCGATTAGAGTAGATTAAATAAAACGTCAATTAATCTTAATGCTACGCTGTTTACACACAATTTATTTTCTAAAAAAATAACAAACAATAACAGCAAATAACTAAATAAATATATATTGAACTTGTATATACCAATTATAAAATAATTTAATGAGGGCAGTTGCGTGGCCAAATTGTTGTCAAGACGGATAGTTATGTCAAATTCTATACAAAAAACGGTCTTAGGGACTAGAACGGCATGGTTTCGAAACTTCGCCAGGTTAAACCAATTTCTATTCGAAAAAATATATTTGTTAGCTTGGTGGATTGGTGCGTGGCCATCCTGCCGAAGGATTGAAGATTTGAAACAGTTCACTAGCTAGTCCGTTGTGTCCTTGGGCAAGGCACTTAGCGGACATCGCCTGAACCCAGTGGATTTGGTTCTACAAAAGTGAAGAAACCTCTCAATGATACATAACAAACTGCATTAGTTCCAGTAACCCGACAGTGGGCATAAGGTAATCTAACGATTATCAGTGTGTTCACCCTTGTATTGCACATTTAAATAAAAAATGTATATCAACCTTTGTGCTATGGACCCTGTTGAAGCATTCGCACTTATTTTCAACTGAGAAAAAGGTTCGACGCAAGTACTCGATATCCATTGCGCATTGTTGAAGTCTGTTGGCAGCAGCCAGACACTCGGAAGCCGATTCCACGCTGAAAGAAACGCCAAATTAAGACTTCATTCGTGTTTACGGCGCCATGGGCCGAATACATGTCGGCACAGACAAGAGAGACCGCTGTGTGTGGGATGTATTTTCGTCGTTTCACAATAAAACTCGGATAAGATTCACCGAGAAGGTCATATCAGGTTTCGTCAACAGATGGAAAAACGACTAGCCAATTCCACATTTACAATGAAATGTACAATATACATGTTAAAATACCACGAATCTTGGACAAAACAGTATACATTTACTTTTAAATACAGCATAAATTTATATATACATTTAATACCGTATACATTTACAGTTCACATTTAAAACAGTATACATTTTGGAGTATACATACAATACGTTTACATTTACAGTTAACATTTAAAACAGTGTACATTTCAAAGCATACATTTGAAAACTGCATTAATCTGATAAACGTACTTACTTTGCAATTTTCTTTCACAGATTTGTAAACTTTTCGGCAAGTTGAATTATGCTTGCAGGCGTCTAATGCTTCAATACAAGTATTCGGTCCAATATTCCCCAAATCCGGGTCGTTTAAGTAGTCGGCAGACGCAACGCATAAAGCTACACAAAGAACAGCCAAAAACAGACAAATTTTGAAACACTTCATTGATATTTTTGATAGAAATTTTTCTCACTTTAAACTACAATGTTTTATAGACCTGTAAAAGTGAAATTGGGCTGAATGACTTACTAGAACTTTGGTCAATATTGTTATAGCAGGGCGAGACCTAGACACCTTATCAGTAATACATCGGGTAGAATTTAACACGTACCGGTATTACTAGTAACCTTGCCAAAATAAGTCTTTCTGCAGCAAACATGGTATATATATCTGTAGTGTTTTTCCGTTTTATCCTGTCTCCTTCACTTAAATAGTTGTGCTATTTTTCTTTAATGTAACGAAGGAGAGAAAAAAATAAACTAAACTTACCTCATAACTAGCACTAACACGACTGTTCATTAAAAACACCAATCTATCGCAAAATAGTAACTGGTTAGGGTACATTATATCAAAAAGGTTTGTGACTAGTGAATGGATACTGTCTGTACACAAGCCTGATCTTAACAACGCACCCTTTTCACCTAAATAAAGCGGATACGTTAGCTAATTATTAACAGACTCTGGATATTTTATTAGCTCCATATAGACTACTCGATCAGCGAGTCTTTTTGTTGCTGAATTTCAAGAGATTTTCGAGTACTAAATCTGATTTAAGTGCGCGAGGATTTGCGACGACAATTTTCTGTCTGCTATACTGGTCTATTTGATCTACTTAAAAACAAGTCTTCGATAGCACGTCAGTGACTGGCGTGTAAGAATTATTCGTGTGCACACACCATAAATATTACTTTCGCTAAGATACAATGGGAAGTTTATTTGTTTGCTTTCCGCGTGACTTAAAATATGACGCAAATCGATGGAAAATGACGTAGATAATAATTGTAACTGTTTTTCACAAATTTTTTCTACTAAATCTGTAATACACTCACACCCTTTACCTGACAAGTCGAACAGTTAATTGGATATTTTTGGTTCCTTAATACATCTGACCTGATGACTACATGGAATAAAGTTCAGCGACTCATAAAATATTCAACCCGTAAACTGAACCAGTGCCCCGAATGAAATCCAACCCTACTCTGTGGCTCCAAAGATACGGTTTGACGCATTATAAGAGCTTTCTTACGTCACAGCATTAGTTGAAAGAAGAAAATACTTCTGTGGTAACTGTTGCGCCAGGTTAACCTGCGCGTAGATCACAAGCTTTCAGCATGAGCAAATAAAATTTAAGCGCATTAGTTCAAGGTTACGAATCACAGGTGCGAACAGCACCTGGCTATACAGCCATGCAATTCTAAGCACCGTTTAAGCATATATAACCAATATCTATTCTTTATTTTAACATTTCAAGTATCGAACCTATGGTGGGCTCATTACTAAGACGGTTTTTATATCTAATTCTTCATATGAATCGGTCGCGCTAACCATTCGGCCACATAACAGTTCCAGTGGTTTAACCAGCAGACAAATACTGTACGTGGTGCTACGACGGTTTATTTAAACAGCAGAGAAACTTGTTTCTGAATAGTATCGCAACAACCAGGAACCATAAACTTAACTTTGAAGTTTCTTTGTTCAAGTAGCGGTCGAACTCAATTGAAAAACAAATGATTGGTAATGAGGTAATGTAGAAATGGAAAATTCCAGTTCGGTACACAAAAGCACAACTCGGTTCTGGTATTACGCCACAAAGTAAACCGACACGTCATAATCACGTTAAGGGGCATTTCTAGGGGGAAACTAAAAGGAGGGAAAGGGGGGAGGGGGAAACTGCACACTAAAAAGATTAGAGCATTGGGGTTAGTTTTAAACATGGGGTTTGGAGTTAGTGTTAGTTGTGGGGTTGAGATTAGTGTTTGGCACAGGGTTAAAATTAGTTTCCATAGTTTAAATGGGGTGGTTTCCCTCCTTTCCTCCTTTTATTGTTGCGGGGCTTTTCTGTGTAGCAAATCCCTCCGATATGCTAATTTGGAAGTGGAAAATTTAGCTTGGCAGTGATCGCCGGAAATTTTTGCGCCTGAGCAGATTTCGAGCGGTTGTACTCATCCAACCGTGAAATAGCAGAATCTGTTCGAGAATAAGTGCAGTCACGTGAGGCACTTAACACGGGTTGAACCGCAGTTATGTTCGAATCACATTTTATCTGTTCTTTAATCTTTTTTACAGAGCTCAGTTTTGAACCGGTGATGGGCTTGTCACTACGACATTTTTTAGTTGTGAAGCAATGTATAAATCGGTCGTGTGGCCGAATGGTTAACGCGGCCGATTTACATATTGTTCATCACGTTTTATCTCAATTCGACATGTTTTAAAACACTCTACAACTCATACGATCGGTCGGCCATCTTTATTTCTTGGAACGAATATAAATATAGTGACAAGTTGTACAGGCCGTGCCCACAGTAACACAACCGAGCCCACATAACCCTGCGTGAGCTTTCAATGTGTCGAACAGGATTAGAAATGTAGAACTTGAAACGAGTGAAGCTATCTCGGAGAAAACTAAAAGAATTGCAACACTAAAGGTTGGGAAGGGGAAAACTGCTTACTTAAATGGAAAATAATATTAATTCTGCCCAATAAACTAATTTTAAAAGAAGAAAAACTGCGTATAAAAATAAAGATTATAACATTAGAGTTAGTTTATACATTGAGTTTGAGTTAATGTTAGTTTTTAGGTTGAGATTAATGTTTAAAGCAGGGTTAGAAATAGTTTCCGAAGTTTAAGTGAGCAATTTCCCTCCCCTCACTTTTTTTGTCCGCGATCTCAGACTTTTCAAGCACTCTGACCACACCGCCCACATTTTATTGATTTCACCGGAGATATCGCGTTGTTCAATTCAATTCGGCGCCACGACTGCCATATAAAAACAAAATTCTCTTTGAACGTGACTTCAGTACCGTTTCTGCATGTTGAAATGTGATTTATCGGTTTTGTTGCCCATTTTCAAACTCTTATTTGGGCATACACCATGATAATGACACAAATCGTGCGTTGTGTAATGTTGTGCTTTTTAAATATCGGTATTCTTTGAAAAGCTGATCAATGTTTGAAAACGAACTTGTTGCATGTTTTATCCCAGTGAATGGGCAAACTCGTGAGATTTATCATACAGGCAACCTTCGCATCAACATGTTTTCAACACGGATTCAAAATCTATTCACCGCGAAAACCAAGGAAATATAACAAATCGTAAAGTCAGTTGTAAATCTAAGGCTAAAGGATTTTAAGGCCGAATAATTTCCAACAGTAAAGTTCTAATGGCTCAATTCAACTGCTCGCAAAGGTCAACGCTTTGAGGCACACACACCACAGTTTATGTTAAACACATATATTGACCGAGCAAAATTAATAGGCGGCCGAGTAGGAATATTAAAATACGTGAATTCATAATAACCTAGTAACGTAAAGGTTAAAACTATACGTTCATATAGTAGTTTCTTTTACTCGGCCAAATTTTCTATCGCGCAGTTTCGGGTTCTGTGTAGAATCGGTTGCGTTAACCCTTTGGCCACACGGCCACATTTTTATACGAGGCTAAGTTTCGAGCTCATAATGACTCATCACTAACGTAGTTTGTATGTGGAAATCGGCCGCATGATCGTTACATGTTAAAGTTAAAACTTTATAACCCCGTAACCGTAGAAGAAAATATGCATAATTTAATTAATTTCAAATTTAGTTTAAGTACCGATTTACGCCCTTTTAATATTCATTAACCTGTTTTACACAACCGTCGCGGAACGCCCAACGCTTTTGTTTTTTTTTATAAGTTTCGTATTCATTGTATTGCAACACTTCAGCAAATGTTAAAGACCTTAATTCATTTTATGGTAATGCTACGCTTGGTATAGCCTTTATATTTTTTTAACGGACCAGGTTTCCTCCCTCATGGGATTGTTAACAAGTGCTTTTTTTGAATAACTGTTTCTGTATCGGACGCGTTAACCATTCGGCCACACGACTGTATCCTTGCACACGCTATCAAAAAAACAAGCCAATCGTTGAATTGTACGGTGACCGTAACGATTTGATTTGTGTCGTTTACCCAACCTGTTTCCAACTATTTAGCTTAACCAAATATTTCCAAATTTAAAACGGAATGAAAAATGTTCTATCCACGTGATGGGAAAACGTGGGAGTTATCACATGAACAATCATCAGATTAATTCGCGCCCTCCGTCGGGTTACCGGAGCTACTAAAGTGTGTCGTGTATGATTTAAACAACGTTCCTTTAACTAGTTAGAACTCAGTAATCCACTGGGTTCAGGCGATGTCCGATAAGTTATTTTCCAAAGAACACAACAAACTAGCAAGTGACCGGATTAGAACCTACAACCCTTCGGTTAAAGGCGACAAACCAATCCAACAAAGTGTTTGAGCGAATGTCTACTGCTTCCAGTACATTGAAACACTGGTGACTGTGTATGGTGTACGTAATACATTGAACGCTGGCAGTTTATATAAAAGGAACTTCAAAAAGAAAAGGCAACAAAACACGCAAGACAATATTTGGAACATTACTCAAACACGACACCTATTGTCGGAACTTAAAGATGACAATCATCCGCAAAGTGGCACTAATTAACCATCATTAAAATTGTGTTGTAAATAGGAAACTAGAGCCGTTGCTGCAAACAATAACGAATAAGGGAGAGGGTGAGCGGTAACTGCACATTACAAGGGCACCCAACTCAAAGAAAACCCCTAACCCAAACAACAACCGAGGCTATAACACTAAACCCAACAGCAAAACTGTTTCCATTTCTTTCAGTTTTTTAGTTGTTTTCTCATTCCCTCATTTTAGTTTTATACGTTGCTTTAGTTTCTTTGTTTTGTCACAGTTGATTTTCGGTTGTTGGCAGTTTGACCTCCTCGTCTTGGATAACCACGGTCACATTTTGGGGATTCCCCGTTCTAGTTCCAGCGGAATAATTCGTTTTGTTGCGTCTGAGAGAAACACAATAAAAATAAAATATTTGAACTGGATTAAAATCTTTTTTTAAATGATCGAAAGTTGTTTGCACTGTATCTACAGTTTGGTAGGGTAGCATATTCATGTTTATCCCCGTGAATGGAAAAACGCAAGGGGGTTAACATACGGACAATCGTCAGATCACATCGCGCCCACCGTCGGGTTACCACATCTACTGCAGTGTGCTATGTATGATAAAGACATTCCTTTAATTTAGTACCCATTAATCCACTACATTAGGCAATATCCGGTAAGTGCCCTGCCGAAGAATACAGTCGACTATCTATCAACCAGTTTCGAACATGCAACCCTTCGTTTGTAAGGCGACGCGTTAACCCATCAATATAAATCTAAAGTGTAGTTTTAAGGCTTTAAGTGGTAAGGGTGTGTGTTAATTATGGTTGCAAACCATTTCAAAAGTAGATGCGATTGTATAACCAGTAACGGGTTGGTCATGTTAGCTTTAAAAGGTAAGGCGACATATATAGAGCGTATTGGTTGGTGTGGGTTATTATAAAACGCAAGTTTCTTTGGCTGACGTTCAGTCTACATTCATGTTTTCGTTTTGAATGTATTGCGTCGCGATATTCGTGAGAAGTGAAAATACCCGTTGTCCTGTAACAATGGCGTATTATTAAACGAAGCGAAACCGATTTCTGATCATTAGTAGTTTCCGTGACCTTTGGAAGGTCACTGTGTTTATTATTCGCTCACAATAAGCCGCTGGTTAGGTTACAGCTAGAGTGTGGGAAGCTAACGCACTGGCGACCGTCCAACAAAAGCATGGCGCGTTCGACAGATAACCTAAGACGCTAAATCTTGACAAGAAGCGTCAACACAGCGTATGTGTGGGTTTGTTATGGAACACATTAAGATCACCGGTTATGCTACATTCCTGGCTCCGATGTATTACGATCGACCAGCCCCTATGTTAATGTATAGCATTACGGTTTCAGGTCCGGTGTGCTACATTGGACACTCTTCTGCCGTTAATGTATTGTTAGTTATAACTTAACGATCAAGAGAATGTATAGCCTTTCGGTTTCGGTGTTTTATGTTGTTTTGCCTATTGTTTAAACTAAAGTTTAAAATTGAAAAAATTTTAAATTTAACATGTTATTTAAGCGAAATTTGTTCATATTTATTTTGAACCACGAACTAACACTTTACGAAATTTGATTATTGATAATAAACAAAAAACAATTTGTTTGCGCCAATTTGCCCTTAATTGTACTATACCAGCGGATGAAGAAACAATTTATTTTACTCTTTTAGATGAGGTTAAAATGGATGAAAACATTAAATGCCAGAATTATTTTCAAATTATCTTCAAAAAAATAGTCGTTTTCGATGCTTATTCTATGTTATATTATATAAACGTCTTATTAATATAAAATTAATATTCTGGCTATATATTTTTGCATGGACTATCTTACGACCGCCTGCATTGTGTTTTAAAAAAGGGAGTATTTTACTCAACGAATTATTCTTGACTGACGCTACGGTTAAGATTTCCCACGAAATTAGAAATCATTTAAAAAAGTGATCTTTAATGCGTCCGATAAATTCCTGAAACGTTTTGTAGCCGAGGCGTTGACACTGTCGGAAGTGTTTTACTCTTGAATTAAGAAGTTTTTCTTGCTAAACCGGTGTAAGTTTCGACCCCATCATATGGCTCGTCACTTTATTTTTTAAACCTTTATTATTTTTTAATTGGTGCATATGAATTTGTCACTCAGACCATTCGATCACACGACCATTCAGCAGTTTGTTTCTGGTATTTCACCCTTACCCACTTACTAACATTTACATTTAGCATTCCGTTTTAGAATAACGACACTTGGTGGAATACATTAAAAAAACGATTTGCTAATTGGCACATTGCGAAGTAGCGTACGGCCGTCTGGCCGAATGGTTAGCGCGACCGATACATACCGATATACAAAATCGGAAAATCGGTCCTAGTGCCGAGCCTAGCATCGGATCGAAACTTGGCTCGGTTAAAAAAATATTGGAAACTGGTGAAACAGCAGGAAAGCAAATACAAATAATGTCGAGAAATGTATTTTGCAGACAAATTGACTACCTATCTGTTGTTATCTCCGATACGAATATAGAAAACATGTTTGATTGCATTGAATAGGTTTTGATGGTTTGATTTGCAGTGTAGTTCCCACATGGGCACTGCATGTTTAAATATAGCATGCATTCAAATATAGTATCCACACAAAATAAATGGGCAATTTCTGTTCAAATATAAAAACATTTAAATGTAGTTTTAACGCTAAAACAATTTCAGCTAGACTCGATTTTGTGGGTATAGAATCATACGTGGGTTAGGATTTTTCGTTCTACCAGTTGATTCTTATCTAGCTTCTCATAAGTATATTTGTGTTTGAAAACAGAATATGTTTCACTGAAACAAATTTTCGAATTGAACAAGTCGATATAGATTTTTACCTTTGATGCATGATATATGCGACTGTCAGCATCACCACGATTAACAGGCATCCTCCACAAGCTATAAGAACGATATCTGCAAAACTATACTTGTGAGAATATAGTATATTCAAAGTTAAAAAAATTTTAATTTAAAAGTGTGTTTTTCCCTTTATGACTCTCTAATTCTTTGTCAAATCAATTACGTACTTTTTGTAAACGTGTGTTTATACTTAAATACTGCGTAAAATCATTTGAGCCATTTTTGTAAAGATGTGTTTTTTCTGGAATACTGTGTAAAATCCCTTTTTGTAAAGATGATTGTATATTCGTATAGCGCTAAAATACGTCGAATCCTTCTCGCACAGTATACGTACGCCATGTTCTTGGGTCCGGGAGAGTGTGTGTTTCAAGCACGTATGACGTTCTTGTGTTTTCGACGGCAATACTCGTGTCTTGCTCCCAACCTGGAAGTATAATAAAGCTGTTATGATTCAATCAGAATGTTGCTGTAAAGATCGTACCCTAACATTAAACCAACACATTTCTGTAAAGTTAACCGAACATAGTTTCGATTTGGGTTTCGGGTTACTCATTTAAAAGTCTTAACGGCGTTATATCATACTTAGTATTCCAAGCCCCCTTCATCTTTCCATTATATTTGTGGGTGTTTTGCGTCACGAATTAGACAAATTTCACAAGGATAATACAAGTACACATTCAGTTTATATATTACTTTTTTTAACTTATATAAGAGAAAAAAAGTCTTTTCTGGACCCTTAATTTCCAAATCAAATGGACACATTATTTAAATGATGGACAGATACCCAAAAAGTTGCCTAAAATCTCAATATTTTAGTCAACGTGTCCAACCCAAGCAGACCAACGAGACCAGCGTGCACAGGAAGCCCAGAAAGCCCAGGGGGCCCAGTTAGCCTAGGTAGTACAGATAGCCCAGTTAGCCCAACGTGCCTAGAGTGCCCAAGTGTTTACGTTACTGGGGATGTTTTCTAAAAGATGTAGTGCCTATAATACTATCATAAAGCATGACACACCATTTAATGTTGGAATACCATAACGATATGTTATAACAATCGGCACCTGTCTCCTTGATTGGCACATTCCTTTCCGTTGCTGATGTTTGGGATTTTTTTAAATCGGGCCCTTTTTTTATTACGTCACCATCAACGTCAACCCTTGCGTTGTTCTCGTTCCGGTTGTTATTTTTTACGTCACTTCCTTCCGGGAGATCATAGTCATCAGCAAAAATGTTGTCGATTTCCTGGTATTCTGATTCGCTGAGGGTGGTGTCGCTAATTGATGACGTCATAACCTCCAGATGGGATTGGCTGGTGGAAATTGCGTCATCGGATCTTGTGACGTCATCGGTTTTACGATAGTCTGCAAGAAAAATAAAATTGATGTTCCGAAAATTTTAGACCGTAATGTTACATGAACAATCAGGCATTGGGTTGGGTTAGTACAACACATCATAAAACAAAATCCAAGCAAGTCTTGTTAAAATCCTCTACACACCCAAAGTCATTAAAGAGGGTTATTGATTAGTAACACATTTCCCCGTTTACGGAGTTTCAAACGCAATGGTGAGTTAGTGAAAATACATATATTAATTATATTCGTATTTTAATGGTTTAACATTTTGGACTTTCAAAGTTTACCCCGGATTATGGAGCTAAATGAATCAATAATAATGGTATGGACTAACAAGAAGTGTCTAATTCGCAATCCGCCGAGCCATCAAATACGATCCTTAAACGCTCAACATTAATTGTTGTATTTTGTAAGGTTTTTAACTAATTGTGGTACATTTTTAAAACTTTTAACCCGAAAGCAATAATTCAAACATACAATTTATAGAGAGTTGAGTTGATTTATAAGCAAACAGTCGGAGGTTATAAAAGAAACCATGGTAAACCCACCTACCTTTCTGCCTACAATCAATTAATTTAATTACACCTACAAAAATTGGAACAATTCTCAAAAAGCAATGTAACCCACGAGTTTGATAGCCCTGGTAACAGTGTGTTAGTGATATTATCACATATATATAAACTCAAATGCCAAACTAAACAACATCATTCAGTTAACCGCTCTATAAAAAACATCATTTTTTCAGCAGAGTTTGAAATTACTGTTGACAAGTGTATTAGTGAAATGGTAGCAACTCTAGTATCAAACTTTAGTGCAAAAGTAACACACAAAACAACATTATCCACCTGGTACACAGTAAACAGCAATTATATTTGGTTAGTATAACACAACAATTATGACGTCACCTTGAAATGGAAACACGGCTTGCGCGCGCAGGAAATCGATGGCAGCTGATTGGGTAAAATTAGCATGCATCAGCCAATTAAAATGGACAACTTATAGCACAACGTTTAAAAGCCATAAGTGATTAGATTTACAAGAATGCCAATACAATAATAAATAATTAGTAGATATAAGGCTAGACTATTAGTTGTACAAATATGCTTCATGCTTTTTAGTTTTAGGTTATTCCTTTTTTGACCCAGTTTGAAATAATGGCCAATGCAGAAAAATACGGGAAGGGACATGAAAATACGTCAAAATTAACAGTCGTTAAAACACGACTATGCCATACACATAAATTTATGTAAGTTCTTTTTCGGAAATAGCTGGGCACTTTTTGCATTTTTGAATTTTGGTTCTGCTATTTCAAACGACATGATATCGACAGGTGCGTTCATGCGTGAAAGTGGACGACATTATGACATGCTCGACTGCGTGCCGCTTACCGGTCGGCATGGTAACGCCACTGTGGTTTATTTCTGCAAGGTCGCTACGCCCGGTGACGTAATGGGTCCGGGTATCAAACGTGGTCGTTCTTGCAAGTCTTGCAGCAATGAAACGGCCGTGTTCTGTTCAACCAATATGCTTACATGCTAATAGCTTGTGTGTTATAATAACTTAAGCCTTTAGCCCGGGCCCACACACACATAGTGTAAACGCGTACGCTCACTATTATAAAATAAAAATTGGTACGCGGTTGTTTGATTTCTGCATCAAAATCAAAGTGAAGGGCTTTTATGGGTTGGAAATCCTACGATTTTAAGAAATAATAAATAGTATCCTACGAAGACTAAGTTTCGAGTGCACGATAAAAGACCGGTATTTTATATAATCGGTATATGAATCGGTCGCGCTAACCATTCGTTCACACGACCGTTTAACTTTAGTGTATGGCCGAATTGGTAAAGCGGCTGATTCATAAACCGATTTTCATATCAAAAAAGGTGGTTGTAAGTGACAAGCCCATCATGGATTCAATACTTAGGCCGGTTAAAAAAATTAATATTGTAAAATGCAAAAATGGTATTAGTGACAAGCCTATCTTGAGTTAAAACTTATCACAGTAAAATACATGTACGTCGTGGCAAGTTTGTGTGTAGACCCGGCCATATCTGCACCACTGAGTCAACTTTTAAAATGATTAAGCGCGAGCCAATTGAACAAAAAAGGCGTAGATGAAAGTAAGAATTTCTTTTTTCAGTTACACCCAACCCAGTATAATTTTCACGGTTAAAACAGTGAAGCATGAGAAACTTACCGAAACAAGGGTTCGCGTAAACACTGTTCTTTATGTCTTTACATCGATTTAATTTCTGAAATATAGTTCATTTACAGATGGTAAACAGGTAAATCGAAGTAGAATTAACCCAGCAGATTATTGGGCTCGACCAAATTGAAATAACGAATCATGCACAACACATTGTACTAGCTCCGGTTACCCGAAGGTGGGCGCGAGGTAATCTAACGATTGCCCGTGTGTTAACACTCCCTGTTTTTCTCATTTACGGGGATAAACATGAATATCGTATCCTATCCTATCATTATTATGTGTATAATATTTATATCAGAGGTGTACCAATTAAAAAGAAATTAAATCATCCCGGTATAGGGGCGGATAATCTTATCGTCTAAATATAAGAAATCGCAAAAGCCACGTTATCACACGGGCAATTGTCGGATATGATTAAAACGTTACTGCAGATTTTGTTTAATCCATTAAACCACAGGGTTTTATAGGTAATGTCGCAATGTCTCCACTATGGCTGGTTTCGATCCCATGAACTTTCGACTTACTGTTTTTGTTAAAAAGTAGTAAGCTGTTGTAAAACCGGGGTCTTTTTAATCATGGTTAGATATAGTGCGCTGGGGACCCGACATTGTAAAAAAAGTGGCGTAACAGTAAAACCAGTGGAACGTTACAGAAAAGTGCGGAAAATCATAGTACTTACTTTTGCAGGCAATCCAACTCCGAAGCACCTACACTTATTGTCCACTGGGAAAAACGTAGCACGCAGTATGTCAATGTTGTCAGCGCATTTTGGTTGGTCTCTAGTAGGGGCGTTGCATCTTGCCGCCGTTACCTGACGAATCGGATTTAAAACTTACAACGGTCGTGTGGACGAATGGTTAACACGACCGATTCATCTATCAAATTATATTAAAAAACAGCCTTAATAACGAACTGACCATATCTTGGAAACTAGTCCGATAAAAAAGGATTTAAAAAGAATTGTCGGAGTAGGTTTCTGATCATGATAAGTCTGTCACTAGTACCGGTTTTATGTAAAAATTGGTATATTATTCGGTCGCGTTAAACATTCGGCCACACGACCGTACTAGCCCAGTAAAAACACAGTAGCCTATTAGTGACAGGACCTTCAAAGGTTCGAAAACTAACTCGGCAAAAAAAAAACAATTTAGTTCACGAGTATGTGCCCGAATAGTCAAGGTGACCGAATCATACCAATTTCTCTATAAAAACGGTTTTAGCGACAAACCCATTAAGGACACGAAAGCAAACACACTACACAGTAAACAGATTTAAATATGTTTTTGTAAAGAACGACCGTTTTATATCGATTTAGGCTTTTAGGCCATTGTTAAGGGAAATTTGAATTTGTTCGGTTCTGCAGTAAAATAGCGATTTGTGCTTTTATAACCACTTAAATGTACAAAAGCAACACAACATGTTCTTTAGAATCGCCCTCCCGCTCTTTAAAATGGATTTAAAAAAACATTGCCAAATTTAAAAATTTAAAAGAGTTCAATCTTGTTATATAAGGTTCAATAATCTGTAATATATTTGGTTGCCATTACACAAGATATCTTCAATTTAAAAAGTGTAAAATGTCATATTGGATTCTATATGGTTGCTATTCCACAATTAATTTTCGATTTAAAAAGTGTAAAATGTCATATTGGATTCTGTATGGTTGCTATTCCACACTTAATTTTCGCTTTTAAAAGATATCTATGATTTAGAAATAAGCTGTTCGAAACTATGGATAGTGGAAATAAAACTCCCTGAGCACGTAAAATAGCTGAGGAGATACTCTCACGAGTATCTTTCAGCACCCAACTGGTGTGAATACTATACAAAAGTGGAAGTCTCTTTTACATTGTAAGTAGGGTTACTGGTCTAAAGGACATGGGTCGGCAACCTTTTGCACTTAAAGACCTATTTAAAGTAGTATACAACTAAATAAAAAACACTGAAAGCCGCAAAAATTTTCGCAAGTAAAAACAATACCACGTGGGATAACGGTCGTGTTGCAGTGTGGTTAATGCGACCGATTCACATAACAATTCCATTTATTCAAAACGGACTGATTGACGAGCCCAGCCCATCTTGGAATCGAAACTAAGCCGGTTAAAAAACGAAAAACATACTGTGTGTGATAAAGACGTGTGATATAAAGACGCGAGTGTTCATCTGTTTGTTTCACTCATGCATGGGTATTAAACTTATTCATCGCTCGCTACATCAGGAAAAAAATAATAAAAAGCCGCATCAGAATGATGAATAAGCCGCATGGATCTCCGAAGCTGTAGGTTGCCAACCCCTGGTCCAACTACCAATTTAATACATATATATATATTTATATTGATACTATACTAACCTTGCATTTCCTTTTCACAGCCCTATATGCTGTTGCACATGTCGAATTATTACGGCAACGACTGGAAACTTCTAAACAGTCTAGCACTTCTGGGTTATTTCGACGTGTTCGAATCACTTTGGCCTGCGTCTGCTGCATGAACGTCACCAACAAGATCACAACTGCCACAGTGACGAAACAATGTCTCTTTGTTGTGCTCATAAATAAGCAGTTTTGTTGAGAATTCTTTCTCCAGAATGTTTCGTTCATTTTCTACCAAACTCTTTTTCGCTGTATTTACTAGCAAATTCTGCAATATCGTTGAGTTAATATTACTGGTTGACATTTCGTATTCAAGATACGGTGTTTAAGCTTATATGCTATATATTTCAACAATTGAACAATTAGTTCGCCCAAGCCTTACCATAGTTTTAATTTGAATAAAAAGTAATAAGCTAAATTAGGGTTACTCCAGTTTAAATTTTAAATATGAAGTATTAAGTTGAATTAAGGTTACTTTGATTTTAATTGGAATATAAAACCGTAAGTTAAATCAAGATCACTTTAGTTTTTAACTGGAATTTACAAAACAAAGTTAAATTTAGTTCAGTTTAGTTTATTAGGGTATAAAACACTTGGCCTTATAAGTTTTTATTAAATTAGAGTATTAAATATCAAGTTGATATTAGAATCTTTTAATTTTAAATTGGAATATAATATATATTTAGCTAAAATTAGATTGCTTTATTTTAAATTAGAATATGAAATCGCGAGCTAAATTTTGGTTGCTTCGGTTTTAATTGGACTATAAAATATTGAGTTGAATTTAGGTTAGTTTAGTTTGGTTATTTTAGTTTTAAATTAAATATAAAATGTCTTCCTAAACTTTGGTTATTTCACTACTTAGCACTAATTAAAGCTTACTAAACCTTATGGACTTATATCAATACAAGAGTACTATTGCAGCAATTCTGACTACGGCAGCTTTCCGCTTCGTTATACCACTTGTTATTGACGTTATTAAATGAATAATTCGTTCCACGCTCGTTTTTAAATTGTGCTTCTGCTTCTTTTGACCATTAACACCTGCCTATTGGTAGCAAGGTATTGATCATATGATTCAATTCGTTTTCAGTCCCATAGACCAACTGCGATAACATTATTGTTATCGAACTGGCCTGGACCTTTAGAAACCAAATTATCACGGGACCTCTGATATTTTACAAATCTAAACGATATCCTGGAAAATAGAAGGTGTAAAAATATTGATTTTCATTACCATTGTATTAAAACATTTGAAAATGTGCATCTTCTGACGTATCTGCTACGTACGTGTATGACGCAGTCTATCGTACAATTGTATTATTAATTAAAGCGCACGTATTCATATTACGTATTTGTTCCATCATATTG
The DNA here is from genome assembly GCA_000149265.1 of Ciona savignyi. Taxonomy (NCBI): domain Eukaryota; kingdom Metazoa; phylum Chordata; class Ascidiacea; order Phlebobranchia; family Cionidae; genus Ciona; species Ciona savignyi. The sequence continues at coordinate 1,347,016 of CH002376.1, forward strand.
CATGGCAAGATATGAGCTAGCATTATCA
>CH002376.1:1347143-1380634 GCA_000149265.1 Ciona savignyi
GCAACCAAGCCATGTTTTAAATTGACAAAAAATAGAAAAAGCCTTTAGCTTGGCTTTGGTTTTATTTAATTTTTAGTTGATTTCGCCGTTTCTTCAATACATTAAAGAAATGGTAGAAATATATCAAGTTAAGAAGGCAGGATAAAACGAGAAAACTTTAGTAGTTAAAACAAGTAAGTAAATACACACGGCATAACGAAAAAAAAAATTGTTTATTAAAAAATTTGTACACAAATTGTAAATTCAAAAATGCATTTAGTTTTAAGGCGCCTGGAAAATATAATTTTAAATTTGATAATTCAGCATTGACTACCAAAGTAAATTTTTAAATTAATCGAATTTTATATTTAGCTTTACGGAATTTAGAAGAAAAAGCATTGCAATTTCCATGTGGTAAATTCGTAATTTTTTAATAAAGTTAAAGTTTGTGAGGATCTAAAAGGGCGTAAATATAAGGGTTGTTGCTAGATTTGATATTCAAATTGTGGTCAATTTAAATTGTTGTTATTTGCATATAACTTAAAATGTTGTTTTTGGTGTAAATTGACTTGTTGTTATTTTATTTTATTGTATATTTTTATTTTTATTAAACAATGAACAATTTTTTGGAAAATTTCATTTAAGAAGGGTTCAAATTCGCACCTTTTGCTTGTTTATAATTATTAAAAACAAAATTGTTGTCTCGTATATTAACTTTCCAATACTTTATTCCTAATCATTTAGGTGCATACAACTATTCCCAACTAAAACACATCCGTAAAACAAACGTGACGTCACCGTAGCAGGTATGTAATGACAAGGGCTTAATGTTTTGAGATAAACATTAAAAACTGTTGCTGAAAATAATGTATAAATTTGTACAAATAGGCAATTGTAGGCACATGAACAATTGTTAGTGTGTACATATAGGCAATTGTAGGCGTGGACATAGGCAAATTTAAGCACATAGTGTAACACGTGGGCAATTGTAGACATATATTGTAATACAAAATCAATTGTAGGCGTGTACATAGGCATTTGTAGTCGTGTACATATAGACAAGTATAGGCACAATACTATAATACAGCGGTTCCCAAACTTTTTTGTTGGCGGCGCCTTTTGTAAACTTATTAAACCTTGCGGCTCCCCCATAAAGCCAAAATTGTCAAACTGCATGTATTGTATATTGTATATCCAGACTATAGCATGCATTTGGATAACCATTCAAACTCTTTAAAACTATTCACTAAACTACTAAAGTGACGAACAGTCAATTAATGCAAAGCAGTTATTTGACAAACCATTATTCGAAAACAATGCCATGTTAGTGAGCAAATAGTGGCAGATAACACCGAACAATGGATTTTACAAGTAAAACGAATGCTGTATGCCAGTGTATGTGGTTGCACATCAGGCTCAAACATCTCCAATTTACGTTTTACTGGTGTACTGTTTTTTTTTGTGAAAAAAACAATAAATGCAGCAATTTCCGCATGCTTTCGCGGCGCCCCTGGCAAAGTCTCGCGGCTCCCCAGGGCGCCGCGGCGCCCAGTTTGGGAACCGCTGCTATAATACATAAGCAATTGTAGGTGTGGTAAGCACATATGTAAAAAATTAAAACACATAACGTACTATAGGCTGACCGAACAGAAAATAGCATCACAAAATTATACTCTCTTTCAAAATTACCAAATTATTTTGTGAAAGGGCGCAAAGGGTGGAAAAAACTCAAAAGGACAGTGAGTGTTTCGATAAAAAACGGTTTTAAAATAATGAGAGATACCTTGTTATTTAAGGTTTAGAAAATGGTTAGTTTTTAAAAGGAATTCAAATCTCATGAACCATAAAGAATGAATAATATTCAGATAATCAGATATATTTAGCAAATTTAGTTTATAAATGGAATATATTTATATATAAATATGGTAACTTGAAATTTTGTATTTATATATAACATATATAGTTTAATTAGAAATATTAGAATATTAGATATATACACTCGTTTCAACTATTACGTTATGCTATACGACGTCTGGTTTAGGTCTTTCTGTAAACATTTTTTTCTCTAAACTTGCATAAACAGTTTATAGCTTTGTCTCAATAACGGACTAGATTCGTGAAAACGGGTTGACAATTTGTCCAATTATTCAATTCAAGGGTGGTGAGGCCTAAAATACGGCGCCATCTCCAGACACTCTCTAGCCATATCGACGTTTATAAAGCCATAGTATAGATGAGGCTTTAATCTAATTGCATTTGGTCTACGTATATTATAAACAGCCACTTCCACTCGTTGTAAATATACGACAGGACGTCTCCATTGGGACTCGGCTTAACGCTAAGCTTTTAAAGCACTGCTATCCCTAAACTACCTTATTCTTACTTTCGGCGGTTTCGCTGCTCCTTATTATTCCATTGTAATAAGACGCCGGTTGTTTTCTCACAAAGCAGGGCTTCGCGATAAAGATAAAGCCGTGGCGACTAAGTGCAGGCGACACCAGACCCGGCGTTAAACAAAAGAGGAAAAACGAGCCCAAAATACGACACTCGCTTTCAGACGTCGTTGTATAATGTCTAATTCTGTTACTACACTAAAGTGCCATTAGCCGAGTTTTGTTTCAAACTTTCCTTGCAAAGGGTCCATTCTGTACCGCTGTGCTTAATGCTGCAAGGAAGGGAGGCAGTTTCCTGATGGACAAGTGCGATAATCCCACGTTCACTTACGTCATAAAATTCCTGTTTTTGTTCCGTGACGTCACAAAGGGAGTGTGGGCGCTGAACTTGCCATGAATAATTAAAAAAGCGACAGAAAATTCTAGGACATGCATTTCCGGTTGCCTATTTCAAGAATCCATAAAATATTTAGTCAGCTTCCCGTATTTAGTTCATTTTATCCTGGTTCATCACATTAAGACTTGGTGTCGAAGTAAAATGAGCGGGCTTCTCCGGCTTAAGTCCATAATCGATTTAAAATCGGACAGGGAATTGATTTTTTTAATTAGAATTATCTTGGTTAAGCCAATTATAAGAATATAGTTGATGGCGAACAAGAAACCAACCCTTACATAGAATTGTTAAAGTGGTTACTGGACTAATGGTCTAATAACGAGAGTATTTTTATATGGTCATACCGTTTAGTTTATTATCCTAGTATTAGAAAAAAACGGTTTATAAAACAACTTTGTATATTTATTTATGGTTCTGTTGAACTTTTCTTTAACCTCGCCACTTTAATTCGTCCGTTTTTTATGTATAATTTTGGGTATGAATCGATGGCGTTCACTATATCTAGCCACGCGATCGTTCTGTTGAAACCGGCGATAATTGTACGTGCAGATATTTGACCGAACGGTTAGCGCCACCGATACATATACCAATAATATATACAAGACGGCCATGGTAACGAGGACGTCAGTAGTTCGAACCTTACCCGGAAAAAAAAACTTTGCCCCTAAATTGGCTGTTAGATAAAGATAAATACCGTAATATGTTAGATAAAATACTTATCCGGTAAAAAAACTTCGCCGCTAATTTGGCTGTTAGATAAATACCGTAATCTCGCGCTTTTTAAATCGACTAGAAAAATCATGTAGCTTCGAAAACAACACTTAAATATATCGCGACCATTCGTGAAGCATTAAAGGTGGCTCTGGCCGTAAATCAATGTAAACCTGACGAATCTTTTTGGTTGCTGATTCATCATTTTTGATGACAGCTAGCACGTGGCGTTACATCTGTACTAAGATTAGTGACACACGTCCAAAATTGCTTTGTTTATTTACAGTTACCGCCCATAAGCATGTAAAACAAGACGCAATTGTGTAACATCTGTTTAGATTTTCAATGTTTATATATATATATATATATATATATATAAATATATATATGTCACTAATCTTAGTACAGATTTAGTAAATTTCTGAATGAAATTAAGTAATATATATGTCTATATATATATATATATAGACATAATAATTAATTTATAGGCATTACTTGGTTTTATTCCATAATTTAATCACAACATGAACATTATATTGTCGTCTATATGGGGGCAATTGTATATTTGCCCATTATGAGACAAACTTAAGTTACTTTCTGGAAATAGAGTTATGTAGGTTCAAAAAGTTTTTTAGGTAAAAAATATTTTTTGATTTTAAGGCTAAACGGTTGGCACCCATTTTTATTTCATTCAGAGTTCGATGTGCAAATTTTCAAGCAACTGTAAAGCTAGTGTGATTTAACAAATAATCATGTTAAATAAATGTACGATATTACATCGTGTGAACTTTTATATTTAATCTTGGTAAAATTGTTATTGTTTTAAACCTTAATATGGGAAACCTATAATAATTGTAATTTCCTATTGTTTTAAACATTGATAAGGAAAACCTATCATATGACATCGCCGATTGATCTTTACCCTAATTTTAACCATTACTAAAAAAATAAAATAGCCGAACCTAGTGCCAATGCACTAAAAGCATTACTACCAAATATAAGATCGGGCAACACTACGAAAAATACAGTGGAAACAGTAACAGTGTAGAAGAAAGGAATTAATGTAATCTACCAGCGGCCAGTTTTAAGGCTTCCATTATAAATACAACATAGCCATGTACAGAAGTAGTTTGTCCGTTAATTTTGGTCAAAAAATGCGGTAAAAACAGTAAGATTGTAAGATCGTTTTTAGAAACAATTTACGAGCGAACTATATAATATTTCTGCTACAAATGCGTACAATATTTAGTCCATTAAGCCACGTACTGCATTTGGTCCATTAAGACATGTAAGCGTGCTTATCTTAGCTACGGAATCAGGGCTGGGATTACTGGAGATATGAAAATGGCCAATTTACCTCATCAGTTCTCCTTTTCTCCCGTATAAACTTTTTCTCTCTAATCGATTCCGAAAGCGAATTTCGCGCGCCGTTAGTTTGATTGTGACATCACAATATTCCCCTGGGCTCCGCGAACGCGATTAAGAGAGGGGGAACGAACAAGGGCAAGCGCACTCACACAATGAGACATCGAAGCTGTTTTGACTTTAACCGAGGCTGACACGTCGGTAATGTAAATATTGATTATAGGTAATCTATGCGTGGCTGTGAAAATATCACGATTCCTATCGCAGTAACGCAGCGCAGCTATATTGCGGTCGTCATGGAGCAGATAGACAGGTGGTATTTTAATGTAGCGCACATTTTCGTGTTGCAAGCTGCTTGGTATCGGTCTTCATTTTTTAAATCTCTTTTTAATTTGTTTTTATATCCAGTTTAATGTGATCTTGATTTAAGAACAAGCTAAAGTTAAGGTTTTTGCAGTGACACGCTATATGAACTAACTCGATTCTTAATAAAACAACAAAGCCAATAAAATTTAAGTAATTTTTACTACTCGGCCGTACGACCGTACGAACCTCAAAATGGGTTATTTTTTACCGAGCCAAGTTTCGAACCCATGATGGGCTCGTCATTAGAACTATTTTGTATAGAGTAGTCAGCATATATATGTACATTTCGCGTTAACCACAAAGCCTGCACGACAGTACAATACAATTTAATTATTATTATTTGTTATCCGCGGCCTATATAAGAATCGATCCTTAAAACCGTTTTTATAGTTGTTATATGTTTCGGACGCGTTAAATATTCCGCCCCACGACCATACGACAATTTAATTATTGCATTTACCAGTTGGCCTTTATCTGTCGCCATCTTTGGTGCAGTTTTATATTGGAGATGGCAAAAGATAGTTGGGTGAAAATTCTGCAAAATGCACGATTTTTCCATTTTTTTGGCTTTGTTGGTTTTATTGATATTATATAGTTGTTCGTAAATCAGGCACTTTGCCTACTTTAAGATATCTCATTTGATAATCGTTTTTCCAAGAAAGTGTCTAAAAATATTTTCTCTTGATCTTTAAGCTAGAGAATCCGCTAATGTATCTTTAGCTTTAACTAAATGGACTTTAATAGAACAGACTGCGGCCGTTTTCGTTGCAAGAATTCAAACCCTTTAATCAATCCTGAACATTTCCAAATATAGCGTACATAGTTATACATAAATGCAAATGTTTCCTAATTTTAACTCGCCAAAATGATACATATTTATTTATCTTGTTTAGATGTTTAGTTTTTTAACCTTATAACCATTACATTTAAAAGCAAGAATAAACATATCGGTATTTAAATAATACAGTAACATCTACTTTACCGCAAAAATTTCGACTGAAAAACTGATTTTCAAAACTTCATAATAAATTACTTTTTTTCTGCCAAATAAACCAGCTTCTAGCTTGTATCCTTACAGGTTTTAATACTTTTAAAACGTTTCTAAAATACTTAACTTCGGCTGTCGAATGAAACAAAACCTGAGTGTCCAGTCGACGAACTTCATGCAAACTACCTAAAGCAGAAAAGCTAGCAAAGTGAAGATTGCCAGTATTTTCTCCCTGTAATGACTACTTCTATTACACTTACTAAAGAAATTGAACCATTTCGAGCAATTTGCTGTGCACCCGAAAAAGCCCTTTTCTCAATCTAAAATTGGTATTAAATGAAAAAAATTATGGGTTCTGAAAGCAGCACGCATTTTCGGCATTACACTATTGTTATATATAGAACAAATTGGAAAGTGGAATGCACGACTGTACCTGCAGCATAGCAATCTATAACCATTGTTACTTTTGTTTGTGTATTTTACGTGAAGACGATTAAAAGCGAAGCAAAACAGGAAAGAACAAAAACAATAAATAAAAAATCTCATGTAGAAAATAATAGGTCGAATCGGTAAGAAATAAAAACAAACGAACGCGAGGGTATCGTTTTACCCTCGTTGTGACGTGATAATTGTGTTTGCGCGGTTTCAACAGTGATGTAACAAAGCTTCCATTGCGGCTTTTCGCTTGGCGCAGCGCGAGAGACGCACATGCAATGACGTCACGATAACGTTTGTTGGGGGAAAGTTCGTTATGACATCACCATCACGTCATGGTTACTTTTCTCTCGTTTAAGCTTTCTTTTCGTTTGACGCTGCAATATGAAGACAGTTTAGCTATATTGCAATTAGTTAGTTGGATAAAGTAAACCATAACTTAGTAAAAGTACAACCAAAATCTGGTTAATGTACAACCAGTTATTTAAAGTACAACCATAATCTGGTTAATGTACATTCAGTTATTTAAAGTACAACCAGAATTTGGGTAATGTACAACCAGTAATTTAAAGTACAACCAGAATCTGGGTAATGTACAACCATTTATTTGAAGTACAACCAGAATTTGGTTAGCGTACAACCAGTTATTTAAAGTACAACCAGAATCTGGGTAATGTACAACCAGTAATTTAAAGTACAACCAGAATCTGGGTAATGTACAACCATTTATTTGAAGTACAACCAGAATTTGGTTAGCGTACAACCAGTTATTTAAAGTACAACCAGAATCTGGGTAATGTATAACCAGTTATTTAAAGTACAACCAGAATCTGGGTAATGTACAATCCATTTTTTTTAAAGTACAACCAGGGCCTGGTTACTGTACAACCAGTTACTTAAAGTACAACCAGTTACTTAAAGTACAACCAGGGCCTGGTTACTGTACAACCAGTTATTTATTGTACAACCAGAATCCGGTTAATCGACAAGAAACGTCTACTTACCTCACGAAAAATAGCAAAGCTGCTCCCGCTGTTACCATCACCAGTAGTAACACTCCTGTTGCTATGGCAACCACATCTGTTGGAAAAGAATCGTCAGTTTAATTCATAAGAGTGATTTTGTTACGTTACACTATCATAATGATAAACCGAATATACAAGGGTTCTTGGTGGCCATTACTGTACACGTAAAAGCTTAAAAGTGCTTTTTAAATAAAAACTTTTTACAGATAGCCTACAAGTATTACTCGTAATAAATTAATGCAGTTAATATAATCAACTTGAGCAGTTGTGTCTTAATCAGTGGTAGGCAACTTTCGGCTCTTTTATCCTTTTGATACGGTTCTAATTAATTTTATTACTATACTGAAGAGAGCGTTTAATAAGTTTCATAACCTTGCATAAGTGAAACAAACAGAAGAACAGTCGCTTATTTATCTCACACAGTGTTGTTTATGTTTTTTTGCGAAAATATTATTAGTTTTGCAGCTCACAGTGATTTTTATTTCATAGAAGATCGGTTAAACTGGCTCTTGAAATGCAAACAGTTGCCGACCCCTGATCTAAATAATCAACTTAGGCAGTTGTGTCTGATAGAGGGGGAATGATAGAAGTAAACTAACAAAGATCCCAGTGGTCGCGGGTTCGATGCTTCGCGCAATGAAACAATCGTTTAACTTACGTAACAAAGCCACATCGTTATGCGGCATGCTATTGGTCGGAGGATTTCTCGCGTCCACGTATGTCTTCCTTTCGACGTAGTTGATTCGCTCTTGTGTCGTTTTCGGGATTATGACGTCATCGGTCTTTGTGACGTCACCGGATACGGCGGACACGTCGACTGTGGATTCTGCAAAGCGAGTTTGTTTGATGAAACGGGGGAAGTCGCGCGTGCGTAATCCGATTTAAGGATTAAAGACAACATCAAACATAACGATGGGCATGCGTGCTTGCAAGTATCCCACAACCGATAGTTAGTTTATTTATTTTTGCCCTAGTATTACATAGTAGCAAATGAAGCAAATCACGGCGCAAGAATAGGGAAATACGGTAAAACCAACAGTTGGTAAAACACGTAAAAAATGAATATTGGGGATGTGGCCGCCAAACCTATTACTTTTTACCGGGCTAAGTTTCGAACCCATATTGGGCTCGTCCATAAGACCGTTTTTGTATAGCATTGGCATATGTATTGGTCGCGTTAACCATTCACCCACACAGTCATACTAACGCGCCTTTGGTATCAAATTTTATTAACCTACCTGTATGTGATGTAGAAGGCGACGGTGATGACGTCATTAGCTGGGAAATTTCCTCCGACGCGTAGTCGCTGTAAGTCATAAAGGCTTCGAATACGTCATCGCTAGCATCCCGTGTCACAGAGGTAAGTTTTGATTGGACGTTGCTTGGAGGTGCCATTTCCTCTGTGAAAATAAGGAGTTGTTAAAATGTTGTGGATTTCTATTGTGGCTAAGGCGCCCTCTACATTATATGTTACATAGTAAACGACCAGTTCTATACTAAAATGGTGTCAAAAACAAGCATATTATTTCTAAACTTGGCCCAATAAAAAACGGAATTAGTTTATCAGGACGAATGGTTAAGACGACCGAGACATATATCAACCAATTTTATAAAAAAAACAGCCTGAGGGACTATAGCCGATCATTGGTTTAAAACTTACCCCAGAAAAAAGTAATACAAATTCATGGACTTTTAGATTTGGTTAAAATGCGACCGATACATATGCCAATTCCATACAAAAAGGTCTTAATGACGAGCCTATTATGACATTAAAACTTGCCAGGTAAAAAAAGTTCTGTGGATTTTGTATGATAAACGAGGCAGATAATGTATACATACCTAGTCTTGGGAGCAAGTTCATACTGCGGAGATAGCGGACAGAACCTGTGAAATGTTAAAATTAAAGTTTAATTGTATGTAATTGTTGGTTTGTTTTGATGATTGTGTAAAATTACTTTTTTTTATAAATTACTTAAGTTTAAACCGAAAGCTTCTTTAGTGTTATGCCTAACACCTGAAATCACGTGCCGGTGACATTCTTAGGAATTTAATTTTTTCTCAATAGTTTTGGCAACAGGTTTTCAAGTGGGGTGGGTGCACACCATCAGGTCTTTAATGTGGTTCCCCTATAATCGCCTTGCCGGGTCAAATAGAAAACTCAAGGGTGCTCTTGTTACGAGCTGGGTAAGATTACTGGGACCGTGTGAAATTCGCATGAAGAAGCCATTCGGACTTTTTACTCTTGAGCGGCTCACGCGGTAATCAAATACGCCCGGCAGTGACCCACGGCAACCTTACTATTTCAGCACCAATATAGGTGGTATGTGCTTGAGTGTTATTCAATTCGACAGTTTCGATATTTATGTACAAAAAGCATGAAGGGCTTACCGAAGCAAGGGTTTTTGTATATTTTCTGGTGAATCGCAGCGCAATGTCCTCGTTCCTGTAGTCAAAATGTTTAGTTAAAAACTTGTTTAGCAATGCAAGGCCATGTGTCCGATTGGTAGAGTGAATGGTTAGTATGCAAATTTTCATGTAAAAGCGGTCGAAGGGATTATCCGATATTGAAACTTGATTTGATTTAGAGTTGTTTATTAAAATTATTAAAAAAAAAATTTTGGAGCTCATGGATTTTACTATTTTTTCTGTCAAGCTATGTTTAGAATTAATGATGGGCTTGGTCCTTAAGCCATTTTTGGTACAAGCTGCTTAAATGGTGTGTGTACCGGTCGTGTTTTCGGCCACATGACCGTACGGCTTCCACCATTTTGCTAGTCGTATTGTTTCTACGCCGACAAAGCGTTATTTTATTGTTTCATCGTTAAATAAACAAACCTTGTTACACGAGCACTTTTGGTTTGGGTCAAAGAATTGACTGCCGCTTAGAAGGTCCATGATATCAGCACATACCGGTAGATTTCGCATGTTGGCGTTACAACTGCCAGCTCTGACCTGTAACAAAAATTGAACTGGTCAGTAAATTTCAGGGGAATATCAGAATTTATTCTTCAAAAATTTTCCCTTTAAATAACCAACAGTGCTGTCGCTTAAAAGAAAAAACAATGTTGCCACTTCAATTAATAAAAAATATAAATGTTGTCACTACAATTGTTTGTAGTTGTAAAATCAGTGCTTAAAATATCTAATATTTTTTACCAAAAGTAACCAATAATTTTCACTCAAAGTTTTGTCACTTTAATTTAAAAAATACAGGGTTGCCACTTCGGAATTTTCCACTTAAAATAACCAAAAGTTAAAAGACCGGTCGAGCATTTATTTTTGCTGAACTTACTTCACATTTTGTCTTCAATTTCACCAGCGCTTCTCTGCAGTCTTTATGGCGGCGACAGCTTTTCATGATATCAAAACAAGATTTCGGTTTTGTGTTCGATTGCCGTGAGCGGGAGTCGTGTTCTTCCGATGCTCTTTTCCGCCCTCCTGCGGCGGCGGCTTCACCGCCCGCAACAATCATCAGAATGACTTGGAAAATTAGGAGAAGTTCAAAAATTCCCGTTGCTTTTCTTGAAGGCAATATCACGCTTTGGGCGAAGTTCATTTTCCAAGGTTGTCTCACAGTGGTGCTTATTGTAATGTTAAAAAATCTAGTCTAGAGGCTTCCTCGTAGACAGCTGCGAAATGAACGAAACTATGAAACGGATTCCAAGAATCCCCGCCGAGATGTAAATGTCGTCCCGTGGGATTATGACGTAGGCCTACAAAACAATAGACTTCCGAACGCTTTATTTTGATTGATCGTAGACTTTATATTGTCGTCTTAGAGCAAGAACAATTTCAATTTCACGATCGTAATTTAAACATCGAACTAGGTCAAGTCGAATTTCGGATCGTACGGAAAACTGAAACTGATGTAGCCCAAGCAAATTTTAAATACGAACCATATCATTTAAACAATTTTAATAAAATTTTTAAATTTTACGATTTTTCCTGGGTTAGATCAATTTCAGTTTTAAATGGAGCTCACAAAAACTGAAATTACGGAAAACTGAAATTGATCTTGCCGAAACAAATTTGTTTCAAAGATAAAATTTAAAAACTTTAACTATTTTTTAATAATATACTTCGTATTTAGACATTTCTGAGGTAATTTCCTTGTTTAAATAATAATTTACTGCGAATCCCAATACTTTCGATTTTTATTTCTTCTATTTTTGAAAAATCACATTTTCTTCATTATATTTTTAAACCAAAATCGCTTTCACTTCTGACAAAATAATGTCCATCGGACAAATCTGAATCTCACTTGGAAATTCTGCTGTAACTGACTGTTTGTACCAAACGTCGTTCTGTTGGGGGACAGTGAAAACCGCGCCGCTAAATACGGTTCGTATCGTCGCCGCGAAAAAAGCGTTTCAATCAAACGATCCCAACAAAAGCCTTCTGGCGTGCGCGTGGGTGTGCGCACTGTCGCACGTGTGTGCGCGCACGCTCTTAACAATAGCCGGTGGTAATTACACTTTATAGAGAGCGTGTAATGGCCCAAGGAAAGCTGCTTAATGGTCTGGCAATGATAGCATTTGGGATTATATATCCAGTCTAAACAGGAGCACGTGTTGGCATACTTTTCCTTACACTTAGGGCCCTCTATAAGCCGATAATCAACTAAGATGGCGGAGTCTAATTGCACAAAAGCTTGCAGATAACAAATGTTGGTTTAAGAGGGGCATAAGCCAAGATTGCTAAACGGTATAACCCCCGCCGCACAATCAGAGATTTTTTACATGATTGAACTACGTATGGCTTATTTTAGTTTTGTAATGTATCGTTTAAAAACCTGGCCACGCTTTTGCAGTCGGACCGCGTCGGTTTCGTAAATATTTTGAATAACGCTGTGTAAATACATAGGTCCAGGCTCGGGGACCGGTTCTAAAGCAACCGTCGGCGTACGAACCATCGACGTTTCTTATCAACGGAAAAAGTTTGTATACGCAGTCCATAAACATTTCCAAACACATTTCAATCATTTTCAGTGGATTAATCAACATCGTTTTTAGTTGATATCAACATCATTTTAGTTAATAATTCAACATCGTTTTCAGTTGATATCAACATCGTTTTTAGTTGATAAATCAACATCTTTTTTTACTTGATAATTCAACATCGTTTTTAGTAGATATCAACGTCGTTTTTATTTGATAATTCAGCATTGTTTTTAGTCATTAAATTAACGTCGTTTTCTTTTAAGAAATCAACATCGATTTTAGTCAATAAAGCAACATCGTTTTCATTTGATATCAACACCGATTTTAGTTGATAACAACACAAACGTTAAGCAAAATCATGTTTAGATAGTTTTCAGTTTCTAAATCAACATTGTTTTTAGTTGATCCAACAACCCAAAGATTAAGAAACATGGTGCAAGTTGAACTTTAACTGGTTCATTTGAACATTCGACATTTATTAATTTCTCACTCATATCCGTGTTTGTGACGTAAACGATCCTGATAGAAAGGTCTTCAATCAGTGTGAGCATGAGTAATGGAAACAGAAACAATACAGCCCGCGGTAAACAAGCGAAAAACCGTCCCCGAAAAGAGACATTTTTGGGGGGCCGACGCGATCCGATTTCGACTGAGTCTCCCCGTTTCTTGGTTCTCACGCTCCGCGCAGGCGTCTCAGCGCCGATCACTCTCCAAGCTCCGTTTGTGCCGTCACAATGCTAAGAACAATGGGCCGTGACATCTAGACGTTACATGAGATGCGGGTCTCCCTTATGTCCTAGGTAACGTCTGGGTTAAAACCAAAGCTCATATTTTAGTCACTGAAATGAGACCATTTAAAAACAACATGTATGGTTCTCTCTAAATTTTCCTAACGTAAAAACTAAACTTCACATCTTGGTGTGCAACAAAGGGACCATTTTAGGGGAATGTAGATGATTCTACCTTACAACCTTTCACCATACCGCCAAGGTAAAGTTCATGTATTTTTATAAATGTCAAAATGATTCAAGCATAAAGGCTACATTGCAAATATCAAAGTTCAAATCAAGATTGTCTGACCGGACTGGTGTTTCAGGTAACTTACAAAAATGTCATCCATCAAAACAGCCAACACAGATTTTTAACGCTGTTCTAGTTTCAAAATTTTAATGGACGCAATCCAACTTTTGGTCTCTTGTTGAGACTTCGGTAATTGAATTAAATTTTAATGTAAACGTTCAACAGAAAGCTCACAAATTTAACTTAAACGTCTGGCAAGTGCACGTGCCCGGGTGCACAGTTATAAAACATTTATACTTTATTTCATCGCAAAGGCACGCGACAGAGACAGCTGCTTATTTGACGGCTGTGACGTCACAAGTGGAGCGTGCGCGTCACCTGCCATTCGGGATGGCGCGCTGGCAGGTGCCTTGTGCTCTGCTCAGCGATTGTTAGCTCTTCGTAATATTTTATACCCGCGTTGCAGGTAAGGTATGCTGGCGAATAGCTTGCCAAATACAAGCGAAAGAATATATCCATTGCTGCTTTAAGCATAGACAGTTGGTAAACGGGAAAAAATTGCAAAAATTTTAGAAAAATTGCTAAAATAATTGAAAAATAGGAAAACAGAAAAAAAAATTGTAAAAACGGAAGAAAAAAATGCGAAAATAAAAAAAATAGGAAAACAGAAGAAAAATTTTAAAACGGAGGAAAAAATTGCAAAAATAAGTGAATGATTTATTTAAATAATAAAGTAAAATCATAGTGTCCGAAAGTTAAATCGGGTCAATGTATTGTACCGGTCTATTACGTCACATTTAGCATTATTCTGCGGTATCAGGGTCACCGCGATACAATGTTCGTCTGAATCGAGTTTTTGCTCAAATTTGAATAAGAAGTCGAGCCCAGCCGTGGGAAAGTTCGGCGAACTCGCCGGAAACAGTTCGACCTTACTTCTCAATCGATTGCAGGATCGTTACATTGTTGCTTTTCCGGTGCAGTCCCTTTCACACGGGCAAGACGTCATCCATCACGTGGCCCAGCGAGGTCCAATCAAAAGCTCGTTCGTCTCCCGGCGACAAGCGACAAAGGAGCCCGGGCAGGGGTCGCCGCGGAAAACCGCCAAAGTTTAAAAAAACTTTGAAGTACCTAAGTCCGTAACCCGCGATACAAAACGTCTACTGTGGCGAGTCTAATCCTCATTCAGCCACAGCATAAAGTGCTCTCCGAATCCCGGTTTAAAAACTAACCAAACGATTGTGCCCCACTTAAGCTCTGTCGCAAATATCTGTTTGTAATTTCATTTGCTTTCCAATTCCTAATATCCTAGCATTGATTTTCAGCTAATCAATGCCCTATATTGGAATATGTAATAGGGAAATGTGGTGTTTATGGGTCATTTTACTCCGTCGAGATAATAATCGTTAACGCACACACATAACAACTGGCCGGTTTAGCCGAGTTTCTGTCCACAAATAAATGAACGAAATCCCAAGAGACTCAAAGGCATTTCTCAGCTAAGTATCGCACGTGCAAAATGTATTTTCGTTCGTTCTTTTTCTGGACACCATACCAAATAGAACCACATGCACTACCCTTGATTATATAGATTAATTTGTCCGATTTTAAAGTCGCCTTTAAGATTGTAGAAGTCAATACACGTCATAGTTTTCCGATGACGTAATTTTCGACCGACGTGTGTCAGTTGCTTTGAAAAATCATCTATTGGATTTTGTTTCTTCACTAATGCATTAGAAGTTCGATAATTGCAAGATGTAACGTTAGAAACCGCGAATTTCCGTTTGTTCAATTAAGTCCTATTTAAAAAAAAGAACTTATACTCGTCAGTTATTACTTTAATATCTACAGTAAGTTTACATAACTGTAAAATTAGATACTGGAGAGAGAACACATATTTTTTAAACGGGCTAGATTTTGAACCTCTCATAGGCTGGTAATCAACACCGTTTTTAATATAATTTGGTATATGTATCTGTCGCGTTTACCATACGGCCACACGACCGTACAATATAGAATACATCACGTAAATTGATTTTACAATATTAGTTTTAACATCATGGATCTATGGATACAACTGCTGATAATGGAATACAGTGTTTAATTACAACCCATCTTTTTTTGTGTCGTGGGGTTTTATCGCTTTACATGCTTATCATAATCGTCATTATGTACGCATCGTTACGTTGGTATTACCGGCGCCTTATTAATTGAAATTGCAAGTACAACCCAATTGTAGACCGAGCTAACACGGGAATTACACCGAATTACAATCGGATTTTCAGTTAATCAAGTTTAAATGAAAATCGTAAGACACATAAATATTCTAATGGCGTATTTCTTCTATTTTACTGTTGTTTCATGCCACACTTAAATAACACCTATAGTCGTTTTATGTCTAAATTTCTAGCAATTTTGTATAAGGACGCGTGTATATTTTAATTGAAAGACACACATATTTTAACTCTACCATTGTTCGACTGTTGTTTCATATCATAATAAAAGAACACTTGGTCGATTTTATGCCAAAATGTTTAACATTTGTTAAAAGAAAGATACCTATATTTTAATTGAATGACTCGTACGTATTTTAATTGCGCCTTTGTTCGAATTTACCATGGTTTCATATGATGCTAAAAGCAAAACTTATTATATGTCCAAATTTAACATTTTTGTCACTGGGTATTTTAAAAATGGTTCCCGTGCTAAAAAAAGAAAAATGCCTTGCTAAACAGACAAAGGGAAAACGAGCAGATGTCAGGGGTTATTTTATCGCGGCCAACATATGCTAAACGGGCAGGTTGCCTCAATAGGTTTAAGCTATTCAATCATGTACGCTGTTTTCACTTCAGGCGGACCTCTAACACAGGCCCAACACCTATTTTTAACGTATTTATTTAAAACACTTTTCGTTTCTTTTAAAATTAAGTTTGAAGTGTTATTTAAATTGTAAAAGAAAATCCTTTGCTTTTAAATATTGTAGAGTATAGAAAACATAAGGAAATTTAAATGTTCTACGACTATAACGTTTCTCTCTTTGGTTGTCCATTGTAAGCATTAGTATAATCGAAGTTTAAATAGTAAATTGTCAGTTTCTTTATCTGCCCACTTTTGTCTGCCAAATCCCATGTTTATATAATCCTTAAAACTAACTTTAAAATCATTAAAAGCGCATAATTAAACAGGTTTAATCGGTCAACGGTGTTAAATAAACAGGTTTAAGGTTTTTACTTAAATCACGGTTATCATCTTTAAATGCGGAAATATCGAGACTAGCTATAAAAACTCCTTATAAGCAATAGGCTACCATTATCATTAATTAACAATTTGTAAAAAGTCCCATATTCTTCAAGTTTTTACCTTATAGCGCTTTTGGATGGCTCCAAATTAGTAATAATTGCCTTAGTTTTGTTATTTATCATTTTAGTCGTTTTGTAGTATGGCTTATAATCAGTGGCCGATATAACAAGAGTATTAACATTTAAATTAGCATATGCCATCACCCCACCTATCTTCGTTTCCATTATCCACCAGACAACGCGTATTATGTCGTCATAATCCGGAAGAGTATGACGCGTCCAATCAGCCCTTTGATTGATATGAACCATTCTAACTAACATTACAGCTTACAGGCAACGCCATATGTTACGTCATAATGGGAACTGATGAGGTACTTGTGACGGCTGATGGTGATCTTAGGATGTTCAATAGACCCGATTTCCGGGTGTTTATTTAATGCATCAATTATGCAATGTGATGTATTATTGAGTGCCCTAAATTACACATTCCGGTTTTCGAAATCAATTAAGCGTGTATTGGGGGTAGGGAAGTGTTTTCGCCAATTTTTTAGACAGTTCGGTAATTTTTTTATGAAGCTTGATTTGATTACCTTTTTCGCATCAACTACGCAATAACACAGTGGTTAAAATACTCAATAACCCAACTTTTTCAGTGCGTTAACTTTGTTATTTTGCAATAAAACAATATCAGTACAGTGTAAATACACTAAATTCACATTTTGGGAATATTTTATTCTGTATGCATTAAAACTTCCAGGTCAATGTTCTAACAAACGAAGAAATATCTTTTTTTTTTTAAAGTCTTTAAAGCTTTCCTGGGAAAGCTTTTGTTTGGTCACCTCGTTAACTAAACAAATTAGTTGCGAAATTATTAGGTGAAGTTTTACGACCTTTGTACTTGATTTATGAGGTCACAATACCGCTTTGTGGTGTCGCCTGCCATCAAATAGACCGAAACAAAACTACAGGCACGAAATGTAATGCTGTTTGCTTGCACGAACTCGTAAATAAAACTGATTGGTAACGCCTAATTTTACTTCATTATCCTTTTAGGCTGTGGGAAAACGCAAAAATCGTTGCTCCAAGATAAAATTGATGAAGCATTTTATGCTACTTTTGTACGACTGGTATGACTGCCGTTTTAAAATACTGTTAAAATGAATTGTAAATATTGGTTCTTAAAATTTAGGTAAAAACGGTCTGAACCGGGAAAAATCATTGTTTCAAGATAAAATTGATGAACTATTTTGTGCTAGTTTTGCCTCGCTAGTATGACCGCCGTTTTAAAATACTGTAAAAATGAATTGTAAATATTGGTTTTTAAAATTTAAGTAAAACTCGTTTGAACCGCGAAATAATTGTTATGGACGACCTTACCCGCCCTTTCGCGGTCCTGTTATTACTCCCCGGCGGAAGTAGTTGAAAGAAAATAAATCCAATCGTTGTGACAATACTCGCCTACAATTATCTTGGCTCCTTTGTCACCATTGACCTTGTTGTAATAAATAGAAGTGAATAATAGTCTGTTTCGCACGCTTTTTAATTTGTTGTTCTAGTTTTTAATCGTTTTACAGGTTTATTTATGACCGGACCGAAACATATTTTAGATTATTTTCAAACTGGCGGGCACTTTGAAATTAAGTCCAATTAAGGTTCGACTCTAAATAAAAATGACTTGTGGTTTATTTAAAATGCGGTCACGGTTGCACAATTAAAACTTGCGGGGCTCTAAAACAGCATTTTAAAATATGCCTTCTTACACCGGATTGGCAAAAGGGTTACAGATTATCTATAGGTTTTCAGCACGCTGTCTTAACGGCCTACCGGTGGACAAATTACAAAGACTTCCAACGATTTTGCTTTATAAAACCATGGCTATTAACAAAACACATTAAAAACTAATAAAAAGATTCGGTATTAAAATAGGCTTTAACAGTTAAGAAGCCAAGAGGTAATTGGATTTTAGCTACGCAAATTCGTAGACATCAGAAGCATGTAAATCCTTCCAGCACCGAGCGTTAATTATTTGATTACCCATAGAGATAATAAAAGCTTGAGTGTAAAAGAAGCTATGTATATAAAAACGAGTTGAAGGTGAAGGAAAAAAGTGAAAAAAATAACAAAGTATAAAACAGTGTGTAAAAATGTACCAAAATGTGTAGTTAAAGTGTATAAAACATGGACTCTATCTAATCCTTGTATGTTAATGTGTTACTT
The DNA here is from genome assembly GCA_000149265.1 of Ciona savignyi. Classification (NCBI taxonomy): domain Eukaryota; kingdom Metazoa; phylum Chordata; class Ascidiacea; order Phlebobranchia; family Cionidae; genus Ciona; species Ciona savignyi. The sequence goes on from CH002376.1 coordinate 1,366,273, forward strand.
TAATAGGGACTCTATTCTTCTCCCTTGAACTGTCGGAAACCTTTTATTCTCTCACAAATCGTATTTGTATTCGATTTCTTTGTTACTTAACAATGTCATTACCCATTTTGCATTGTCTTTCGAATAAGCGATTGATTTGGTACAATGGCATAAAACGCGGAACGGTAATGCATTATAGCATCTGCTTGAAACAATGGGAGCTAACGAGGCGGGAACATATTCTCACGATGAATCTGCCGACACGCGCTAAGATAAAGCGAATTTTAACAATGAAAGGAAGTTTGGCCCCGTGCTCTTACTTTTTAGAGTAAAGAAATTAACAAGGATAATGAATCGGGTAGATGATGTAATAGGCATTTTGATATATTACACACACAGTTTTTAATCCATTTTGTAGCAATATTAGGCTAGTATATTTATTTTATCCCTGTGTATGAGACAACGACTTAATACGCGCAGTCTAATTGTAAGATAACCTATGCTGGTCGCGTGCTTTTACTTTTTTAGTAATCAAATATAAGAAGGTAATGCTTAGGCTGCAATAAGCAACTTAATTTATTACGCACACAGTTTTAATCCATTTTATACGAATATTAGGCTAGAAAATTATTTTTACTCATTTGTGTAATGCCAAAATACGCGTATAGCTTAATTGTAAGATAACCTCGAGAATCGAGCCAGCTGTCAGGTTGCTGGATTTATTACAGTGTGTTGTTTGATTGATACATTTTTTACGTTGTTGTTTTTTATTTTAGTGTTTCTCTATCGTAGATTCGAACTGACAACCGCCGAACCAGTCAATAGGCTCACTAATGTATGCATGTATGACTTTATATAAGTAGGTCGCGTTGAACAGTTAATAAAACAGCCGCTGATATAAAACTATCCTGATTATATGGTTATTTAAGAAGCTGCCTTTTTAAAATGGGTCGGTTTAATTGAAACCCCATTTGTTCAAATCGGTGTCAGGAATAAGTTTGTCAGAATATATAATCTAATTTGTATTAACCAAAGTCACAGTCACATGGCACTCCAGTGTGATTCGGTTAAACTGGATGCGGCACGCCATTTAGCGGACATCACCCAGACCCGGTATAGTATTGGGTTAAAACTGAAAAACGCCTGGACCATATACAACACACTGCAGTAGCACCGGCAACCCTATGATGGGCGCGTCCAGCGCATTAGTGGTTCGTTACCTAGGAAAAGATGCTGCTGCTGTTTAACATTAATTCCAAATATATTCATTTGATGCATTTTAATAAATTACTGCGTTGAACAATATAGTTATAGCTGGGCTTAGCTCCGAACCACTAATGGGCTCGCCAATAAGACAGATTTTGTAGGTAGTAATCTATATATATATATATATTTATGTTTATCCCCGTAAATGGTAAAACGCAAGGTGCGTTAACACACGAGCAATCGTCAGATCAACTTGCTCCTACCGTTAAGTTACCGCAGCAATCGCAGTGTGTTTTGTTTCAGACGTTTCTTCAATTTGGTAAAACCCATCATTCTACTAGGGTGCATGGGGCCATATCCGTAAAGTGCCTTGCCTAAAACAACCGCTTAGCTAGCGACTAGTTTCGCATTATCATTCATTCGGCTGCAAGGCGACGCACTAACCCACCAAGAAAGTCGGTCGGACCAAGTCAAACAGCCCAAAACAACGATGGATTCATATAGAATGAATTCTATAGCAAAATTATTTTAGTAACGAGCCCATTTCGCATTCAAAACCCGTCCTCGTAAAAATAAATTTAATTTATTTCAACAACAAATTATGATTGTGGTCAGCTCTGGCACTTGAACAATGACAGACAGATAGCTTTATTACCGTGGTCTCACTTTACACTTTTATTGTAATTTAAATAATTACAAATTAAATTTTATTGTGATTGAGTATATATTAAAATAGGTCCACTGTCATCTCCATATAATACAGCCATACGATTACAAGACCACCATAAAAACGCACCAGCTTTTTCTTTACGGTGTGAAATCCACATGATTGGTATAAGTTTACTGCAAGTGGATATGGGGTTGATAAGATTATTTTCTCATAACCGTTTGACCGAGCAAAATCCAATGTTCGTTCAATCATCAACTTTCCAAAGCCATTCCGACGATATTCCGTTTTCACCGACATTCTTCGTAACTCCAATTCCGTTTTATCTTTAGAAGATTCAACCAGATTCACCGAGCCAATCAAAATGTCACCGTCTTTGAGAAAAAACAGCACATTCTTCTTGTTTTTGTAAAAGTTTAGAAATTGATTTCTATTCTCCAAGTCCAACGATAAATTATTAAGTACTGCATCTTTGAAAACGGTGCGCATGACACAATAAAAGGACAATAAGATTGCCATGTAAGGAAAAACCCAGTAGCGTGGAGACAAAATGTAGCAAAAGGGGGAAGACAAAACGGCAGCATAAAAGTGAAAAAGAGGTCTTTTCATGTTGTTTCGGGAATAATACGGGATTTGACTGGACAGTCCATCGTGTATTAATTCTTTAAATTGAAGATAATCGGAGTGATTGCTTCCAATTACTTCAAACCTTTTAAGATGGATGTCTTTCATTTTAATATGAACTTTGGTCTACGGTAAGTTAAAACTTGTTGCAAATTTGGGCTGTAAACAAAAATAAAGGCTTTAGTTTGCTCAAAGCTGATCAGGGCGTATATAACCTGAAGGTAGGATAGGATATTTATGTTTGTCCTTATGAATGAGAAAACACGGGCAATCGTCAGATCACCTCGCGACCACCGTCAGGTAACCGGAGCTTTTGCAGTGTGTTGTACATGATAGACAAGTTCATTCAATTTGGTAGAACCCATTAATCCGCTGGGTTCAGGCAATGTCTATAAAGTGCGCCTTTTGCCCGAGGACACAACCGACTAACTAGCGACCGGTTTCGCACCTGCAACCTTTCGAATGAAAGGCGACGCACTAAACCGCCAGACTAACCGGACGGACAGGCATTACGTCGTGATACAATACTATTTTCAACTTTAAATTAAATTTGTCAGTTTACATACCCAAAATACTAATATTACGTTTGATAAACACAGTACGCTTTACAAAGCAATTCGTTAGGTTATTAAATTATTAGGTTAAATCAGTTTAAGCTACCACATTGCTTTACTTAGGTAAAAAGCTTTGTTAACGACACCCTGATCAATGTCTCTTGCTGACTACAATGTTACCTTGAGCTACTAATCTCCTGAAAGTTTCAACTGAATTTCACAACATATATTTGCATTCAGAGTTAAGTTTGAGTTATGACGTAATCAAATCGCTGACAAAGGATTATGGAAGTTTCTTTTTGATTATTTAGCATAGCTGAGAGCAAGTTTTAACCTGATCGGATAACCTCAAAGGCTCATATGTATCCTTTTTTCCAAATGCGACAGATCTATGACTAAATAAATTTACTTACAGCTTCATGATTTTTTTTATAAAATTCAAAATTCTTTAGAATTCACGAACGTAACCCGCTTACTATGTCTGGCACTGGAAAAATTATGCTGACTGCTCTTATTCACCGTTGAGACTAAATAAACAATTAAAGAGAAATAGAATAAATAGTGCTGCAATAAGCGGAATAGTTTTATGGAAATAATCAAGAATACTTAGCTGCGCGAATACGTAGCATTGTAATTGTTCGGAACTATTGTATACGTGTGTTCTGCCGTTAGGGCCACTGTTTTCTCAGCTAGGTTTGTAATCCTTGATGGGCTCATTACCAAGACCGTCTTCGGTTTATTTGTAGAAACTATAACCACTCAGCCGTACGACCGTACGACTCCAAATTGGTTTCTTTTATTAACCTATAGCTAAGTTTCGAACCCAACAATGACTTGTCGCTAAAAGCGTTTTTGTGTAGGACTAGATATATGTATTGGCCGCGGTAACCATTTGGCCACACGACCGTACACCTCAATTTTCAAATTGAGAGTCAAATTTTGTACCAAAGATGGATCCGTGACTAGGACCGTTTTTGTAAAGAGTCTGTATATGTATCAGTCGCTTTAATCATTCGGTCACACGACCGTACCCCTCAAATTGGAGGCCTCTCGCGAGTCTGCACAATTGTCGCACTCACATGGCCAATATACATAACCAAATTTACACAAAAAACGGTCTCAGGGACAATCACACCATGGGTTCCAAACTTGGCTTAATAAAAAGAATATCAAAGTAGTTAAGTTAACAACGGTGAAGTGCAACATACCGATATATAATGTACCGAAGTATAGATCGGTGGCGAAACATTCCAAACGCGCAAAGAATATTGGTGTGATCGCAAGGTAAAGTCCACCGCGTTTACAAAATGCTGTTTAAAAACGGTCTTGGTAACAAGCTTACTAAGGGTTCAAAACAATATCGAAAAAAAAGATTCGAAAGTCAGAAGAGAAGTACAAATGTTTCGCATAAGTGCAATGTTACACCACGAGCGGCTTTGCCTAGTTATCTTGACAGTTTCCATGAAACTATTGTACGTAATGTAGTACAGGTTAAATTTTTGTTTACCAGCCCCTGTATTGTTTATTCTTTCTCAAGGGGTAGCAAATTTAGCACAATCTTCCCAGTTCCAGTCACAGAAAGCCGCAGTTAAGTTCCTGAATTCAAAAGAGTTTTACATTTTATAAAAAAATTGAAACTGTCAGATTTTGCTCCCTTTACCATAAGATTTAATTTAAGATGTTGAAACATTTACATTTCGACCCACGAACCCATTAAAAGGCGACTTACCTTTTATATCTCTTTATAATGAAAAAAGACCTCTATGCGCGGCCGGAAATGACATGTTGTTCTTGTTTAGCTGTCAAATTTTGTAATAGTAGAGCAGTGATTTGTGAAATAAAGGTGTTGATGGTGCATCTTTTAGCTGTTTTGCTGAAAAAAGTTCCTGATGTACGAAAGGGTATGGGCTCAAAATTTTTAAGTAAAAATTTGTCCTGACGATTCCCTAGTTAACAGTATTCAGCTGAGATTACTATCGCAAACCGACAACGTCACGGTTGATGATTTTATTCTTAATTGACATTTTACAAAATATACAGTTAAACTGTTTTGCCAGGACAGGAGCGGAGCCTCCAAACGATGCTTAGACGTTTAGCTCTTTATTCTAGTTCGCGATTAAAATGACACTGATGAAAATGCACAAACAATGGCAAGTCGCCGTATGGTCGGACAATTAGACAGGAAATATCGAGCCTAATGTGGAAATGTAAGCCGATGAGCAATTAGAGAAAAGTCTTAACGACTGGTAGTCAGAGGAAAATTCTGATTTTGCTAATTTCGACCTTCTATGTAATGCAAAATAATTGGGCTTATTACCCCTTCTATTACTGTTTAGCAAGTATAATTCAAATTAAATTTGGTATCTGTATTGCACGACGTAATACTTACAAGTTATATACGCACTAATCAGTAAGGGGACCTTGCTCACCATCCGTTTTTACAGGTTTTAGGTTACCTGACTTAACCCTAAACCAAACTATATATCACGATGAAAGACATCCATTTTAAAAGGTTTCAATCGAATGGAAGTAATTACTCCGATTATATTCAATTTAAAAAATTAATACATGACGGACTGTCGAGTCAAATCCCGTATTATTCACGAACCAACATGAAAAGACCTATTGTTCACTTTTATGCTGCTGTTTTATGTTCTCCTGTTTGTTATATATTGTCTTCATATTACTGGCCTTTTCCTTACATGACAATCTTATTGTTCTATTATTGTGTCATATGCATTATTGCAAGAGACTTTATAATTAATAATTTATCGCTGGACTTGCAGAATAGAAAGCAATTTCTAAACTTTTACAAAAACAAGAAGAATGTACTGTTTTTTCTCAAAGACGGCGACATTTTGATTGGTTCGGTGAATCTGGTTGAATCATCCAATGATAGAACGGAATTGGAGTTACGAAGAATGTCGGTGAAAACTGAATATCGTCGGAAAGGGTTTGGGAAGTTGATGATTGAAAAAGCATTCGATTTTGCTCGATCAAATGGTTATGACAAAATAATCTTGGAAACCTTGTCACCACTTGGAGTGCCGTTTTACCAATCGTGTGGATTTCGCATAGTAAAGAAAAAGCCTGTGAAATTTTGGGGTGGTCTTGTAATAAGATGGATCAATTTTCTGGAAATAAAGTTGGACCTATCTTGATCAATCATAATAAAATTTAACTCAAGATGATTTAATTTACAACAAAAGTTGTAAAAATAATGTGCCATTGTACTGTAAATCAATCTCCAATATAGTTATTTAGAAAGCATAATTAAATAGAAGCATAGTTTATTATTGCAATAACTGGGTTGTGCTACTAAAATAATTTATATATAGTAAATCGATCGGTTTGTTTTGTTATATTTAATAAATTTATAAATTGGGCTTGCTACTAAATAAATTTTATATAGAATTCGGTATGCCAATCTATGGGTTTTTGGCCATTGTATATATAATAGATTAATGTGTTTGATTAAAGTTATCATCAATTTAAAAGTGTTTTTTTTTCTTTCTAATTTATTGTATATATAATAGATTAATGTGTTTGATTAAAGTTATCATTAATTTAAAAGTGTTTTTTTTCTAATTTATTGTATATATAATAGATTAATGTGTTTTATTAAAGTTATCATCAATTTAAAAGTGTTTTTTTTCTTCTAAAAATATGAACATCAAGTTAGATTGGTAAATCGGGAACCCATTAGTTTCGGCTTGTAAAAACAAACGTTACACACTTTGTATAAGATATACCAAGAGTCATTTGGTAAGCAGGGAACACAATCGTTTTGCATGGAGAAACATATAATAGGCACTCAAAAAATATGGTAGTTCACACATGGACGACCCTCTATAGTTTGTTATTGCAATAACTGGAATATATTTTTACACATGCTATGTCTTGAACACGCAGAAGACTCATTACTAAAATACATTTTATACAGAGTTCCGTAAACTAATCCACCGGCTTGTGGTAATTATATTAAATATATGAGTTTCCATGAGTTTATAAAACCTGCCTATTAATGGGGTATCATTGGTTATCATTAATATATAAGTCTTGATTAGTATTTCCTCTCCATTCCATTTTCTTTTATTTTTGTTTTACATTTGTATACAGCCATAAAGATAGGTTATTCATGTTTATCTACATGAATGGGAAAACGAAAACGCAAAGAGGTTATTAAACAGGAAATCGTCAGATTACCTCATGTCCACCGTCGGGTTAACTGAAATATGGTATTGATTCTTGTATGATTGTGATGTTCCTTTAATTCGAATCCAATCATTAAGTATCTTATTCAAGAACACAACCGGCATATAAAAAATGAATAGCGATAGCACATTACTATGGTTATATAATAAACCTAAAACAAAACCTTTCGATGGTTTAAATTATAAATCACTGTTGAACAATATATTTTTAGCTGGGCTAAGTTAGCAACCTATGATGCGCTTGTCACTTGGACAGTTTTGTTTAGGTAGTAACCTGTATATATATATTCATGTTTATCGACCCCAAAATGGTTAAGGGGGCTGATACATTCGGCACTACTTCGATATTTTTTTTTTTTTTTACAGGAGTCAGTTTCGAACCCTAGATGGGCTCGTCGCTAAGACCGTTTTTTTGTATATATATATATATATATATATATATATATATATATATATATCGGTCGCGTTAACCACTCAGCCACACTACCGTACTGCACTATTTGGATATATGTCGATGAGTGGGACAATTGTGCGGTGACGCGAGAGCTGGAACTTGTTAATAAAACTAAACTTCCGTTTGTTGGCGCAATATTCCAACCACGCAAAGAATATTTAAGGAATCTTATTAAAGGTAAGGTAACTACGGTCGCGTGTTAACGCATTTGATAGGTGTACCAGTTCTATACAAAAACTCTCTTGGTGAGGAGCTCAATAAAGGTTCGAAACCAAGACTAAAAAAAGGATTTGAAAGAGTGAACCCATACAATAGCCTCGCATGAATGCAATGCTAAACCATGTAGTCGTGCAGCTGACTAAGCTTGGCTGTTCCCGTACGGTCGTGTGAACGAATGATTAATGCGACCGATACACATACCTATTCCTATACTCCTATACAAAACCGTCCTAGTGACAACCTATGGCTTCGAAACATAGTTCGGTAAAAAAAGCTTGACCGTTACCATGAAACGATTTCGTAATGCAGTACTAGGTAAATATTTATTCACTGGCCCTTCTATTGTTTATTTAGCCTCAAGGGATAGAAAGTTGAGATAATCTGCTGAATTACTCGCTAACACAGGGACACCGGCTCTATCTTTGCATCCGTTTATGATAGATATACAAACAATGCATTGGTTATACGTGTGGACCCGACGTTCCAATACACCGATATTTTGTAGAATCGAGTTCAGGAGTTTTATCTTGCACGGCCTGGATATGCTTGAAGCCGAACTATAATGAGGAGACATTAGACATTGTGGTAAGGGGCTATTTAATCAGGATAGCACTTTAGTAGCTATAGATGACGCATAACCAATTAATAGACCTTTATAGGCGCGGCCGGAAATAAAGCGGTATCTTCGCTTAGCTGTGAAAATAATCAATAGTAGAGCAGTTCGTTGTGAAATAAAGTTGTTAATAGTGTATTTCCAATCTGTTTTGTTGGGGGGAAATTTCCGATGTAACGGAGGAGTACCAGCTCAAAATTTGCAAGTAAAATTTTAGGGTATTGGGTTTAGGTTGCAGATCCAAGCTTCAATTTTAAATTGTAAAAAAACATAAGACTTCCTGTAGCAGGATTTTAAGAGACAGCCGTTTGTGTGAGGTCGGTTTACATTGAAGAGATGGGGAGAATAATTGATTGAACGCCTACTATACTTAACTCAAACATGGTTAAGCTTAACCCAAATTTACGACTGGTAGTCAGCGGAAATTTCTGATTTGCTTATTTTTACCTGGTATGTAATGCAAAATAATTGCGCTTTTTAGCTCTACTATTAATGTTTAGCAAGTAAAATCACAAATTTAAATTGAATTGGGTATCTGTACTGCATGACATAATACATACAGGTTATATACGCACTGATTAGTAACTTGGCCTTGCTCACAATCCGCTTTTATTACAGAGTGTAGGCAACCTGACTTAAAACAAACCATATTCACGATGAAACACATTCATCTTAAAAGGTTTCAAATAAATAAAAGTAATCACTCCGATTATCTTCAATTTAAAGAACTAATTTATGATGGAATGTCAGCTCTAATTTTGTTTCATCCTCGAATTAACATGAGAAGACCTCTTGTGCACTTTTATGCTGCTGTTTTGTCTTCCCCGTTTTGTTACATTTTGTCTCCGTTCTACTGGGTTTTTCCTTACGTGGTAATCTTATTGTCCATATATTGTGTCATGCGCATTTCTGTAAGAGGCTTTATACTTAATAACCTGTCGCTTGACTTGGGAAATATAACACAATTTCTAAACTTTTACAAAAACAAGAAGAATGTGCTGTTTTTTCTTAAAGACGGTGACATTTTGATTGGCTCGGTGAATCTGGTTGAATCTTCCAATGATGGAACGGAATTGGAGTTACGAAGAATGTCGGTGAAAACTGAATATCGTCGGAATGGCTTTGGAAAGTTGATGATTAAACAAACATTGGATTTTGCTCGATCACATGGTTATGACAAAATAATCTTGGAAACCTTGTCACCACTTGGAGTGCCGTTTTACCAATCGTGTGGATTTCGCATAGTAAAGAAAAAGCCTGTGAAATTTTGGGGTGGTCTTGTAATAAGATGGATTAATTTTCTGGAAATAAAGGTGGACCTATCTTGATCAATCACAATAAAATTTAATTCAAGATGATTTAATTTACAATAAAAGTTGTAAAAATAATGTGTCATTGTACTGTAAATCAATCTCCAATATAGTTATTTAGATAGCATAGCTAAATAGAATTAAGTTTATTATTGCAATAACTGGGTTTCGCTACTAAAATAATTTATATACAGTATAGTAAATCGATCGGTTTGTTTTGTTATATTTAATAAATTTATAATTTGGGCTCGCTACTAAATACATTTTATATAAAATTCGGTATGCCAATCTATAGGTTTGTGGCCATTGTAAGCTATTGCAGTGTGTTGTGTATAATAGACACGTTTCTTCAATTTGGTAGAACCCATTCATCGTCTGGGATCAGGCAATGTCCGTTTAGTGCCTTGCCCAAGGACACAACCGAATAGCTAGCGACAAATTTCGAACCTTTAACTTTTCGGTTGAAAGGAGTTGCACTGAACCACCAGACTAACTGTTTCCGTGCAGCTGACTAATAAAGCTTGGCTGTTTCCGTACGGTTGTGTGACCAAATGTTTAACGCGACCGATACATATACCTACTCCTATACTCCTATACAAAACCGTCCTATAAGTGACGACCTCTATGGTATCGAAACATCGTTAAAAAAGCTTGACCGTTTCCATAAAACGATTACGTAATGCAGTACTAGGTAAATATTTATTCACTGGCCCTTTTATTGTTTATTTAGCCTCAAGGGATAGAAAGTTGAGATAATCTGCTGAATTACTCGCTAACATAGGGACACCGGTTCTATCTTTGCATCCGTTTATGATAGATATACAAACAAGGCATTGGTTATACCTGTGGACCCGACGTTCCAATACACAGATATTTTGTGGAATCGAGTTCAGGAGTTTTATCTTGCACGGCCTGGATATGCTTGAAGCCGAACTATAATAAGGATACATTAGACATTGTGCATCGTAAACAGGGTTATTTAATCAGGATACCATTTAGTAGCTATATAGATGGCGCATAACCAATTAATAGACATCTATGTGCGACCGGAAATAACGCGGTACCTCACTTAGCTGTGAAGATAAGCAATAGTAGAGCAGTTCGTTGTGAAATAAAGTTGTTGATTGTGTATTTCCAATCTGTTTTGTTGGTGGAAAATTTCCGATGTAACGTAGGGGTACCAGCTAAAAATTTGCAAGTAAAAATTTCCGGGTATTGGGTTTAGGTTGCAGATCTAAGCTTTATTTTTAAATTGTAAAAATAATAAGACTTCCTGTAGCAGGACTTTAAAAGACAGCCGTTTGTGTGAGGTCGGTTTATGACATAATACATACAGGTTATATACGCACTGATTAGTAACTTGGCCTTGCTCACAATCCGCTTTTATTACAGAGTGTAGGCAACCTGACTTATAAGACAAACCCTATCACGATGAAAGACATCCATCTTAAAAGGTTTCAATTAAATAAAAGTAATCACTCTGATTATATTCAATTTAAAGAACTAGTTTATGATGGAATGTCAGCACTAATTCCGTTTCATCCTCGAATTAACATGAGAAGACCTCTTGTGCACTTTTATGCTGCTGTTTTGTCTTCCCCGTTTTGTTACATTTTGTCTCCGTTCTACTGGGTTTTTCCTTACATGGTAATTTTATTGTTCTATTATTGTGTCATGCGCATTTCTGTAAGAGGCTTTATACTTAATAACTTGTCGCGTGACTTGGGAAATATAACACAATTTCTAAACTTTTACAAAAACAAGAAGAACGTGCTGTTTTTTCTTAAAGACGGAGATATTTTGATTGGCTCGGTGAATCTGGTTGAATCTTCCAATGATAGAACGAAATTGGAGTTACGAAGAATGTCGGTGAAAACGGAATATCGTCGGAATGGCTTTGGAAAGTTGATGATTGAACGAGCATTGGATTTTGGTCGATCAAATGGTTACGAAAAAATAATTTTATTTACCTCATATCCACGTACTGTAAACTTCTACAAATCATGTGGTTTTCACGTCGTAGAGAAAAAGTCGTTACGGCTTTGGGGTGGCCTTGTAATCATATGGATCAATTTTCTGGAGATAAATGTGGACCTATCCTGATCAATCACAGTAAAATTTTAATTATGGTGATTTAAATAACAATCAAAGTTTTTCGTTATTCACATAGCATAGTTGAATTAATCAATTTATTAATGCAATAACTTTGTTTTATGCGCATTTTTTTAATAAAATGACATTTTGTTATTTTTCGTTTCAGCCGAAGGGTTGCATATTCAAAACCGGTCACTAGCTAGTCGGCCGTGTCCTTGGGCAAGGCACTTAACGGACATTGCCTAAATCCACAAATATACTAAGGTAATCGGTCGGACTATTCTGCATAGACCGATAAAATAAAGTTATGTGTAACATTTCTGTAACCAATAGAACAAAATGGCGGGCAAAACTTGGGAGAATCCTAAACAAATGTAGGTCCGACCAAATCGGAAAAGGCTTAAAGGTTTGGTAAGTGTGTGCTACCTATTATGATTTACGTTGGACTCGAAAAGGCAACTAACTAAGTCCTTAATTTTGTTAAACACAACAAAAACGTTAATTCGCTTAAACAGAATAATGTTCATGCTGTTAAATAATTGTATTAGTATAAACCTGTAAAACGATTAAAAACGAGAACAACAAATAAAAAAGAGTGCGAAACAGACTATTATTCACTTCTATTTATTACAACAAGGTCAATGGTGACAAAGGAGCCAAGATAATTGTAGGCGAGTATTGTCACAACGATTGAATTTATTTTCTTTCAACTACTTCCGCCGGGGAGTAATAACAGGACCGCGAAAGGGCGGGTAAGGTCGTCCATAACAATTATTTCGCGGTTCCGGTTCTTTGTAATATCGCATTTGTAATATAATCGGTACGTGGAAAATTGGATAATTTAATTCAGAATTACGTATTTATCACTATAGAAAATTAATTGACGGAAAAATTTAATTGTAATTTGCCAGCAGTTAAGTTTGTCCTCCGGATAAAAACAAATATTAAGGTAATTTTTTTACATCAAGTTTTCTATCTTTACAAAAAAATTATCCAACTCATTTCGTTCCACTTTTACACTTTAAGTTCAAATTGAATCAAAATAAAAAAATATTTCCGAAATCCAAAATTAATACTAAATTCGAATTTTGATTCAGAAATAGACAGCCCCTATTATTAAACACTCACACTAATAAGTAATATATGAAATTTCACACACATTAAAATAAAAATTTTCACATAAATTAAAAACATAAAATCCACATACATTAAAAACAAAAAATGGATAACAGGGAAGTAAGGCATTGGATAGGATAGGATATTCATCTCTATCCCCGTGAATGGGAAAACCAAGGGGGTTAATACACGGGCAATCGTCAGATCACTTCGCGCCCAGCACCGTCGTGTTACCGGAGCTATTGCAGTTTGTTGTCTATGATTCACACGTTTCTTCAATTTGGTAGAACCCATTAATCTGCTGGGTTCATGCAATGTCCGTTAAGTGCCTTGCCCAAGGACACAACCGAGATTCTGCGACCAGTTTTGAAACTGCAAACTTTTAGTTGAAAGGCGCCGCACTAAACGGTCGGACAAAATGCAATAATATTTAAATTTGAGGTGTTTTCATATGTCAATTGCTGGAGTATCGCTCACAGAGATAATTATCTTGAGAACATTGAAGATGATAAGGCTAAAGCTCAGCTTTATCCACGAAAATTTTAAGATTGCCGAAATATAGGACTCCTGGGCACAAAATATAGAAAAAAATTAAAAAAAAATTATTTAAAAAAAAATAGAACAGCCTATAAGTCTTGCAAAACAGTCTATTAAACATTTAACAATTGATAACAAAGGGAACCAGCAGTTTATATTCGCAGAAAAATACTAATCTTGCTTGCACAAAAAAAAAAAAAAAACAAACTTTAAAAGTTGGTTAGGGAGGTTTGCATAAACATACGACGCATAAATTGTATTTTACAAATACTGGTTGTTAAACACATAGTTTGGTATTTTAGTATTTAGGTCTATGTTTTATATTTTATGGTTATAAGTTTCTAGAGGTAATCTGAGTTATTTATTGTATAACTTTTAAATCATTACATACTTTTATTTTTTTTAACTTTAATATATTTCGAAAATAGGTTACTTATTTTTGCATACTTTATGGGCTTGTTGGACATTTTTCTACGAATATTTACCTAAAATGTATTGTTACGCTCCCAATTAACATTTCTTTTAGATCGCATGGCGACCAAGCATGCCGGTCACAAGCGTTTATAGTGGTATGTGGTCAATTGGTTACTGCAACAACCTACCTGCCAAAGATGGGTAGAGAAAGAGTCGTAAATCATAGGTTCGAAACCTGGAAAACAAAGTGATTTAAGACAAGCTAGACTTTTTTCTATAGCAAATTTTGCATCGCTCTTTACTTTAACATTTCATTTCACATTATGTGATAAAATTAAATAAGAGAAGCTTAAAAACATTA
>CH002376.1:1380734-1392205 GCA_000149265.1 Ciona savignyi
TCAGCCGCATGATTACAAGACCACCCCAATAGGTTAACGGCTTTTTCTCTACGATGCGAAATCCACAAGATTGGTAAAACGGCATTCCCAGCGGAGACGATGTTTCTAATGTTATTTTGTCATAACCGTTCGATCGAGCGAAATCCAATGCTCGTTTAATCATCAATTTTCCAAACCCATTCCGACGATATTCAGTTTTCACCGACATTCTTCGTAACTCCAATTCCGTTCTATCATTGGAAGATTCAACCAGATTCACCGAGCCAATCACAATGTCACCGTCTTTGAGAAAAAACAGCACGTTCTTTTTGTTTTTGTAAAAGTTTAGAAACTGCTTTCTATTCTCCAAGTCCAGCAATAAATTTTCAAATACGACACGTTTAACAACAGTGTGCATAACACAATAAAAGGAAAATAAGATTACCATGTAAGGAAAAGCCCAGTAAAACGGAGACAAAATGTAGCAAAACGGGGAAGACAAAACAGCAGCATAAAAGTGAACAAGAGGTCTTTGGATATTTAGTTGGGCATAAAGCCTTATTACAGGCAGCATCCCATCAAGTATAAGTTCTTTAAATTTAATATAATCAGAGTAATTGCTTCCATTTACTTGAAACCTTTTAATATGGATGTCTTTCATTTTTAAATGACCTTTTTTTAAGGTTATGTCAGGTAAGTTAAAACCTGTTGCAAATTTCAGTTGTAAGACACGGCACCTTGTGCGAAGGAGACTATTTCTTTTCACTTAACGTTAATTCGCCTGAACAAAATACTATTCCTGCTGTTAAATAATTGTATTAGTATAAACCTGTAAAACAAATAAAAACGGAACAACAAATTAAAAAGCGTGCGAAATAGACTATTATTCACTTCTATTTATTCCAACAAGGTCAATGGTGACAAAGGAGCCAAGATAATTGTAGGCGAGTATTGTCACAACGATTCGATTTATTTTCTTTCAACTACAGTACTTCCGCCAGGGAGTAATAACAGGACCGCGAAAGAGTGGGAAAGGTCGTCCATAACAATTATTTCACATTCCAGTTTCAAGCCGGTTTTGCTAAAATTAAAAAAAAATATTTACACTTTATTTAAACAGTATTTAAAATGTCGATCAAAAACGATTCGATAAATCATTTTAGACGATTACAAAAAACAAGACACCATACTCTCTCACGCGTTTGGTGACATTATACTAACAAACTGTGGGGTATTTCCCTAACTAATTACAATATAATTACATTTGTAATAGATTTGGTAAGTGGAATATCGGATAAATTTAATTTAGAATTACGTAATTGGCACTAGAAAATTAATTGCCGGACAAATTTAATTGTAATTGCGAGTCAAGTTTGTCCTCCGGGTAAAACCCAAATGTTAAGGTAACAGATTTCCTTATCTCTCTGAAATACACATAAAATACACGTAAAATACATTTTTTACAATTGTTTTGTAACGTTAAAAAATCAAGTAAAGCATTACATTAATAATTGTATTTGAGGGATTTTCATATGTCAATTGCTGGAGTATAACCCACATAAGCTCACATAGATAATTATCTTGAGAACATTGAAGATGATAAGGCTAGAGCTCAGCTTCCACACGAGATTTTTAAGTTTTCCTAAATATCGGACTCTTGGGGACGAAATAAAGAAAAAATTAAACAAAAATCTTAGTGAATTTACTAAAAAGTGTCACGAAAAAAAGCAGGACATAAAGTTTCAGCAAACAATTAACTAAGAATATCAGAAGAGCCAAGTCTTGCAAAACAGTCTTTTAAACATTTAATAATTAATAACAAAGGGACCCATCAGTTTATGGTTGCAGAAAAAAAACTAATCTTGCTTGAACACACAAAAAAAACTTTAAAAGTTGGTGATGGACGCTTGCATAAACATACGGCGTAGAAAATGTATTTTACAAATACTGCTAGTGGTTAAACACATAGTTTGGTATTCTAGTATTTAGATCTATGTTTTATATTTAATGGTTAGGTTCAAGGGATAATTTTATTTATGTATCATTTTTTCATTACATACTTTTTTATTTTTTTATTTTAATATATTTCGAAAATACAGTAGTTATTTTTGCATACTTGGTCTTGTTGGGAATTTTTCTAAGAATATTTGCCTAAAATGTATGGTTGCGCACCTAATTAACATATTATCTTATAGATTCCATGGCGACCAGGCATGCCGGTCACGAGAGTAAAGTAGAAAAAAGAACGAAGTGCAATCAAAATGTGTTTCCTTCAGATACGATTGGAAAGTGATTATCGTGGTGTGTGGTCAATTAGTTACTGCGACAACTTACCTGCCAAATAGGGGTAGAGAAAGAGTCGTAAATCATGAGTTTGAAACCTGGAAAAAACAAAGTTAGGGTGATTTAAGACAAGCTGGACAATTTTTTAATCGCAAATATTGCATAGCTGTTTACTTTTACATTTCATTTTCAAATCATGTGATGAAATAAATAAGGGAAGCTCAAATAAACTAACCTTTATCTCCATTAAACTCCGCCGCATGATTACAAGACCACCCCAATAAGTTAACGGCTTTTTCTCTACGATGCGAAATCCACACGATTGGTAAAACGGCACTCCAAGCGGTGACAAGGTTTCCAATGTTATTTTGTCATAACCGTTCGATCGAGCAAAATACAATGCTCGTTTAATCATCAACTTTCCAAACCCCTTCCGACGATATTCCGTTTTCACCGACATTCTTCGTAACTCCAATTTCGTTCTATCATTGGAAGATTCAACCAGATTTACCGAGCCAATCACAATGTCACCGTCTTTGAGAAAAAACAGCACGTTCTTCTTGGTTTTGTAAAAGTTTAGAAATTGTGGTACATTCTTCAAGTCAGGCGATAAATTTTCAAATATGACATCTTTGACAACATAGTGCATGACACAATAAAAGAACAATAACATTACCATGTAAGAAAAAAAACAGTAGCATGGAGACAAAATGTAGCAAAACGGGGAAGACAAAACAGCAGCATAAAAGTGTACAAGAGGTTTTCGGATATTTCGTTAAGCATAAAGCTGTACTGCATGGAGCATCCCATCAAGTATCAGTTCTTTAAATTGAAGATAATCAGAGTGATTACTTTCGTTTACTTGAAACCTTTTAAGATGGATATCTTTCATTTTAATACGAACTTTGGTCTCATGTTATGTCAGGTAAAATAAACCTGTTGTAAATTTGAGCTGTAAACAAAAGTAGGATAGGAAAGGACATTCATGTTCATCCCCTTGAATGGGAAAAGGGGGAAAGTCAGATCACCTCGTTCCCACCGTCGGGTTACCGAAGCTAATGCAGTGTCTTGTGTATAATTTACATGTTTTTTTTTTTAATTTAGTAGAAAGAATTAATCCGCTGGGTTCAGACAATGACCGTTAAGTGCCTTGTCCAACCGACTAGCTAGCGACTAGTTACGTACCAGCATCCAATTGGCTGGGACGCACTAAGTCACCAGACTAACCTGTCGGACATAAATAAAGGCTTAGTTTGCCCAAAGATGACCTTCGTATATAACCTGACGGTATTACATGGTGCAATACGGTTTCCAACTTTATTTCGACCAAAAGCACTGATATTAGGACTGATAAGCATAATACGTTTTACAAAGCAATTCCTTAAGCTATTATATTGCTAGGTTAGAACAGTTAAGCTTACATCTTGCTTGATTTAGGTATAGCTTCATGAATAATATCCTGGTTCAATGTCTCCTGCATAGTTAATTTCACATCATATTTGCATTCGCGTTCGATTTATGACGCAATCAACACATTCAGTCACGTCGCTCATGGTATGGGAATTCCTCTTCAATTATTAGCATACCTTAGAGCAAGTATTAACCCGATTGGATTACCGCAAGAGCTAATATGTACATTCTATTTTCAAAATGCGACAGATCCATAAATAAATAAATGAACGTACAGTTTTATGTTTTTTTGTTAAAATTCAAATTTTTTTTAACTGGCTTTTCTAGATACTAAGTTGAGTGCTTGATATTTGTATCAACAAGCTAAGTTTTGAATCCAAGATGGCCTCGTTACGAAAACAGTTTTACAAGTATAAATTGGTATACGATTCAATCGCGTTAAACATTCGTCCACGCAAACTAAACTTCCATTTGGTGAGGCAATATTCCAAGGTGCAAAGAATATTGATATGATCTCAAGGTAAAAGACGGTCGTGTGGCCAAATGGTTAATTCTACCGATACATATACCGACTCTTATAAAAAAAAAACAGTCCTAGTGACGAGCCCATAATGGGTTCGAAACTTGGCTCGGTAAAAAAAAATAAAAAAAAAAGTTCTCAAGGTAAAGTCCACCGCGCAATGAATCGACAGATATATATACCAAATGGCTGTTCAAAAACGGTCTTGGTTACAATCCCTTTAGGGGTTCAGAACCAAGAAAGGATTTGAAATTCATCATAAGAGACGTATAAAAGTTTCGAATTAATGCAATGTTTTTAGCCCTACTAATAGTGTTTAGCAAGTAAACCACAAATTCAATTTTAATTTGATATCACCATTCTATCAATGGGCCTTAACGACCTTGTTCGCCATCTACCCACCTGTTACCACCATATCAAGAGTAACAGAAATGTCATATCATGTTGTGCAGCTGACTTGTTTAAACTTTAAACGGTTTGTTGTTTTCTGTTTTTTTAATTTAACCTTTTTAATTTTCTTGATTAAAACGGATACATATTGTTGTCTGCTGACGTGTTTTACGTATATATATACTTAAATTTTGCCCTTTTCCTGCTTTCTTCTTTAACCCTAATACCATTCTTCATTAAAGATGCAAAAGAAATAAACCGAGATGTTTTTGATTCGCGTCATTTAAGAACAAGCGCTGACGTATTACGATGCAACAAATATGTCAAGAGAGCGTGATTGGTTGTCGTGTATGCAGCTTCCGTTTTGCCAATAACAATTTCGCTATATACCTTTATAGGCGCTGTTGTGTGATTTATCATTATTTTGCAATTTTACTCTCAAGCATGTCTTCGAGTTCCCAGAAAATCGAAGTAAATGGCGCCACAATGTATTATGTGGATACAGGAAAGGGTAGGCAGAAATAGATAATGCAATCGTCTAAAACTATATTTTACATTGTACAATATGTGTACAATATCTCTTTAGAAACATAGCAAGCAGTACGTCCGACTTAAAAGCTTGGTGGGTTAAGATGGGTCCCTAAAGCTGATAGGTTTCATGTTTAAAACTAGTCGCTTGCTAGTCCGTTGTATTCTTGAGCATGGAACCTAGCAGACATCACCTGAAGCCAGTGAATTATTGCGTTCGACTAAAACTGAAGTAAAGTTTTAATCACATACAATTCACTGCAAATGTCCGGTAAGCCGAGGCAACTTAATATGACGGTTACCCATGTGAAAAGTCTAGCTATACAAATCTAAAAGGAATCTGAAAAATAAAGATGCTCCGTACGTTTACCCTCCCATTTATGGGGGTAAAACATGAATACCCTATATTTTCTACAGGAAAATACCAAGAGGATGCAGTGATCTTCTTACATGGCAATCCAACTTCATCCTATCTATGGAGGAACATCATACCTCATGTAAAGGATCTTGCCAGGTGTCTTGCTCCTGACCTTATCGGGATGGGGAAATCCTCCAAGGTCCCTGGGATTAAATACACTTTCATGGAGCATTATTCCTATCTTTCAAAATGGATGGAGTCGGTTGATCTACCAGAAAAGGTTAAGCTATTTTATATAATTTATTTTATGAATTAAATTTGTTAGTATTTAGTTTAGTTTAGTTTATTCATTTTTTGCCCCTGTTTTAAAAAAAAGGATTTCTTTTATGCTAGGCTAATAATAAAGGCGTGTAATGTTTAAAGTGGTGGAAACGGGGACGAAACAACAAAACTAAACAAAGTTAAATAAGGCAAGCACATATAAATATTATAGATTATATAACAGTAAAAACTCGCATCATCTAAAAGATGTTCATTCACGCCACCATTCCGTACCGATTTCAACAAATTCGTGAAGTTTTGGATAATGACGCGTTATTTCAAACTCTGAATACGAAAAGCCGTCTAACCATACTGCAACTTCTTACAAAGACAGGTGTTACGAGTTGTCAAATTGTGATCGCACATAAGTTTACCATCACATCAAAAGTTTGTTTAAATACTTCTCGACTAATTTCATTAACAGACATTCTACATGCTGATGCCGTATTTTTATTTCAGGTCCATCTAGTAATTCATGATTGGGGTACAGCCCTGGGTTTCCATTGGGCCTATGAACACCAAGACCGCGTTAAATCCATTACATACATGGAGGGCATACCCGGTCCTATGCCACTAGAGAAACTTCCGGAATTAGCTCAAAAGAGTTTTACCGCTATTCGGTCTCCTGCAGGTATTAAATAATATATGCATGTTTATCCCTATGGATGGTAGGCATTACCATACCGATTAACCATTAATTAAAGGAAATATTCCAGTGTCTTGGATGATCGATTTTGTTTTTCTATTTTGTTCGCTTTATGTCTTGTACAAATATACAATCTTATACATTAACCGGTTGGATTTGACCACAGTATTTGTTTACATTTATACAATTAAAGAAGCACCCTTTACAAAAACATAATACCTTTCATAAAAAATAAATGCATTTTACAAAAATATTTCGGAACATTGCACTTTTTGTAAAATACACGGAGCAAATTCTGTCCCAAAAACGCTTGGATTAGCTTTTAATCAGAGTCAATTGCATTCTCAGGTGAAGATATGATTTTTAAACAGAATGCCTTTATCAAGCAACTCATGCCAGCGGGAAGTATTAGAAAACTTACCGAAGAAGAATTGAAAGTCTACAATAAGCCGTATGAACAAGAAGAGGACAGGATGCCGATGCTTATTTGGCCACGAGAAATTCCCCTCATAAATGATGGTGCGAAATACATCCGACCTACATAAATGCCAACCACATAATAGTTTATATTTTTTTATTCAATAATTGATAATGGGATAAGGTAAATGTTCTAAAACGTCCTGAAATAAAATAAAGATTTTTTTGTGAAATGGGCTAGGAGAAAAACTACTGTTTGACGTGAACCCTTTCGGCACTGGCCGTTGTTATTTTCAAATCACCATTCATCTTTTGTATATTTTAAATTACTATTGGCTGTATATATGTTTATTTTAAATTACCATTTGCGTTATGTTAATTTAAAAATATTGGGGGAAATGTTAGATTGACTTTAGTCATTTTTCTGATTTGATTTAAAAAAAAACCAAATGCATTTTTAGGCCCTGAGAACATGCTGAAAGTGGCGGAAAACTATTCCAACTACCTTTCAAAATCTTCGAATCTTCCAAAACTATTCATCAAAGCTGATCCTGGGTTTTTGACCGCTTGGATGTCGACAGTTGTTAAGGATTGGCCCAACCAGCGCGAGGTTACGGTGGCTGGAATTCATTTCCTCCAAGAAGATTCTCCCGACTTAATTGGAAATGCGATTCGTTCATTTTTGGAGAATGATGTGTTTGCTGGTGACGGTTGCTAGATCATTTTTAAAGAGTATTGTATTTTATAAAAATATCATTGCCGTTATACCCGTATTTATACAGATTAATACCCTTGTAAATTATTATCCGGTAAATATTTTCCGCCTTTACGCTGTATATTTGGATGTAATACACTAACCGGTAAAATGTAAATTTGAAAAAAGCTTAAGTTTTTTACTTTCACTACAATTTAAACAAGAAATAATTTTGTATCAAAAACTTTGCACCCGCTGAGAAAACAAATAGAAAATAGGACAGAATATTTATGTTTATCTCAGTGAGTGGTGTAACGCAAGAGGCGTTCAACCATTTTTTCTCCCTATCTCTCCAATGCAAACTGACCTTCCAAAAAACGTTTGTCACTCAAATTCCTAACACAGAAAGACATAGATGTTTTATCAATTTAAAGTTGAAGCTTGGATCTGCAACCTAACCTCAAAACCCTCAAAAATTTTAAGTAAAAATACCCCTCCGTACTTTTACAACTTTTCCCCCAACAAAACAGATAGATGCAACCTATATTTCAAAAAGCACTGATTCATTATTACAAAACTTTTCAGCTAAACGAAAACACCGGCGCGCAGCCCACATGCTGCTTCCAACCGTACAAACATAGGGGATTAACTGCCCTAGTTACTTAGCAAAACACTGTTTAAAACAATAACGAATAGAGGGTACACCTCCTCACATCCTTCTGCGAATAAGTCCATTATTTGGTCACACGCCATCTACACGTACAATCCTCAGGTTATCTTGCATCCATCGTCGATTACCTTATTATAAAATGTTGTACTTTGGGTGTTTTGCTTATTATAAAATTGCTTCAATTTTGATAACCCTTTAAATCTAGTGTAATAACTAGAGAGTGCCAAACACGTGTTTACCCACCAACATTTCTAAAACACAATTTGTATGCTAAGTTTTATGCAAGCATGGTCCCTAACCACAAATTGTATTTTATATACCAAATATGTAGTTTGTTTCTGCAAGCATAAACACCTGAGGTAACAATCCGATATTGTTATTAATGTTCAATACACAATATATATTATTGTCAGATATGTGCACGTCATCAGATACATGTTATCCAACATTCCAGAAAGTTTTAACCGGACTGCAATAGTTTTGTTTCTGCAAGCATAAACGCATGGGTCCTATAGTTATCGAACCAAACTTCTTTTCAATGTGCAGTTAAAAAAGAGTATTCGTGTCAGATAAAGCCGCTTGTCAAGCGCTGTATTGAAATGAAGCTGAATTCCCAAAACAGCCCTATTTAGCTTTTCATGACTTCGGGGAATTCCCCTAGGTTTAGTACATAAATTTTTGTTTTTACATATCTGGGTCATGTTATCTAACAATTCTTAAAATTTTATTTCTGATTTGACGACTGTGAATCGGTGATTAACATAAATATCCTAGCCTTGCCTAAGGACACGCAACTGAGTAGCAAGCGACCAGTCTTCAAGCTGTAACCCTTCGGTTGAAAGGCATCGCACTAAACCATCAGACTAACCGGTTGGAAGGCAACGCACTAACAACAAAGCTATAAAGTAAGTTGAAGAATTTAAAATTTGCACATCACCATCACCAAATTTACTCAGATATTTAATAGTCCCCTGTTAAAACTAAACCTCTCTCTAAAGAGAATCAGTCAACCATTTCAAAATATGATCAACAGCAACATATGGGTGAACGTGTGTTTGTTTGTGTTCCCATACGTTTTAGTTTGGCACTCGTGTAGCAATATTGCATTATAATGTTTACTATGTACCAGTTCTTTCACGAAAACTTTAGTTGTGTTTATTACCATTCCCGAATTGATGAGTTAATTATTAGCCTGAGGTAATTGCGGCATTAGTAGCTAAAGGTACACACGAACGCACTGGCACATATTTACCCTCGTAAAATTATTCGTGAATTTTAGGGAAAACCTTAAAGGATGTAAAGAGAAAAGGATGAAAACTGCTCACTAAAATAAAGATTTTGACATTAGAGTTAGTTTTAAAAATGGAGTTGCTGGGTGGGAGTAAATTCTCGGGTTAAAGATCAGTGTGTGCACTGTTTGGGGTAGGGTTAGAATTAGTTTCTATAGTTTTAGTAAGCAGTTTTCCTCCTTTTAGTGTTGCCCTAAATATAGTTTTAATTTTTTATTTTATGTGGGTTTACAGATGAATATGGCAAGGTTAGCTGCTGGACGATCGCACGAACGGGCTTTGCGCATATTTAACCATGTAAAAGTTTCTGTGAATCTAGTTTCATCAAGAAATATGTCGTCAAAGCAAGTGAATGTGAACGGAGCAATAATGAATTATGTTGACACTGGAAAGGGTAGGTTCTTGGCTACAGTGATTACGGTTGATTATTGTTTATTGTACGTTTTGTTTAAACATTTGGTTATATGCCTTGCAAATGGCAAAGACTTATCAATCTTGAAATAATTGGCTATCAGCAGTTTTTTCTGTGGTCTTCGTTGTTAACTAATAGTCTACTAAATTAGAGGTTATTATCTGATATGTGTCGTATTTATGATTGCAAATAATTCACAACACTCTGTTTAAAATAGTATTGAAATTAGTTTGACCCTTAACAGGTTCTGCTAAACACAAAGAGGATGCAGTGATCTTCTTACATGGAAATCCAACGTCATCCTATCTATGGAGGAACATCATACCTCATGTAAAGGATCTTGCCAGGTGTCTTGCTCCTGACCTTATCGGGATGGGGAAATCTTCCAAGGTCCCTGGGATTAAATACACTTTCATGGAGCATTATTCATATCTTTCAAAATGGATGGAGTCGGTTGATCTACCAGAAAAAGTTAGTATGTTTTATTTTAATTTATAGTCTATACTGTTGCATATTTTTACTGTTCGTTTCTTGATATGAAACCTTTTGATTTTATGCCAATGCAAGTTCCAATTGTAATGAACTTTTTGGCAAATAAGTGTAATTTTGCTGTTTAACTCTTTCCCTCCCAACTCGCCATATATCGCGAGTTGGTGGTAAAACATGGCATCCCGACTGTACATAAATGGGTGCAAATCTAAAAAACGATTTCTCCCGCAATGCGTCATGGTAGAGACCTCAGCTATGGCTCATTCGATCAAGGAAACCCTATATTTTATTCTCTGTGATTATCGTGGAGAAATATTAAAAATGCGAGGAGTGATAGCCTTTCTTTTTCAAGGCTTCGCCTCTTATTTCTATCGATTTTACACGAATTTACACGTGACTAACTCAGCCAATAGGAGTCGTGTTAACTTGCAGAGAAGCTCTTTTTGTCAAGCAAGTCTTTCTTTACATTCTCTGTGAATTTCGTGCCGTTGAGATAAAAAGGAGAGCGTTGGTGACGTTTTCGCAGCAGGCGGTTATGCTTCGTGTTCACCAAAGCATGAATCCAGCTGGGCCTGCTGAGCGCACGATAAAGAAAAAGGCGGCGAGACTAGCTAGTTCGGTGTGCCCTGCTTTGAAGAATATTGGATATAGTATTTGCGTTTGTTTGGTTTTGTATGCCCTTTTTACACTTCCTTCACTGTTCTTTTTTATACTTTTTACTATTTTAGTTCTACAAAACTAAAAACTTCAGATGCGTTTTTGGTTCAAGTTTTCATAATATAGTCAGAAAAAAGGGAAATTTCAATTACAAATAGTAAAAAAACTACTGAAGATAGAAATACAGTTCGAATTTTCCTGAGTACAAAAACTATTAGACAATCTACATTCCAATTTTCATCTTATTTGGGCATTCCAATAATAAGTGAGTATTTCGTTTGTCAGTGCACCTCAAATTTTTCAAAGTCGAGCAGAATTTTCTTTGCATAAAAAGTGGTGTTCACTAAAGTTTACATAATATATTCTTTATTAGAGGTAGATTTTAGATGTGCAGCTTGTTTAAAAGAG
>CH002376.1:1392305-1404872 GCA_000149265.1 Ciona savignyi
GTGAAAGAGTTAAATAGGAATAGGCAAAATTGGTATATTTTACCAATATTTTTTTTCATTCTTGCCAATTTGCTAATTTCTATTATCTTCTTTATTTTTATTTAGATCACTATTATTTCCTCTTAAGTCACCTTACACCCTCCTTGAAATGATTTTTTCAAACATTGATTGCCACAGAGTTTCTATGTGCATATATATATGTGCTTTTAATTTTTTTTGTTTCTTCAAATGTAGGTAATACTGTGATGGTTCGGTTTTCTGTGGCCCAGTAGATGCATAGCCTACCTGTTATACATCATGGCCACATATATAGATAATAAATATGTAATACCGGTATATTTTAGTTTTATACAAATCAATGTCCGGTTGATGACATTTAGATTTTAAAATTTCAGTGCAAGTTTTTAATCGTTACCTCTAGTTTAAATTAGAAAAGAAAGTAAAAAAACATGTTTTATTAGGTTAATCTGGTAATCCATGACTGGGGATCAGCGTTGGGCTTCCACTGGGCAAATGAGCATCGAGACAGAGTGAAATCGATCTCATTCATGGAAAGCCTGGTGGCTCCACTTCCATGGGATGCATTTCCAGACGTGGCAAGAAATATTTTCCAAGCCTTTCGTTCTCCTGCAGGTATTTATGCAAATATAACTTTGCTTTTAGTATTTCACTTCTGGGCGCTTATTTATTTATAATTTACCTTCAGGGAAAAAAAGGAAAAAATGTCCCCATAGCAACATCATTCTATTCATCCGATTCAATCTAAAAATAAGAAAATTGTTTTAACAAAATTTTGATGTAATAGGTGTACGCATTTAAATGTAATTTTCTGCATAGCACTACTACCCATCTTTTCCAGTTGGCATAGGGTAGTGATTATAGCTGAAAAACAAAAATTGTATGTTTTACTAAAATGTTTTAAAACCCTTTCACCCCATGGCAAAACAACACGAAACTGAACTCTGAAACTTACCTGTAATTAACTGCCCAGCATCAACTAACAAGAGGAAAACCAAACAGTTTAGAAGACTAAAAGTTTCTCATGCAGTACTAGTGTATTATATTTATAATTGTATAAAACTTAAGGTGCTGTTTTGCTGTTGAAATAAAGAAAATAAAATATTGCTGTAGAAATAAAAAATTATAATTTTTTTTCCATTTTTTTTCCTTAAAAAAATGCATGTCCCCAAATAAAAGTAATACATATCCGGCAGGTGAAGAACTAGTTTTAAAGAAGAACCTGTTTGTCACTCAACTATTGCCGAAGAGCGTCATGCGGGAACTTACTGAAGAGGAAATGCATGTTTATTTGGAACCATTTCAAAAAGAAGAAGACAGATTACCAACCCTCACTTGGCCACGTGAAATCCCTGTTTTGAATGATGGTAAATAATAATTGAGTGGAAAAATCAATGTTGAAAACCATAGGGAAATTCCGTGAATATTAAAATATTTAAAAAGGATCATGTCCTTTATTCAGATATTTAAAACTCGTAGCCCCATTTTCTGTTATACGTTGGTAGACTGGATTGGAAATTTACTCCAAATTTAAAAGTTTAAATTGAAATTAAATTAAAGCATTTCTATTTAGCCTGAAGATTGCCCTGTCACATTGTTCAATGACTTTTGAATTGCAAAGAAACCCAAACTAGTCACGATTTTGTTTATATTTTTAGGTTTCTTTTGTTATTTTTAGTAAATATTTTTGTTAGTTTTTGTTATTAAATATTCTCAATTGTTTTTATTTAATATTTCAGGTCCCGAAAATGTTGTTGAAATTGCACGAAACTACTCCGAATACTTGTCAACATCTACAAACCTTCCGAAACTATACATTGATGCAGATCCTGGATTTTTTTCAAGTACCATAAAGAAAATAGTGACAGACTGGCCAAACCAGCGTGTGGTAACCGTCCCTGGTCTTCATTTTCTTCAGGAAGACTCTCCAGACCAAATTGGGAAAGCGATTCGGTCATTTCTGGAGAAAGATGTGCTTTAAAACAGAATACAGTTTTTCCTTTTTTTTTCTTTTTTAATTTTTATGAATTTCTGTTTGCAATGATGATATTCAATTATGTTGTTTCTTATAATATATATGCAATGGTATTGTTAAAATAAATCGTTAATAAAAATATTTAAAACTAGTGGCAAATGGTTTGTAAAAGAATGTGCCAATACCGATTTACCGGTGTTATGCATAAATAGGAGTACAATTTGAACAGTATATGTTTCTGGTCCAATTTGTATTTTAATACAAAATTAATGTTTCATTTGTTGATGCTTTACTATTTTGGAACACGATCATAGTAATGTCATCTCACAAAAAAACAGCTTTGGTGGAGCTTCGGTCAATTAGTTTGCAAAATCAAACAATGTCAATGAGGTTGTGTGACGGAATGGTTAACGCGGCCGACATGTACCTAGTTTTGTACAAAAACGGTTTTAGGAACGAGATCATCAAGCGCGATAAACAAAAAGAAACATGACAATGTTGTACGGTCGTACTGCAAAGGCGAACGGTACATATATATAAAAAAATTGAAACCTAGGCCGGAAAAAAGACAAAACAAAAAAAACACGACAATGTATACTAAAAGTGATAATGACGCGAATGTAATATTCACCTTCAAAGTTTAGTTATGATCACTGGTTTATTGGCCTGGCATTTTTGGAATAAAAACGTTCCTAATATAATTTTTGTATTTAACGTCTGTATACAGCGATAGTGAGTTTAACACCTCTAAAATGTGTAAAATACACCCTTCAAAATGGGTAAATTATTTGCATTATTTTTCATTTTTTAAACATAGTTCATGCTGTATACGATTCAGTCGGGGTGACCATTCGGCAAAACAATCACTGTGATTATAATTGTACCTTCCAAAACCACAAAACAGGCATGCCCCTTTCGAAATGTAACATTTTTATGACACTTAAACACTAGATGGCGCTAGATGAATTGCTATGGAGATGAATATGCCAGCGGGGAAATTTTAGTTTGTTTGTTTTAGTCAATTTTTTCCGTAGATATTAAACTTTTTTAAAGGTAGTAGTGTATAAAGTTTCAAGCTTGCTATGGCGCAAAATAAATACGACCTGCTTCTGGTTCCAAGCTCTTCAGATAAAACTATCCGACAACAACCGTGGTAAGCCAAATTTGCTTTAAACAATCTAATCTGCTAATTTAGCGATGATAGTTATACAGTGTCCATAAGACTCAGTTGATGTGGAGAGAATAAAAATTTGTTTATACTATTCTTA
This sequence comes from Ciona savignyi, assembly GCA_000149265.1. Classification (NCBI taxonomy): domain Eukaryota; kingdom Metazoa; phylum Chordata; class Ascidiacea; order Phlebobranchia; family Cionidae; genus Ciona; species Ciona savignyi. Next base: position 1,395,567 of record CH002376.1, read on the forward strand.
AACCATCGAAAAATGCATAATTTAGTCACAAAATACTTTGGTTACAAGTTTGACACAGCCTTTCAGTACAAAAAAGGAAGTGGTATAAATTTTGTAATCAGTTTAATGTTTTTCATATTATTTAGTCAAGGAGAATTTTATTAAATATTTTCAGCCAGCTGATTAAAAGGCTTTGTATAAGCACACCGCCTTAAATGCTTATTATATCGAATTTATGTTTAGCAGTATACAAATATTGATAATGCAACTCATTTAAAGGTAAATCTATTTTTCTAAGGTATAAAGAAAGATTAAGAACAAAGTATATAAAGCAACGTCCAAAGAAAGAAGGGTCCGAAAATCTCGTCGGAAGAAATTGGATTTTACTTCGACCCGGAATCGATGACTTTCGAGACGGAAAACCTCCTGAGTTTGAGGGAAAATTTTTTGCCGAGGTAATATTAGTGTGTGTGACATCAATTAAAGATTATTGCAATATCTATTGGTTTATCCAAATTGGACATAATGTGTTTTTACTGAATACGGTTCAATCATTGTTTGATTATTGGGAAGGTATAAATAATGTACTGTACATGTTAACGCATTTTACTTTATAGTCTAAATAAAGCCACTTCACAATTTATATAGCAACAACAGATAACTAACTTTTTAACCGTCAGGGGTCAAAAGGAATAGAACCAGTCATAAATCGGAGCAAAGACACATTGTCAAGTCGGTTAAGAAGGAGCAATGTAAACGGGAGGGTAAGAGATTCTTAATTTAATTTTGATCTGAGATTTTTTTATAGGGATAAGTTTCGAACCCATGGTGGGCTCATCATTTGGACTGTTTTATGTAGAATTTGGTTTATGTATCATATTGACATATATGTTTTGTCACTGTCCATCTTTTTTTAAATTTAAGCTATAATATAATGAAAATGAAGAGCTGTTAAAGAAATCGATAAATGCAATGTTAAGAGATATTTTAAATGAATTGTTTTGTAAAACAAGATACTATTTTACAATTTCAAGGAGACCCAGACCATCACTCACCAAATCACAAGCATGCTTAGACAAAAGTTTACCGCTTCAGCAAAAACGTAGAGATCATATTAACGAGGTGGAGTATGGACTCACTCAACATCCACTTGCTCTTTATCCCCACCTAGAGGAAGGAATGTCTCCAGAGGTAAATTTTAAAAGATAAGTTGTGTGTGACTCAAGTATAATTTTGTTATGAATTCTAAATTGAATACCTAGGATTTGTTTGTTTTGGTGAAAGGAAAGAAACATAAAAATGTTTTTTAATTAAAGTTAAAAAACAGTGTGCAATTTATTCAGAGATCTTAACCATTGAACTTGTTCCAGGAAGAGAAACTTGTGATTATGTTAATCACAATAATGGGATAGATGGGATAGGGGCCTAACGTATATTAATTATTGCATAATAAAATTAATTGGCAGATTACCTCTTACGCACTTTATTGGGGGCAATTAAAATTGCACTGTGGTAATTAAGTTGTCCTTCAATTTATATGATTAAAGCATTTACTCTTTTAATTTAAGGTTAGGATAGAAAATAGGATATTTATGTTTATCCCTGTGAATGGGAAAACCAATGGGGTTAGCACACAGGCAAATGTCTGATTACCTCATGCCCACCGTCGGGTTACCGGAGCCATTGCAGTGTATTGTGAATGATTCACACGTTTTTTCAATTTAGTAGAACCCTCAATCCGCTGGGTTCAGACTTTTGCTTTGTACAATCTACATGATTTTCCAGTTATTTTATCAAATCTAAATAATTTCCATTTTTCGACGCAGTTATTTGAGGAAATTGTTGATCTCCTTGATCCGGCAATGAATCCGGATGTAGACAGTGAATATGAGGATGAATTTATGGAGGAAGGGAGGAAAACCCCAACCAGTACTGCAGCCAGCTTTGCAAAGTATGGGATCGTCAGTTATATTGCTGTATTGTTTCATTAGATTAATGTGGGCGGGTCCATTGCAGCCACCGGGACCAGGAATTTAGGCCATAGGAGTATTGCTGTATTGTTGGAAAACTTGTGCTGGTTATTGTTAGATTATTATTGGTTTTGACCTAAACTAATCTGGGTACAAAGTTTTGATAGCTAAGCTTGCATTGGTTTATACTTATGTGGATTAAAACTCGTCTGGATTGAAAGTTGTGTGGATTAAAACTCATGTGGGTTAAAATTTAGGGTGGGTTGAAACTTGTGTGGGTTAAAAGTTCTGTGGATTAAAACTCATGTGGGTTAAAAGTCATGTTGTCTAAGTAGTTTGGACAAAAACTCTTGTCGGTTGACACTTGTGTTGGCTAAGACTTGGTTGGTTAATACTCGTATGTGCAGAAACTTACGTGTATTTGACTCGATAGAACTATAAAGCATAATTGTACAAACTTATATATTTTAGAGTGGGCATTAAAATGTCCATTCTAGTTTTTTATAGTCTGACTTATTTTTATTCCGTATTTTATTTTTCTATTTATGTTTTTTATTTTGTAGTAACATACATACGTATTTACAGATCCAATATCCCTGAAGAAAGTGGGAAGCCAGAAAGTCTTGAAAGCTTTGCAAGAAGGTTGAATATTGTACTATTGTCTATGCCAGTGGAAATTAAATTAGATCATTATTTGGGCAGACCTGGAAAAAAGGTCCATGTAGAAACCGTCGTTTTTTAGCACTGCATTTATGTTTGCTTGGTCAGATTGTTGACATATCTTACCAAATCCTTTATCTGCCTTTATGACCTTATTTGACCTCGGAAAAAAAATTTGTGTGTGTTATATATTTTACCACATCATTTAAAGCATAGGCTGTCAACTTAAGGTTGGTAGATTGAAACCAGCCTGTTGCTAGTTGGTTGTTTTCTTAAACAAGATACTTTGTGGGTGTTGTTGAAATTAAGTGGATTAATCGTTCATAATAAAAATAATGGAATGTCTCCAGCATAACATACTGCAATAGATCTGGTAAACAGAAAGCCACATCTTTCACACACAGGGATAAAATATACATATCCTAAACTGCTTTCAGACTTATTTAAATGTTCATAAAATTTCCCTATTATTCTCAAGTCTGAATGAGGACTCCAAAGCAAGGAACCCATACAAATGGATCTTAAAGAAAGATACGCTTCAAAAAGATGAGAAAAAGGGCATCAAGAAGCGGGCCACCTCACCTTCTCAGGATGAACATATTAAAAAGGTTAGGTGTTCTGAAGAAAATAAGGTTCAACAGGATACCATGTACTTAAAATACTAGAAAATTACGAAGGGGGAATTATAAATTTTATTCAAAATTTTAATTTTATTAATTTTTAATTTAATTAATTTAAAGTTTTCTGCCATAGTTTGTTTTAATTTTTGATTAATGTAATGTTTAACAGCCACATCATTTTTTGTCTGTCATTATGCAATTCTTATTTAATTTATTGAAGGAGGAAAAAAATAAACTAAACTAAAACATGTACTTAAAAAACCTGATGTCAAGAGTGGGATGAAGCTTGAAAGTATACCATAAATTTATTTAAATTAAACTAGAAACTACTAGCTACTGTTTTTCCCACTAGTAATTTCCATATTTTTTACTGTGAGGCACACATAAATTTCGTTATCAAGTTTATATTGTATAAAAAATATATTTAACTATTATAAAAAGAAACTTATGACATAATCTTTATTGCTATATGAATATAATAAGTAAAAAATGTTATTAACAATTGCCATCAGTGACATAAACTTTATTGCTCACTTAGGTCACCAAAGAATTTTGTGACTGGGTAACAGATCTTGGGGGTGAAAGCAATAACGTTGAAGAATCTACGATAATGAGTTTGTTCGCCAGTGGGTACGAGACCAAGCCTGCTCTTTCTGTTCCCATCCATGTGGTGGAGCTATCGAGCGTTCCATCGGAGCTCCGTGTGGCTGCAGGGATGTCACCCAGGAACTCGGCAAAGAAAAGCCATCCGTCATCAGCTACATCCAGTGATGCAGTTATGGTGAGTGGAAGAGTAGCATATATACTACTGGAATAGCATATAATACATACTATAAAGCGTTACCGGTAATCATCCTTAATCGTAAAGTAATATATAATACTGCCTAAATCATAGAATATCATACAATAAAGCGTTAATAATCCTTAATCATAAAGTAATATATAATGCTGATTCTAATCATAGAATATCATGCAATAAAGCCTCAATCATAAAGTATTATATAATGCTGCCTCAGTCATAGAATATTATGCAATAAAGCATCAATCATAAAGTAATATATGATACTGTCTCATTCATATAAAACACCAGTGCAATAGCTGCAAAAACCAAAGAAGTGGATTTTTTCTTTGTCAATAAAAATGGAGGTGGTGGTGTGACATTAATCAATTGCAAATAGTTTGAAATGTGTCATAAATTAAATGAATGAATTACCTTCGCTTTGGTAACCTTTACTTTTATAAAGTCTACTCTTTCTGCCGTCATTTAAATATCCATAAGGCTGCTTAATTGGTAAAAAGGTGGAGTGATTTATTGGTAAAAAGGTGGATGTAGTGTTTTTGTGTGACAATTTTAAATTGGGGTGGCTTGCAAGCTATGCCTATGCTACACCAGAAATCAACCTTTATACCCATTACCCACAACTGGATGGTGGGTAATCTAACAATGCCCATGTGATAATAACGCTCCTTACGATTTCTCTATTCACGGAGATGATCATCCTATTTCCAACAGAACCAGGCGCCACCAGAGTACCAACCCAGTTGGGTGAAGATAAAATATGGGGCGTGGTATCTCGAGCCCGAAACCTGGAAAGTGAGACTTGAGAACGAACTCCTGGAGGATCCGGAAGAGGTTGCTAAGCGAGAGATGAGTGAGTCGAAGCAAAAGAGCACGGAGATGGATCAACAACTTGCACCTCTACATGGCGCTAGAGCGTTCCGGTTTGTTAAAAAGATATTATTAGAATTTTTTTAGTTTAAAGCAATTTTTTAGTTTATTCTGGTTAGTCAAATTATTATTTCGGTTTTAAAGTATATTATTATAAATTTGTTTAGTTGTTTAGTTTTTTTTTGGTTTTGATCATTTAAAAACATTTAAAACACATTATTTGAACGGACACATACTTGAAATATTGCAAAGGGAATTGGTAAAAACGGCTATACTACAGTTTTTATAGCGTTTATTTACACAGAAATTTAACAACCAAGTTGATATATAAGAATCATGTGTTATCCTCGTTTTTGCTAAACATTTTATCCATGTTTCACTTCATGTAAATAAGAAATTAAACAATTTAAATATTGTCTGGACGCAGCTGTGTCATATCTCCGTTTTGGCCAAACATTTTGACCTGTTTTTCCCACAGTTTGTTTCTTGAAAAGAACAGCCGTCGAAAGCCTGAGTTTATGAACAAAGTTTCTAACTTACAAGATGAGGAGGACGAAAAGAATGACGTAGCTCAGCCTCATAAAACAGACCGCATTTCGTCAAGGGGAACCACCCGTGTTAGATCCGGATTCACTACCCGTTCCATAACTTCGTCTATCGGGAATAGATAGCGAAACTGTTATTTGTAGTTTCATTCGTTCCGTTTTAAACCATGAGCATTTAAACCGTTTAGTCCGAACAAGATAACGCACTGTTTTTTGTGTATTTTTCAAACGTTATTACATTTTAATCTATTTCGCTTGCGTAACTGCCAAGTTTCAAATTGGGTGGTTTTACTTTTTTTAAAACGAAAAAGTACAAAAAATAGGCTTTTGGTATCGTTTACACAAATATATACCAGTCTCCCAGGTAAATATTGCGTTTAACTTTGGCCTCATGAGATTTAAAGGGGAACTGAAGTAAATTTTAAGAATATCTTAATAAATGGAAAATAATACGCTGATTTCAAAAATCAAATCAGTTTCTTCCAATATTGTTTTGTTAAAGAGTTATGAGCAAATTTATGCATTTTATTTTATGTTAGGGGATTTCCCGTATTACGTCACTGACGTTGTTGAGATTTCGTGCCTATATGCATTGTATACAATCATGTGCCAGTTTAGAGGTGAATTAGTAACATAAGCGCCTGCAGGAGCGTTGTATTTTTGTTTTTTTATGAAGACTTAGCATAACACTTGTCATATAGCCTAACTGAACCAATGTACCCGCGTGACAGCTTACCTTAAGCGCGCTCATTCAGGCCTGCACGATCCTGGACCTAAGCTGAATGCTGAGGTATACAGGTCTCGTATTTAAATGACTTTAGAATAATAAGTCTTAGCAATTTATATCATAAATCATAGAAGTGAAGACAGAACAAGAAAACTAGAACAGGAGGCAGTAAACTGTAACTGCCAGCAATTTATAGAAATAAACCAGCCATCAATCAAAGATCAGACTATGCGGTGGGAACAGCCTATTTCTTTCATGATTGTTGCTTTTCAATATATAGCCATAATCTGCAACGTAGACTAGCAATGTTGTTATCAACCCCTAGGCTACAAACTGAGAGTGTGAGAGATTTGGTATACATATGCATAGAAGTTTTAACAAATTTCTTTTGTTTTCTTCATTTCTAGAGTAAATTTAAGTTAATGTTGTAACACTAAAATGGATGACAGTTTTCAGCATTCTGGCATGGATGAAAGAAGTTTTATTGTACACAATAAAACAACACAAATTTAGTCATGTGCGTTTGAACCAAGGAAAACGTCTGAAAGTATCTTTGAAGATGCAAGCCCCATAGAAGAAAATGTTTATTTAGAAACATTACCTATTGACATGACTTGGTGCCGTTGCAAAAACTGTATTCTTATGGACACACCGCCAGAATGTTTATGCTGCATGAATGTACATGCATTTGTGCACAAAATAATGCCAGACTGGACTTGCATTACTAAAAGCCCTTATTTTTCAATTATCTACTTGGATAAAGAAGTTCTTGAAGTTGCACTTGATGTACTGGGTTGATCACTATGTTTAAAATCATAATCAGAAAAATTTAAAATTGTTGGAACTGTATTTTTCACCAAGTGGTTTGTTTTCATCATCTTGGCTACTCCATTGGAGTCAAATACAATTTTACTATGATAATCCTTGTCACAAATATGTGCACTACACACTGCGGTTCTTTTTCCAGGTAGTTTAGAACGCTTGCATTGTTGTATCCATTGCTTCAACCGTTTTTTGTCGTTGTGAGGAAATCGATGGAAGAGCACAGGTGGATTGGAATTTCGTGTGCTGTAATAGGAATTTGTACATCCTGGAGCAAAACAATATACTCCAATCACTCTTTCTTCCTTCTCAGTGGCTTAACTTTAGGCATTTTACAATATCTAATAAAAAGAACTAAATTAGAAATGTGGTATATTCTTATTAACTTATTTGGGTAGTTAAGTAAAGATCTATTATATATATTCTTCACTTACTTATTTGAGTGCTTGCTGTGTACTTATTGTCAGACTACTAGGGCTGCGAATTAACGGTTAATTTAAAAAACGGTTAACTGATGTAAAAATAATCGGTTAACCGTTAACCGATTTTCTTTAAACTACCATCAAATCGGCACCGTTTTTGGCAAAAAAAGTTCAGGCAGCCGTATCAGACAGCAAAAAAATAACGCGCGTGATTACGGCATTATCGGGTCTTATTTATGTGTTACTTTATAGTTTTTAAACGTCACCTTAAGACACATAGTATAACTTTGATTTTAATGCGTAATATTGAGTTAAAAATCAAACAATCAGCTTCTGAATGGTTGCTTATATTACTTTGACAATCAAACAATCGACGTGTGAATGGTGCGTATATTAGGTTGACAATTAAACAATCGACGTGTCAATGGTTGCTTATATTACGTAATAATGAAACAATCAACGTGTGAATGGAGTTATGTATATTTGAAGATTATTAAAACGCAATTACGCCCAATTAAATGTGGGCGGTAAAGTAACGTTAAAAAACGGTTAAACGGTTAAAATTTGACGTGACGGTTAACCATAAAAACGGTTAACCGTGGTTAACCGTTAATTTTTCGCAGCCCTACAGACTACACATCAGCTAGTGGTATTTTCAACCAGTAGGCTAAAGTTTCAATAACAGCAGACATTAAATGCACCACATACACAACAGCAAAACATTATACAAACAGCGAAGGTAAACCATGAAAGAAATAGGCTTTTCCCACTCGCATAGTCTAGCCTTTGCCTAATGGCTGGTTTATTTCTATAAATTGCTGGCAGTTACAGTTTAATGCATTCTGTTATAGTTTTCTTGTTCTGTTTTCACTTTTATTATTTATGATATAAATTGCTAAGACTTATTATTCTAAAGTCATTTAAATACGAGACCTGTATACCTCAGCATTCAGCTTAGGTCCATGACCGTGCAGGCCTTAATGACCGCGCTTAAAGTAAGCTGTCACCATGTACATTGGTTCAGTAAGACTATATGACAAGTGTTATGCTAAGTCTCCATAATAAAAACGAAAATACAACGCTCCTGCAGGCGCTTCTGTTACTAATTCACCTCTAAACTGACACATTATTGTATACAATGCATATAGGCACGAAATCTCAACAACGTCAGTGACGTAATACGGGAAATCCCCTAACATAAAATGAAATACATATTTGCTCATAACTCTTTAACCAAAAAGATATTGGAAGAAACTGATTTGATTTTTAAAATCAGCGTATTTTTTTTCCATTTATTAAGATATTCTTAAAATTGACTTCAGTTCCCCTTTAACATTCAGATATTGACAAGGGTGAACTGTATGGTGGCTTACAACTATGCCTCGAATTGTGGTGATAAAAATATGAACAACAAGAAGCAAATACCGTCGTTTACAAGTCAGCTGACTAAAGAACTGTACTTCCCAAAAAGTAAAACGTAATGAAGAACTAAGATTTAAACGAAATCCACTAAATATTGATGTTCAATCCGACAATATATATAATTTTTCAGTGAATATGATGCAATGAAAAAAATTTGACTCATACTGAAAATGTTCTTATTACCCTGTAATATATTTCACGTTGATCGCTGCACATATAATTCATATTTACTGACATTTTATAAGTTTCAACTCGATTGAACTATTCTTTCATATGTATATAAAGCTTTAAATAAACTATTTACTGGTGTAGTTCTCAGAGTCAGAGATTTAAGTACGCCCTGCGGAAGAATGATCGAGGCCTCGACGTAACCATAAACTGCGTCATAAATATTATTATTTATACTATGGCCAACAGCTGCCAACTTAAACTCCAGTTTCCTACTAAAAGTTTCTTATCATAGATGTACT
>CH002376.1:1404972-1428327 GCA_000149265.1 Ciona savignyi
CTTTTGTTTTTTTATGAAGACTTAGCATAACACTTGTCATATAGCCTAACTGAACCAATGTACCCGCGTGACAGCTTACCTTAAGCGCGCTCATTCAGGCCTGCACGATCCTGGACCTAAGCTGAATGCTGAGGTATACAGGTCTCGTATTTAAATGACTTTAGAATAATAAGTCTTAGCAATTTATATCATAAATCATAGAAGTGAAGACAGAACAAGAAAACTAGAACAGGAGGCAGTAAACTGTAACTGCCAGCAATTTATAGAAATAAACCAGCCATCAATCAAAGATCAGACTATGCGGTGGGAACAGCCTATTTCTTTCATGATTGTTGCTTTTCAATATATAGCCATAATCTGCAACGTAGACTAGCAATGTTGTTATCAACCCCTAGGCTACAAACTGAGAGTGTGAGAGATTTGGTATACATATGCATAGAAGTTTTAACAAATTTCTTTTGTTTTCTTCATTTCTAGAGTAAATTTAAGTTAATGTTGTAACACTAAAATGGATGACAGTTTTCAGCATTCTGGCATGGATGAAAGAAGTTTTATTGTACACAATAAAACAACACAAATTTAGTCATGTGCGTTTGAACCAAGGAAAACGTCTGAAAGTATCTTTGAAGATGCAAGCCCCATAGAAGAAAATGTTTATTTAGAAACATTACCTATTGACATGACTTGGTGCCGTTGCAAAAACTGTATTCTTATGGACACACCGCAAGAATGTTTATGCTGCATGAATGTACATGCATTTGTGCACAAAATAATGCCAGACTGGACTTGCATTACTAAAAGCCCTTATTTTTCAATTATCTGCTTGGATAAAGAAGTTCTTGAAGTTGCACTTGATGTACTGGGTTGATCACTATGTTTAAAATCATAATCAGAAACATTTAAAATTGTTGGAACTGTATTTTTCACCAAGTGGTTTGTTTTCATCATCTTGGCTACTCCATTGGAGTCAAATACAATTTTACTATGATAATCCTTGTCACAAATATGTGCACTACACACTGCGGTTCTTTTTCCACGTAGTTTAGAACGCTTGCATTGTTGTATCCATTGCTTCAACCGTTTTTTGTCGTTGTGAGGAAATCGATGGAAGAGCACAGGTGGATTGGAATTTCGTGTGCTGTAATAGGAATTTGTACATCCTGGAGCAAAACAATATACTCCAATCACTCTTTCTTCCTTCTCAGTGGCTTAACTTTAGGCATTTTACAATATCTAATAAAAAGAACTAAATTAGAAATGTGGTATATTCTTATTAACTTATTTGGGTAGTTAAGTAAAGATCTATTATATATATTCTTCACTTACTTATTTGAGTGCTTGCTGTGTACTTATTGTCAGACTACACATCAGCTACTCAACTGTGGATTAACTGGTTTTTGCAATAAGTGGTATACTCAACCAGTAGGCTAATGCTCAGTTTCAATAACAGCAGACATTAATGCACCACATACACAACAGCAAGACATTATACAAACAGCCAAGGTAAACCATGAAAGAAATAGGCTTTTCCCACCGCATAGTCTAGCCTTTGCTTGATGGCTGGTTTATTTTTTTAAATTGCTGGCAGTTACAGTTTACTGCCTCCTGTTCTAGTTTTCTTGTTCTGTCTTTACTTCTATGATATAAATTGCTAAGACTTATTATTCTAAAGTCATTTAAATACGAGACCTGTATACCTCAGCATTCAGCTTAGGTCCTGGATCGTGCAGGCCTTAATGACCGCGCTTAAAGTAAGCTGTCACCATGTACATTGGTTCAGTTAGGCTATATGACAAGTGTTATGCTAAGTCTCCATAATAAAAACGAAAATACAACGCTCCTGCAGGCGCTTCTGTTACTAATTCACCTCTAAACTGGCACATGATTGTGTACAATGCATATGGGCACGAAATCTCAACAACGTCAGTGACGTAATACGGGAAATCCCCTAACATAAAATAAAATACATATTTGCTCATAACTCTTTAACGAAAAAATATTGGAAGAAACTGATTTGCTTTTTGAAATCAGCGTATTTTTTTCCATTAATTAAGATATTCTTAAAATTGACTTCAGTTCCCCTTTAAATAACTCGTCTCAATGTCAAGTTGGTAGTTGTTGACTACCTTTCTCGGGGATTTTCGGTCTTCGCGACCACAACAAAGCACAGCATTGTGACGTATTAATTCGTTCAACTGCCAACGGCGTTTGCTAAGAGATGTGACATTTGAAACTTTTGACATTCGAATTAATTCGTAAAAATGAAGATTGCTGTGCTGTTCCTTCTAATTGCTGTAATCGGTAAGTAATCTGATGATACTCTTGTTGTTATAATTAATGTTTGCCAAACAGTTGTTTGTCTTTTTTGTATATAAAGTGTGCTACCCGTAAAAGATTAGAATTTATGTACCTAAAAAAACAAAATTATATGCTACATTTTTGCAAGCGTTTTAAAGCCCTTGTAATATTGAATACCGGTACTAAACTTAATGGGCTCAAGGAAAATGTTTAAAAAATTACTTTTCTAAGAACCATTTACTAACTGAATCAAACTTATCCCCGTTTTTAGGAGCCATAGCAGCTTCAAAAATGCCACGCACCCTGTCTAGGTGTGTGAAGAAGGTTTGGAGAGGGTGCAGAGTACGACCAAATGGAAAATGTTACTGCAAATCAAAATCTGCTTGCATCAACCCGTTTATTTATCCATCCAAGAAAATTTGCAGAAAAATGCACAGTAATACATTATTTATATGTCTACATTTTTGGGCAGACCTGGGCAAACTACCGCCTGCCGGATCCTGGATGTTATTGATATGTTGTAAGACTAAAAAGCGATGTCACAGTAATATTTGTGTGTCGCGTCATCTTAACCAGTAATGTACCGTCTTTCTTAGTTTAAGTTTTTTGATCAGTGGCAAACAATATGTAAGTGGCAGCACGATTACTCGGCCTGCCAGTCTCCAAATAAAGTAATTTTGTGCTCCTGATTTTAAAAGTTTGCCCACTCCTGTAATAAGAGTATTGCACAGTATGATATGATATAGTTATAAAGTATATTGCTTGCTTAAATATAAGCTTTATCACACATGCAATCATCAGATTACTTTGTGCTTATCGTCAAGTTACTTAGTCTTTGCAAATGACTAAATGGACATTGTCCAAAGATTCTAACAAATAACTCTATGATCGTAGGAAATGTCTGCAAGTTGCAACAACCTTGTCAAAATGGTGGATTTTGTCAACCAATAAAAAGAAGAAGATACAAATGTCAATGCACTGGGACAGGATTCTATGGAACCAACTGTGAGACAGGTCTGTTGGCCCTGTTTATTTAAATAAATTTGGACAATAATTTTCTTTAATTTTTACTTTTCCCAATTTTATTTATTTTTCATAATTTACTTTACTTTTCAGTTTGCCCCGAACCAAATCCAATGGACACCCAATTTTGGCGATTTCCACAAGATTGCATTTTTATTTGATGACATTAAAACATCGTTGCTGCAAAAATTACATACGCTACTTTCTGCTTTGCTTTTTATTTGCTATTATATGGTGTTTGCACATCATGCACTGCTTGTTGGTGCTGTTATATACTGTGTGCATATGAACATGTTCCAAAAAAAGGGTTTCTTTAATATGTACAATTAAGAATGTGGTTTAATAACTTGTACTTTTTTGCAATTTCTATCAATGAATTGTAATAATTATTGTGCCATACATGTTGTGACTTTTTAGTGCAGTATTATACTTTGTGCACTAGCTAAAAATATATATCGACCACAATGGTCTAAAGCACCAAGGTTTGACTTCATTGAACAAGACCCAAGCCCTGCAAACCACTTTAAGTGTAGTGATCACAGAATTCTTATAATTTTGTATAAACAGTAACAGAAATGACTTAGAATGATGGATCTGCTAGCTTTATTTTGATAAATCATCGTACAATTTGCATATTTTGATGGTATTTTGTTGTTTAAATCATGGAGGGTGAGAAAATTCAAAGCTGTGTTATATCATAAATATTACTTGAACTTCTAGAGGTATTGCATACTTTTTTAACTAATAAAAACGTTGCTTTAGCCATTTTCAGTCAACTTGCTTCAAGATAAGTTGTTTAAGTACTAGATTCTAGAAGCAAAGTTGTTGTAGTCAGACAGTTATTTTACTTGGTTGTTGCACTTCGCAACTTCTCTGCAAACGCGGCTAAAAATGCTTTGTTACCAAGTGATATGTCTAGCTTATGGAACTACAGAGACAATCAGCCAAGCCAACAAAAATCATAATAAGGTTCTTTCCTAAAAAGCATGACCTGTATCTTGCTATGACAAAGCACTGTTTAGGCAGCTCATTTCATACAACATTTAATATATGTAACAGTGATATCAATTATTACACGTTGTATATTACACATTAAAAGGATAAAAGCAATTGCACAGACAAACATGCAGAAACAAAAAAAATGCTATTAACTATTTGACAACTAAATCAAATGGTTTCAAACAATATAAAAATTAAAATTCATTATGCCATATGTATCAATGTATATAGGCCAAATAACATAGAAAAATAAAAAAAAAACTGTTTACTTTACCCACAGACCAACAACTAACATAAAATTATTAAAATAGGTAATATTGACTTCGATTTCATGGTTTATTTTGTCCGACTTTTTGATTTTGTGCCTGATTGTTGAAAAACAGAAGAACTTGACATTAGGTTGTCGATGTATTTTCCCAAAACTTCATTTTCCGATTTCAATTTAATATTTTCTTCCTTCACCGAATCAACTCGTTGGGAAAGGTCCTCAAGTGTGTTTTGTAACTGGATAATTTCGCCAATTACTCGCGCTTTTTCGGCAACTTCTTCTGAACTTTCATCTTTGTCTAAATGGCAAAGGTTAATTCTGATAGGATATTCATGTCTATGCCCCTGAATAGGAAAACAAAGGGGATTCACACACGGGCAATCGTCAGATCATCTCATGCTCATCGTCGGGTTACCGGTGCTATTGCAGTGTGTTGTATAATTGAGACATTCCTTCATTTCTGTAAAACCCATTAATCAGCTGGGTTCAGACAATGACCGTTAAGTGCCTTACCCAAGGACACAACCGACTAGCTAGCGACCAGTTTCGCACCTACAACCTTTCGGCTGAAAGGCCCTGCACTAAAGCAGCAGACTAAAAAGTTTAAGTAGTATGCATTCAGAATACTGTACTACTGCATATAGGGATGCACAATCTAGGATTATTAGGTATTCTAAAATATTCTAGATAATTTACTATATATTTAAATTTGCTATGTTGTGCATATATTTTCTCTTCAAAAAATATATACTGGGCGGTAAATGATTGTTATGATATAAATAATATAGTAAACTAGCCATATGATTTTAAAATGTGATAAGAGCAATTTAGTGAAACAATATTTCACCATTACATATGTTTTTAATAATATGTAACGTCTCTAAACACTATCTGCCATGAAGGAGGATGATAGTCTAGAAGGTTTTTGTTGCAATGGGTGGCTAATAAAAATGCTCCTAAATAACAGACGTTTTCCGTCTTCCCTGTTTAGATATTAAGACTAGCTATTATCGCCCTTGCAAAATTAAACATTAATTTACTATTTAACACAGTTATACCACAGTAAATGTATATTAAATTAATTACATAACTGAATAATCAAACAGTGGGATATCATTCTTTGTGCTAATTTAAAACACAAGTGGAATGAATATTGCCAATAATAAACGTGAAAAAATGTTATAAATGACATAACATTGACAAAAATGTTATAATGACAGACTTTACTAGTTAGTCTGAACATACTTCAGTTCTTTTTAAACGCACAAAAAAAGAAAGAATAAACTTAATCTTCTAAACCTCCCCAAAAATACAACTAGTAAAACATAATATTACACAGGCTGTTTAAGGTACTTTAACATATTTTTATGTTAATTAGTATTTCCAAGAGTGATATTGTATCACTCAGCGCTTTAAATTAAATAGCAAAACCGATATAGAAATAGCAAAACATCAATATTTTACTATGTTCTACAACAATGTGCAATTAATCTGCGATATGCTGTTTTGTTGCTTTACATTTTACATCCATATTTTATTATAAATTGTCTAGGTGACAGTTTTTTTTTATTTATCTGACATTTAAGAAAAAAAAAAATCGTTCATTCAAGTAAATCCAGTAGTAACAGAATCCTACCATGGTTTCGGATCCGTACCGGTTGTACTTCTTGTTGTTCAAAGAGAATATTTTCTTCCCCTTCGCTAGCAGAACCACTGTTTAAAGATACAGTGTATAGCATTTCCTCAATATTGACTTTGTCTTCCATGACTAACTAACAGTGCTCTAACTATTTACAGCAAAGAGAAAACTGTTTTATCCAATTTCTTGTCCGATAATCCAAAAGCTTTTGTTTTTTTTCAGTTCTACAAATGTCAGTCTTATGTATTCAAATTAAAGATTTTTGTTCACTTACTTATACCTATTAAAGATTTAGAGGGAGTTATAAGCCAGTATGGAAAGTACGGCAGCTGCACACTCGAGTTTTTTAATTCCCTGAGTCTTTGCACACTTGGGTAATTTCACACACGCTCGTGAGCTGGCAGCATAAACATCATATAATTTCCAACAAACCTGTAAACCTACGTCTGGACCTCGGGTAATTTACTGTCAGTATGTTTTTTGTTACGTAGACAGATATGTTAGCTGATGGATACGATAGATTTAGGATAGAATAATATGTTTGTTTAAGATTTTTAGAAAATAGTAATAAAAAGGAGATTATGTGCACACTTGAAGTGTGCACTCTTGGACGTTTGCACACTGCACACTTAAATATTTGATGCGTGCACACTCGAGATCTCGGCGAAAAGTGACGTACTTTCCATACGGGGTTATAGGTATATGATAAATTATGGTCTAAGAATAACATGAAACTAACCACCGTGATAAGACGACAAGGTGCAATGTTGCCTACAACAAGGGTTCCAGCTGATTAGATTGGTGAGTTAGTGTGTCGCCTTTTAACCAAAGGATTGCAGGTTTGAAACTGGTTGCTAGCTAATCGGTTGTGTCCTTGGATCTTGGACAAGGCACTTAGGCTGAACTAAGCGAATTAATGGGTTATTTCCAATTGATGAAACATCGAACATGTGAATCATACACAACACACTGCAATTGCTGTAGTAACCCGACTGTGGGCACAAGGTACGGTAACCTAAGTAGGAAAACTTCTCACTGAAGATTAAGGTGTTAGGGTTAGATTTAGTATTCAGGATAGGGTTAGTTTCCATAGTTTTAATAAGCAGTTTTGCTCCTCTTCTTTTAGTGTGGCCTTACACAAGAGAGAAAAAACACAAACAAAATTTAAAAGCAGGATAATTTTAACCTTTTTGGGTGCGGTACCTCTAAATACTACAGGAGCGCATGGATCGCTTAAATCGTTTGGAGCGCTTACTATACTTAGTAATTACAAAAGCCATGATATTAATGTTAGGGTTGGGGTTAAAGTTAGTTCTGGGGTTGAGATTAGTGTTTGGGAAAGGGTTAGAATTACTTTCCATGGCAATCTAAGTGATCCAAGCGCTCCAAGCGGTCCTGTAGTATTTAGAGGCACCCTTTTGGGTGTGCTGGATGACTTTATATATTATCGCAAAGAAGTACTCATTCTTTAATAATGAATATGAAAACCGTATCTATAAAAAAAAACTTTACACAGCAACCAAGAGAAACTTAAATTGTATGCTGTCTGTCTGACATTTTGTACACAATAGGATTTGTGTGGAGGTAGAAGCTTTGTCGTATCGAGTTCAGTCCGTTTGAGAGAATCTTTTATCTTTTTGAAAACCGATATTAGATGTTCGGTATCGCCCTTCTTTCAATGGCAACAAATCATTTTTTATTCTTTGGGGCACCATTCGCTATTTTCACAGGATGATCCGCAAAACTACCTCAGCTGTTCTAGTTTAGTACTTTCCACCTTTTTTATCTTGGCAGGCCCCTTTTGGTTTCATTAAACCAGCAGACACAGACTCTCCAAAGTTTTTAGATAAAATATATTTTGTAAGTAAAATTAACCTGTGTTATCCAGCTGTTTTTTTAAGATGTTTTCGAACAAATTGTAATCTGTCTCGTAATCACATCACAATAGGGCTAATAAATCACAATTGCCACAATCGTAAACGTAATTGTCATATCCCAATATGCAATATACCTACGATAAAAGCTAATGTGATGACGTAATTGAAAAAGCGATCATAAACTGCAAATAACTTACAAAATTCGTTATCAATCTAATGTTGAAAATTCAGAAGTCTTCACAAACCCCCGGAAAGCGCTTCGCGAACCCCGATTGAGAAGCACTGTTCTGGTTTACTCACCACGCTATAACCTACATCTGAGGGCTTCAACATACCCAAAGCAATAATGGGCAAAAACTCTATTAAAGTGTTCCTCGGATTAGAAATCTGCAGCATCTTCCATTGCATCCCTTACCGACGGGTTATGAATATTTAGACGCTTAGTACATATAGCCACCCGCGTTTATTGTAGCCTATATAAACTAAACAACAAATTGAAGGTATTTATAAGGGCTACAACATATTCTACAAAGAAATAATGTGCCACAAATCTTTAAATGTTCATATGTATAAGACCGCATCACCTTTGCAGTGTAAATTAAGGATATAAAGAGTTAAAGACACTGGTAGCCTACAAAAATACGATTATATGCCTATAGCAATTTTTGAAATAACTTTTTTAAAAACATAAATTATAGAAAATAATTAGCTATTCTAATGATTTAAAACATACTTTATAAATGATTAATTATTTTTAATTGTCAAGCAGCTGTTTATTTTTAATTTTTACTTTTTTAATAGTTGATACTCCCCTACGTCGGAATATTGCGCGCCATTTTGCGAAGTCAAAACACGTGGTTGTTTCAGACAAAAATCGTTTCGAAATGTAGCCTACTTTGCGCAACTAGATTGAAGAATCATTAGTTGTAGGAATAATTAGCTCAGTTTTACTGTGCCTTATTAAATATAAAGTTCAATTTGATATACATCTCCAAGAATTTCTAAAACTAGAATTTCCTATTTTTAGATATTTTTGATAGGCATTTTCTAAGTCTATAGGCATAGGCCTACTGTCTCATGCGGATTTTCTTCGATTGTGTTCTAGTTTTTTTACGCGCGTTGTGTTATTGCGTTGCCACAGCAGAAAATACATGCTTTAAACAAACTTTCTAAGTCATTTTCTCTTAATTTTTACCAAGTATTAACTTTTAGTACAAATGCACTTAAAATAAATCACCATGAAATAATGCTGCCTGTGAAAAAAAGGAATACAGCAAAGAGGAGCAGACAAACTCTTGACAGTCAAGATTCACCAACTTCATTTCAACTCAGTTTGGATTGTTTGCATCGCCCATGCAAAGTCGTAGTTTTCAATTGTGCATCAACATTAAAAGGGGCGACTACCATATCAAGCATTGAGTTTGAATCACATAAAAGATATCAACCACCATGGAAGAAGCAAAATGACAAAGTTTTATTTTCAAATTTTAAATTAAGTCGTAACAATTTAACAGAAACAGAGCAAAGTGATTTAATAAATACTTCAAGTGCTAAACTCTCATCATCAGATGATCAAAGGATAGTAAGCACAAAAAGGTTAGCCAGCATAGAAATGCCTTGTGATTTTTTTGGATTGGTGGTGAAATATATGTATTGAACTAAAAACTTTATGTTTTAATTTAATTAAATAGAACCGGTATATCTGATGTGACAGTCATTGTGTGTATATAAATGAATTAGTACTAGTTGCTTTATTGAAATTGTATCACTACTCCTTGGCATTCAACTAATTGATATAATAATTGAATTCCAAAAGTAGCGCTAATCAATTGTGTTATTTGGAATGTTTAAAAACTTGGTTGTGTGCTTGTAAGAAGTGGTTGTGTTGTATCCATCAGATACAAATATATCTTTTAATTTGTGAAATGTTAGAATTTGTTGTCTTATAGTACAACAAATATGCAATTATGATGTAAATTCACATTTTTTCTTTTCATAGATGTTTATCACAATTTACCCACAGAACCACTACAACATTATTGAAACACTCCCAGAGTAATCCTGCCGAGATGATGAAGACTCTGCTTTGTAGAAATGTTGAAAAAGGTGTTTGTTTGATAAACTCTATGAACATACTTTTGTCAAGATATGTTGTCTTACAGATTCTATGGCGGACGTCTTACAACCATTTGTTAAACGATCTGTTGTTGAAGATGTGTTTTCTAGCAAAGCTTTGGATGCTTTGCTTGACAATGAGGTTGACAGTCTTGAGAAATCATCTTCTATATCCAGATTAGCCGATGCACAATTTGATACTTCAAAAATAAAATATGTCACCCCAGCTAGTCAGTCTGGTTACACAAAGACCTTAGAATCAGTACTAAAACGTAAAAACCAATCAACTGAAATTATATCTTTGCCTGAGAACAGCCACAAAGGTTTGTTGTATGTTATTCATTGCGCCTTGTAGAAATCATTCATGTAAAATCTTTGTTTTAGGTACCCTCAAAAGAAAATTGTCAAAGGAAATTAATAAGAAAGGTTTTTACCCTTCCTTGAAAAGAACTTTTAATCTTCCTAAAGTAAGAAAATGTTTAGACAAACAACACAATACTCAAACTTTTAAGCAACATAAAAATTATCAAGATGAATATAAAAGACACAGTCATGAGGAAAAAGTAAAAAGGTTAAACGTGTCTCCTAAAATTCAACTGAAGACAAACAACAGCCTGAAGAAAGTTAACAAAATGTTGCAAAAACAATCTGGCTTGGGCTCTGATAAGCATACTGGAACTACTTTATTTCACCAAAAAGCAAATAGCATACCTCAAAAAAAGAAATGTCAGGAACCATTTATCCAACCTGTTACAGCAACTCAAGCGCAATTTTCATTATCTGCATTGCACATATTGTCTCGTTGGAACCAATTAATTAAAGACAACTCTTCTATATCAACTGTTAGTACTGACAAGGACTCACTTGGATTGCCAGATTTCTCGCAACATGTGTTAGGTTTCCGTCATTTGAGAAAGAGAAAACAATTGAGTTTGGCTGAAACTCCTGTGCAAAAGATACATAAACTAACATCTTCTCTGAGAAAGCCTGTTGTAGGAATAATAAAAGACTTGGTGAAACCATTAAGTGGAAAATTTGTAACCATCATTTCGAAAGAATTAGCAGAACATTCAGCAGGTGCTGTAGACGATACTGCAAATAAACATATGAAAGAAAGTGTAATTCAGCCCTTGGCATCTCCAGACAAAAACAATAGTTTCAGAAAAGTTGAGGATCTAATAATGGACCTGGAGGAAATTGAACTTCCCCATCTTGGAGCTACATTCTCCCAAGATGAAACTGTAGATGTTGTGACAGTACAAGATGACTTTACGATGCACAATTTACTTTTAAATGACAGCAACAAAAGTTCTGATGTAATATTAAGTAGCAATTCAGTATCTTACAAGGAAAATTCTGAATCTCAAAAACACAGAAAAGGTAAATTGTATTTAAAATCAAAAAATCCAATTGTTTTGCATGCTGTCACAATATGAGATAACAGTATGATTACATTTAATTGTTTAGGCTAGGGTTTCTTTGGTATTTAAAATGTTTTAATTGAAGTACATTTCAAATTTATGCTTAAACAACACTGCTAATGTTCAAAATATTTAATTGAAATTGTACAAATAACAGAACAAGCTTAATAAAATATCCGGCTATATACAAACATTCGCAAATGTTGGAATTTCTTTTTTTTATCTCGGCCTCCTTAAAATAAAAACAAGATTGCCATATTTATTTGGGTTAATGTGAAATGTTTAACCTATTTTCTCCATCAAATTCATTATGGTTATGACATACACCTATGAAAAAGCGAGGTATCATAAGATAAATTTAATCCCTTTTTTAGAACAATTCTACCCTCATGTAGGAGAAAATTTATATATATAAAATTATGTAAAAAATGTATATATACCAGGTATATATATATAAATGTATTTCAAATAAAATTTATATTTAAAAAGAAAAAAGTCTATCAGTTTTTAATCACTTGTTTTTTTAACAGTGAAGTTTAAACGGGTGAGATTTAAAAGAAAGATCCCAAGTAAAAACTCAGCTGGCAAAATTTGCAGCAAACGTCTTCTGCGGCGTTACTACTTACACAGGTATTTTTTGGGCTATATGAATCCAAACTGGTCACTAGTAAGTCGGTTGTGTCCTTGGGCAAGGCACTTTACGGACATTGCCTGAACCCAGCGGATTAATGGGTTCCACCAAATTGAAGGAACGTGTCTATTATATACACACTGCAATAGCTCCGGTAACCCGACGATGGGCGCGCGGTGATTTGACAATTGCCCGTGTATTAACCCACTTGGTTTTTCCATTCACGGGGATAAACATGAATATCCTAATCCATCCAATCTTTGGGCTATATGAATCGAATATCTTTTCATAAAAGGCTTAATAAGAAGATACGAGCATTCAAGTCCCATTGTTTTGCAAATCTACCAGTAACACTTGCAAGACACAAGAAAGTATTCACTACTACAAGTGTTACATTATCTAAGGTCAGCAAAATATTTTTCATGTATTGTTCAACCAAATAGTGTGGTGGGTTAGTGTGTTGTCTTTTGGTGCTGTTTCCAATTTTGTTGAAAGCTAGTTGGTTGGGTCCTTGAGCATGGCTTGTAACGAACAATTCCCGAGCACAGTGTAATAATGGGTTCTAGTAAATAAAGAAATGTCTTAATCATACACAATGCACTGAAATATCTATGGTGATCCGACATTGGGCACAAGGTAATTTATTAATTGCCCGAGTATTAACGCCCATTGCATTTTCCCATTCATGAAAATAAACATAAATATCCTACCCTTAACAATGTATAAAACTGTGTGATATGCATATAATATTTTTGGTTTTCCACACAACAGCATAAACTTCGATGGAATGAAATTGACTTGTATGGAGACAAAATACTTCTTCCTGAAGTTTTCACCGTCCCCTCCTGTTTGAGCTGCCAATTTAAACCAAGAAAAGGGGTAAGACAAATACTCTGCATGCTGTATATTTAATTGTTTACTTAAAATACATGTTACCAGCAATTTGCATAGTAGTAATGTTACTTATGGATTATGCAACATTATTACTTTTTCAATTTAAATTATACAACAATTAACAGAATCATGGGGGTGATATTTTTTATTTTCATTTGGGTGGCAATTTTACAGGGAGTTTCAGTCTTTATTGAGATAATGTGATATCTCAAGCTTTCACACTTTAAGTAACAGTGATGCTCATTAATAATGTACTTTACTGACGATGGTGTTTTACATGTCTGTATTTGGGTAATTGTTGTTGCAGGATCGAAACTGCTTACTTCCTTGCCGGATGAGTAGAAATATAAATAAATTCAAACTAAATAAAAGACTAAAATTAAATAAACGCCTCAATCATGTACATACTTTAATAGCTTTTGTAACCTGGTAGTGTGTTGTAGGTGTTGGAATACGGGTCTCTGGGGTTCATTTTTACTTTGACTGCCCACCAGCAGGATGTGTTAGTTTGCCGATTTGTTTTTTATTAGTTTTCTAATTTTTAATGTTTCAAATCTATTTGAATAAGGAATAATGTTTAAATGCAATAACCTGAACTGCTGTGGTTCTTTGGTCTATCTCAAAAGCCACAATATAAACCATGAAAACATGTGAAATTTTTATAAACACCAATCATATAATTCGATGATTAACACTTAAGTCTGATTATTTGGTTTCTTTACTGTTTTGAACATAAAATGTGTAGGTTAGAAATACAACGAATAACAACTTTTAAAGATTTTTGTCTGAATGCTGTTTTATATACTTTTATATATCCAGGTGCAATATATATTGTATGAAAATAACAATGGGGCATTATGTTAATAGCCAACTGAATAACTTAGTGGATTAATCAGCCGAAGGGTTTAAGGTTTGAAATTTTTCTAGTTATTAGCGGGGGTGGTCGTGTTAGCGAATTTTGCTTTGGAGCAAGTTGTCATCATATGCAGCCAAAACGTCTGCCTTTTGACTGAATTTTTACTAAATGCCATTATTTTTATTAGACACTGCAAAATGAATTTAAACAACTGTTAGTACTAAAGTTTATCTTATAAAATTCAGTTCAGTTTGCCACAATTTTCTTTGTGTGTGTGTACGCGCTCATCTAATCTTATTGATTTGATCACAAAAGAACTTTAGCCTTATTATTTTGGTGACTAAGGCCAATTATTGAGCAAGTGTGTTACCCAAGCGGGGTTCCACTGTATATACTATTAGATTTCTCAGAATATAAATTATATTAACACAAAAAATAACCTATATAATATTAGATTTCACAGAAAATTTACTATATTAACACCCAAAAATAAACTAAATATTTTTATATTTCTCAGAATATAAACTTTATTATCACAACCCAGACCTCTTTATTTGGATGTACTTCAGCAAGATGCAGAGAATACTCTGCGACGCTATCAACGATAAAGGAAGGGGCTGGGCCGGTGGTGGTTCCCCCAACTGAGAAAAGGGTAACTTTTTTCTGATTTCCATGGTGTAAATGGCACTTAACATAAATGCTAGTTTTAGGAGTGTGCTACAACCAATTTCAATTTCTAAATTTTAATATTTATTGTTTTGACTCAGACACCCCCATTTAGCAATTCTTATCTTAGGAAAAAAAGTTAAATAAAACAGAAAATTTAAAGTTGGAACAATGGTGTTGAACCATCTGCTTTTAGGAAGTCGGATCAAAATTAATCACACCGGAGACAAATATAATTATCCTACGTATCTTAATTATCCTACGTCTTTTTCCTGTCTTATTCAAGTAGAAAATCACATTGATATTTGTATGTTTTTATTAAACAGACGCCGTTTCCGATTTACAAATTCGACACTTGTTCTACAGCAACTGGGATTTCTATTTTACGACTTATTGGCTCAAAGAAAAAAGGTACCGGTATTCATGTTATGATGGGTTACAAATTGAAAGTGTGTGTGGCAAAGATGCTTAGAACAAATTAGTTTTGTAATCAAAATTCTCCATGGACAAGTCACTGAAAGAAGTTGTTATATATGATATCTGTATTTTAGTATTGTGAATGGGAGAGTGTAATGGTTGTTATCACATGGGCAATATTAGATTAACTTGCAAATAGGTATTGGGGGTGTTATTACACAGGTAACCATTAGATTACCTTGCGCCTAAAGCTATCGCGCGTCTTTATCTTATACATAGTTGTTTTCCTTTTATTGCAAAACATATTGTTAGTCTGGCGGCTCCCAGTGATTTTTAGTTTGTTGTAATATTGGTTAAAATGGCTCTTTGAGTGCAGGGGTTGCTGACCCTCGTCCAAAGTGCTTTGCCCATGGGCACTGACCAGAGGAAGATCAGATTCAAACCTGCAACCCTACTACTGAAAGGGTGGTAATAAACCTATCGTTGACCCCCTTTACCCTTTACTTTTAACTGACTCAGATACGAGAACAGTTAATGTGATCAAAGTTGTATCGCTGTGTGACTGGTCTGAGGCAAAGGAGAATGTTTTAGACACAATAATTAAAAGTCATCACGAACTACGGGTTAGTAAAGTGTAGCTTTTTTAAAAGATTTTCCAATAAAACTCTGGCACAGATCCTACTATATTTTGTAATTGTACTTGTATCTTTTTATATGCAAATATAGTGGCTAACATGATATAAAGGGGTATCCTATTCTGACACTAATATTACTTTTTCATAAAAAAATCTTTTTAATTTGTTTATAATTTGTATTAATCAAAATGGTGATTTAATTTTTTGTGTCTGTTTATAAGACCTATTTATCAAATTTTAAACCTAATTTTGGTTTGTATTTATCAAAATGTTGATCAGCTTTTTTGATAAATTTTTTAAGCCTAATGTAAAGTTGTTTTTTTTTATTTTAATGTCGTTGATTTAAATTCTTTGCATATTTTTGGAAGCTCGCCGATTTTTCCATATTTCGGTGTTTTGTTGATTATTTGATTGCCTGAATTTTGTACTTTTTGGTTGTATCTTCTTGTTAAGTCAGTTTTTTGGAGCGGTCAAAGCCGTAGACGCATCAGTGAAACAATTTGTGCTGAAAATCAACACAACTTTTGATTCCTATTTACCAAAAGGTTGATTAGAAAACTCCTCACTAGATCACACAGCGCGGAAAATACACATGTACCTCCGTGGATGGGTTCTGGTTGGAAGTGCTTCGTGTACCAGCTCACAAGGCCCTCGGCCGAAACATCACGGTGCAAGTGAAGAAGGCACTTCAAGTTCCACCAATGCAACAAATCTCACTTGTAAGGAAACCACTTATGTGTCCGTTACATTGAAAATGATGTGTTAAAGAATTTACAGGAATGAAAGCTGTCTTAATGTTACTAAGTATGGTTAAAATCCCAGTACCTTTACATATAAATATGTAAATGTTAAAGAATAAATTCCTAAATGTGCTATTTCCACCGAACAGTATAGAAAGAATTAGTATGCTAAATTATTGGTTATTTATCTAACCATGAATAACTGAAGTGAACCACTAACAATTTAATCAAGTAACAGTTATCAGAATAATCTTTAAACCAAACAGAAACTTGCATACAAACTGTCTTTCTAAAATATAAACAACGCCCAATTAAAAAGATTTAAATTTCAATTTACCTAAATTTTAAACTGACAGAACAATTTCTGAGAAACTAGTTAACCAGGTTTCATAATTGTAGCAATTTAGTCCAATTTATTTGCATCCAAATTACTAAAGAATTTAAATTAACGACATGGAAATAAAATAAATAAAAGAATTTAAATTAACGGCATGGAAATAAAATAATTAAAAGAATTTAAATAAACGGCATGGAAATAAAATAATTAAAAGAATTTAAATTAACGGCATGGAAATAAAATAATTAAAAGAATTTAAATTAAT
Organism: Ciona savignyi; assembly: GCA_000149265.1. Taxonomy (NCBI): domain Eukaryota; kingdom Metazoa; phylum Chordata; class Ascidiacea; order Phlebobranchia; family Cionidae; genus Ciona; species Ciona savignyi. The sequence goes on from CH002376.1 coordinate 1,422,054, forward strand.
GGCATAGAAATAAAAATAAAACTTTAGGTTTTCTTTTATTCGCAGGTAAAGGTGACGAAGGGAGGACACAAGGATTCTCACAACTTCTCCTCGGCTGTGATGGACATGCTGGAGATGGATGAGAGCCAGAGCGCTCCGTTCCAATCCTTCCTTGGCATCTTCGCCCTCAAAGACAGCGATTACAAAGAGCTCGAGGAGGAGATCGCGCCGGAAGGTTCTGGAAGCCTCCCGTGGTACGAACTCGAAAAATTAGTCAGTGAAACGATGATGGAAACTGCTCCTCCGAAACCAACCACAAAACGATTCCAACTCGGAAAGATCGGATGTTTGCATCCGTTCAGTGAAAAAGATGACATTGATCCAAAATCCTCCCGTCAGGTGAAGTCGGGAATCACAGAGAAAGATAGAGAAAAGAAGATAGCGGCAATAAAGGCATCATCAAAAATGAAAGACACAAATCAAACAATCAAAGCGAACACCACCCAAGTACACCCATGTAGAAATGAACTTCAAGGAATGATGGCCCCTGGTAAAAAATTCCCTTCCACTCATGTTGCATCAAGTCCTATTGTCGGTGTACTTGGCAAAGACATGCAACTTGCGCTCGCAAATGCAACGCCAGTTTATCACGCCGGCAAAAGAATTTCAGTTTTTTCAGCTTCTCAAATCGTCTCCACAAATCATCGAATTGTGAAGTCCATTCCAAAGGGGAATCCCCCATATTGCCTAAATCTACCTCCCAACAAATTACCCCAGCCCCCTCATAATCCCAACATTAAAACTACACCGAACCAGCCCGAAACTGGTAAAATAATTAACCAACAGTCAGGTCTGTCTTTTCGCATCAATAAACCAGGCGTAATGCATCCGAGTGTAAATTACCATCCAAATTCATCCAAAATTCAACTTGCCAAAAGTAAGTTTATCATGAAACTCTCCCCAAAAACGACAAGAATGAATAAACCCCCATTGGGTTCAGGGCTATCGGGAAATGTGATAAACTTGTCGTCAAAATTACCTAACCAAATCCTATCAGACGAGACTCAATCTGGTAGCACTGTTTTGGACAATGTAAAGGTAATAAAAGTGGTCAATCAAAATCAAGCACCGCAACAAAGTCAGCCTATGGAAACACCAGGCGATTCCCAAAAAATGACGAAAGTATTACTTGGTCCTTTCCAAGTGATAAATAACAACGATGGTTTGATGGAACTACTCACAAATTCCAGCTCTTTGGGAACGCAGCTTGTAAGTTCAGCAGGAATGCTAGTAAAACCACGTTCCACTAATTTGCCAATTCTGCCGAAACCAAGCATGGAGAATCAAGATGAAAACGATAACAAAGAAAGCCATGTAAGTATCGCTCCTAAGAAACCACTCGCAAGTGAGACAACTAAAATAGGACGAACCAGTGAACCAGAGATAACTGGAAAAGGACAATCCAATGCACCAGACACAGGAGAAGCAGAGACCAGTGAACCTGAAAGAGCTGGGAAAGGACAGATCAGTTCACCAGAGAAACTAATTATAAACAATGCCGGTACGCTAAGTAGGTCCTTTGATGGTAAAACATTACCGGATGGGCAGGAATTTATGGTGCATAATGTTTACCCGAAGGTTGAACCACCTGTATCATCTGGTGACGAATCAGCATTATTTCCAAAATCTGCCGAGTCGAATATGCATTGTCACAGCGAGGCACTAGATGACTCATCAGAATGTGATGCAAGCGATAATGAACAAGATTCTTATTCTTCCAATAAACTGTTGCCACAATCTTCCAAACTTCCCACAGCAATTGTTAGCGAGTCCCCACCATGCCCACCAATGGATATTGTGAAACCCACAGCGTCATGTAGCCGAGAACCTTCCAGAACGGTTGGAGTGAGCAAAATTAACCGGAGCTGCCAAATCAGAGCTTCTCAGATCGAAGAGACGAAGTTAGCGAAAAGCCACAGTGTTCTGCATTTTCTTTTGCAAGAACTGGCTGAAAATCAAAACGCGACGGAGACAGACCCCCCTCTCTTGGCCGACTCGAGCTCACAAATTTCGGAAAAACAAGACGAACATTTGGAGTTGGTACCAAGTGATGATCATAACTTCAATGAAGCACTGACGATTGTTTCGGATGATCTTACTTCTCAGAGCGGAAGTGGGTTGGGTGAAACAGATGAGTTTGGAAAATCGGAAGAGGATGAGACAGAGAATGTGGAAGAATATATACATAGTGATGGGCAGGAAGAAGATTTGGTTGACCAGGTTTGTTAATTTTATTTCTATTTGTACTTGTATGTACAGTTTTCTAAATACAGAGTATTCCATATTCCATACTGATAACTCTGTTCTATATACCATTTATATATGTAAAGTTTTTTTGTGTTTATTACACTAATTCAAATTCTTTGTATATTTTACATTTTACCGCCTATCAAGTTCCAATTATTTTCTGTCCTGCATTAATTATTCGATTGCCTGATTTTTTATAAATTTTATGTGTCAACATTGTTTTAAAAATACAATTCAAACCACGAGGTCAGGGATAAATATAAATATCTTATTCTTAATCAGCACAATAATGCTTATCCAGGACTCATCTGTGGAAGAAATTGACATTTGTGGAGAATTTGATTGTTCTGAAGTCACTCGGCAGCTCAAAAAACTCAGTAAAACAAGATCTGTCCCGTCGATGTATGTTTTCATCGTTAACTCATTTTTGGTTGAACATTTTTATCTTATAACCTACAAAATAGTTAGGTTGTAGGGTCGAAACCAATGGTAGGCTGGATGGTTGTGGGCAAGGCACTTAACAGATATTGCCTGAAGCTGAATCCAGTGGATTATTGGGTTTTACTAAATTCAATATACGTCCGAATTATACATAATACACTGCAATAGCTTCAATAACCTGACGGTGTTTTATGTTTAAGATTTAAGTATAAATGATATACACTAGTGTCTAGTAGCCTTAGTAGCCCAAAATACAATTAAACAGTTAATCACCCAATAGAACCATTTAAGTTTGTTACAGAGAAGTTAACTATGCATTAAATCTGTATCGATATAGAATTTTAATGTGGCTCTAAAATCTAAAGCATGTTTCTTGTGTCCATAATTAAATGTGTCCATTTGTCCATAATTTACAATAGTCTGGGCCGATAAATGATAACACCAGAAATGGCAATCAAACTGTTTTATTCTAGTTTTGCTTTTTTTGCCAGAAACTTGCATTTATATCAGTGTACATAGTGGAATGAGATAATGCAAGTATTTTATAAAATTGTTATTTCTCTAAAACCTTAATCTTTTTTTTAACACTAAAACGATATTTTGTTTGAACATTTAATATTTTAGGAAACCCACATTGAAAAAGACTCGAGCAGAAATCATAAAGGAGGAATTCGCCATTTTGCAAACAGAACCGGTTAGACAGCATGCCATTTTTCTTAAGAATAGATAGGTATCTACACATTTTCGCGTAATTCTTCATAATAATGATTAAATTTGCAGTTTTAGACACACAGTGCAACCGTTTATTCTGTGATTATTTAAAAGAACAAGTGGTTAAAATAGTTTAAATGTGGAAAAATTGTTCACAAACCAAATTGCTTATCCAACCATTCACAAATTCGAGTTAACTTTTGATGGAACGGACCTTTAAACTTAGGAATTCGTAGACCCATACTTAGGCAATCAAACAGTTAATCTAAGTGATTTTATTCGGATAATACGATAAAGATGCTTTGATATAATTTGACAAGCTATATTTTTCATTAAAAAAGCCTGGGTAAATCACTTTGTTTTCTTTGTTTAATCATTTTTTGCCCCAGTAGTACTAAGTAATGGCCAATGAATCGAATCATGGCACAGGAACAGAAAAAGACAGAAAAACTAACCGTCGTTAGAACACAAAATTAAAAAAGGATATAATTAAAATTAAAATATTGTGGAGGTGATCTCCAAACCTAAGCGAAAAAACAATTAATTAGTTTTGTTTGCTCTAAACTAAAGTCTTCGATTTTATGTAGACCTCTAAAACTGAAGATATTTCTGAAAAACTGATGAAACGGGTAAGAATGAATTCTGAAAAAATGAGAAGAGCCTTGTTAAAAAATGGGTATGTACAACTGCTTGTCACATTTTGTTGGTTATTGATTATTTTTCGCGTTTCAGTCTTCTCCGTTTACATGCTGCTTTAAAAAACCAACATGCTCCGGTGCTGCATCAGGTTCTTTTGCAGGTAATTTAATAATACTGACAAAGTGTTAAAACGGGTGTTGGCTGAAACTTGTGTGAGTTGAAACTTGTGTGGGTTGAAACTTGTGTGGGTTGAAACTTGTGTGGGTTGAAACTCGTGTGGGTTGAAACTCGTGTGGGTTGAAACTCGTGTGGGTTGAAACTCGTGTGGGTTGAAACTTGTGTGGGTTGAAACTGGTGTGGGTTGAAACTTGTGTGGGTTGAAACTGGTGTGGGTTGAAACTTGTGTGGGATGAAACACGTGTGGGTCGAAACTCGTGTGGGTTGAAACTTGTGTGGGTTGAAACTTGTGTGGGTTGAAACTTGTGTGGGTTGAAACTTGTGTGGGTTGAAACTTGTGTGAGTTGAAACTTGTGTGGGTTGAAACTCGTGTGGGTTGAAACTCGTGTGGGTTGAAACTCGTGTGGGTTGAAACTTGTGTTGACTGAAACTCGTGTGGGTTGAAACTGGTGTGGGTTGAAACTTGTGTGGGTTGAAACTTGTGTGGGTTGAAACTTGTGTGGGTTGAAACTTGTGTGGGTTGAAACTTGTGTTGGCTGAAACTTGTGTGGGTTGAAACTTGTGTGGGTTGAAACTTGTGTGAGTTGAAACTTGTGTGGGTTGAAACTTGTGTTGGCTGAAACTTGTGTGGGTTGAAACTTGTGTGAGTTGAAACTTGTGTGGGTTGAAACTCGTGTGGGTTGAAACTCGTGTGGGTTGAAACTCGTGTGGGTTGAAACTTGTGTTGACTGAAACTGGTGTGGGTTGAAACTGGTGTGGGTTGAAACTTGTGTGAGTTGAAACTTGTGTGGGTTGAAACTTGTGTGGGTTGAAACTTGTGTGAGTTGAAACTTGTGTGAGTTGAAACTTGTGTGAGTTGAAACTTGTGTGGGTTGAAACTGGTGTGGGTTGAAACTGGTGTGGGTTGAAACTGGTGTGGGTTGAAACTTGTGTGGGTTGAAACTTGTGTGAGTTGAAACTTGTGTGAGTTGAAACTTGTGTGGGTTGAAACTGGTGTGGGTTGAAACTGGTGTGGGTTGAAACTGGTGTGGGTTGAAACTTGTGTGGGTTGAAACTTGTGTTGGTTGAAACATGTGTGGGTTGAAACTTGTGTGGGTTGAAACTGGTGTGGGTTGAAACTGGTGTGGGTTGAAACTGGTGTGGGTTGAAACTTGTGTGGGTTGAAACTTGTGTGGGTTGATACTCGTGTGGGCTGAAACTCGTGTGGGTTGAAACTCGTGTGGGTTGAAACTGGTGTGGGTTGAAACTTGTGTGGGCTGAAACTCGTGTGGGTTGAAACTTGTGTGGGTTGAAACTCGTGTGGGTTGAAACTTGTGTGGGTTGAAACTCGTGTGGGTTGAAACTTGTGTGGGTTGAAACTGGTGTGGGTTGAAACTTGTGTGGGTTGAAACTCGTGTGGGTTGAAACTTGTGTGGGTTGAAACTGGTGTGGGTTGGAACAAGCTTGTGTGGGTTGAAACTTGTGTGGGCTGAAACTCGTGTGGGTTGAAACTGGTGTGGGTTGAAACTTGCGTGGGTTGAAACTTGTGTGGGTTGAAACTCGTGTGGGTTGAAACTGGTGTGATTTAAACTGATGTTTATTGAAAATTGCTTTGGGAATATGTAAAACCATCGCCATATTCTTAATCTACCTTAACTAGGCTGCAAATGAATGCACATGCCTGACCCAAGAATATGAAAAGAACCAAACTATACTGAAACGTTTAAGAATACGGAATGTACAGTTAAAGAAAGTGCTAGAGATCAGTAAGTGTTTTCTTCTGTTTATCTAGTTACTTGGTGTGAAATTTGTATGAGTTTCCATAGGACAGGATATTCATGTTTTTTTTCTATTAAAATAGGATAGGATATTCATGTTTTTCCCCGTAAATGGTAAAACCAAGGGGCATTTAACACATGGGCAATCGTCAGATTACCTTGCACCCTCTATCGGATTACTGGAACTATTACAGTGTGTTTTGTATGATTCGCATATTCCTTTAATTTGGTAGAACCCATTAATCCACTGGGTCTAGGAAATT
>CH002376.1:1448063-1471557 GCA_000149265.1 Ciona savignyi
GAAACTGTTTGTGTCACCGCTGGTTTATTTCCGAATGTAAAGCCTGTAAAGTAAAACATATTTTGTTTTTTAAATCATTTTTTAACATTATGTCCATGATGAAATTAAGACGATTTTTTTACAATCATTAAAGGTTGATCTCAGAAGAATTACAAATGCAAAAATGATTACTTTTAAATGAATCTAGCATTGAAGAAAAAACAAACAAAGAAACATAAGTAGGTAAAGTAACAGTTAATCTCATATCACATGAGTAATGAACTAGCGGTTAATATTGGTTCTTTGAAACCAATGATCAGAAGTTCAATACCAATTAAAATAATTTTTTTAGCTGATAGAGGTAAAGTTAAAATTACAAATTTTTCTGTTATGGAGCATACAAGCCAATTATTTGATTCAGTAACAACTTGGATTCATATCAATTAGTTAATTTAGCCAGTTTCCTACATAGAATCATTAAATTGATCAATAATTAATTTGCTTGACCATATTGGATTTCCCATCCCCAATTAAACAATTATTGATATTTCCCATTTTGTAACCCACATGGACCGAGTTAACTGTGACATATATAGTAACTGTAACATATTTATATATACAAACCATTAAATACAGTGTAATTATTGATGGTAATTGTTAATACATATTTTTTAAAAACCCACAATGTAAATTTCCGCTTTATAACTGTATTAAGTATTTTTTAAGCTCTGTTGCTATCTATAGTTTGATACCAGTTAACTGATCCGGAAAAATAACAGTTTCTGCAATTGTTCTGTTCGTTTACAGTTATGTTACACTAAAGTCTCAAAAATCAAAGTCTGTTTAATTGGGCAATGGTTTGTTATTCAAAAATGACCACACATTTAACTACCCTAAAATAAAGAAATAAAAGGATAGGATATTTGGGATATTCATGTTTATCCCCGTGAAAGGGAAAACCCCAGGGGTTATCACACGGGCAATCGTCAGATCACCTCGCGCCCATCGTCGGGTTACCGGAGCTATTGCAGTGTGTTGTATGTGATAGACATGTTCCTTCAATTTGGTAGAACCCATTAATCCGCTGGGTTAAGGCAATTTCTCTAAAGTGCCTTGCCCAAGGACACAACCGACTAGCTAGCGACCAGTTTCGCACCTGCAACCTTTCGATTGAAAGGCGACGCACTTAACCGCTAGACCATCGGGCCGGACAAAAAAAAGGCCAAAAAACAGAATATATACGCACTGAAAAAAAAAGAGTATATACGCACAATACAGAACACAGAAAATGCCCAAAACATACACACACTAAAAGTCAGAAAATGCTCAAAACATACACACACTTAAAGTGCCTTTCTGTTTAATCTACTGTCATTGGGATACACATGAGTATCTTATATTCCTATTCAACCAATATTACTTAATTAAGAAATTTTTAATAACATGAAAACAAATGACTAACTTGATGTATTAGCAGATCCAAACATACTAGCAGTCGTAGCAGGGGCTGCAGCTCCAAATGTAAATTTTCCAGCCATAGTAACCAGCTTATGATAATGCTTTATTAATTTAGTAGTTGCAGATTATGCCGATTTGTAGCAGTGGAGTGTTGAACATTGATTTATCAAAAAGATCTGTAGTGCAAGAAAGTTATAAAAGGTGCAAATGTCTAACTATAAATTAGAAATTCATACCAAATAGTAATCCTAGTATATTATATGGGCCTTATTTCTATGCAACAGTTTACTTATTATCAGGTATGCATTACTGAGTCCCTTTAATTACTACAAGGACCACTTCCAATCGTAACCCTTCAAGCGATCCTGTGGTAATCAGAGGTATCGTGCGTTACTGGTTAGATTGGATCTATGACCAAGTCTGGTGGGTTAGCAGATACTTTAAAGTACAAGTAGCCATGTATTTAATTACTTAAGATGCTGATTCCTGACTTCACATATTAGGCTTTCAGTATCTGTGTGAATTTTTGTTTAAAAACAAATAGAATTTAGGCAAGCAATCTGAATCACAAGCTTTATGCCTTACCGAAGATTTAATACTTTAATGAAGGTCTATCATAATTACTAACCAAAATAACAGGTTGCTTGATAAGCTACGAACAAAATAACACAACGCTAAACGTTCAATTTTGGCTGAATGTTCTAAGGGCAACATTAAAAGGTGGGAAAGAGGGATTTTCCATAGTTTTGTTCACTAAAACTATGAAAAATAATTTTAATCTGCCCCTAAACACTAATCTCAACGCCAGAACTAACCCTAACTTCAACCCCATGTTTAAAGTTAACACTAATGCCATAACCTTTATTTTGGTATGTACTTTCCCTCCTTTCCACTTTTAGTTTTCTCCATGGCGAAGGATCGTATTTAAACCCATGCACAAATTGCGACACGATTGATCGAACACATAGAAACATGATTGGAAGGTGGTGCAAAATCGCAGAACTAAAAGTTTACCACCCAAAAGTACAAATATTAATCGATTTCGTATATAGAATACGGCCTATAGCTTTGCCGCCTTATTACAGTAAGTGAATCTAAAAAATGAAATTATACGCCATGCGGTCTAGTCTATGCGGTTTCAACACAATTGCCTATTATTACGCACAACGATATTGGCGTTAATTATAACGTTTGAACATCTACATCAAGAAAACATGTAAACAAATTGAACAAATAATGGGTCGAGATATCTTACAAGTTCTGTTGCGTGTTTCCATAGTAGAAACAAAATCATTTGGAATGGAAAAGGATGTGATAGGCCAACTCACCTTTTTCCTCATCTCTTGAGCAATATTGCTCCCCGTAACATAATCTGTTGAAGTCGGCTCAGAGTCAGGTTGATGCTTGTGCAGTGTGATGAGGTTATATAGGATTGGGATAGGATATTTATGTTTATTTCCGTGAATGGAAAAACTAATAGGGTTAACACACGCTAATCGTCAGATTACCTTGCGACCACCGTCGGGATATAGAGGCTATCGCAGTGCGTTGTTATGATTCGCACGTTTCTTCTATTGGAAGAACCCATTAATCCCCTAGGTACAGGTAATTTCAGCCCATGGACACAACGGACTGGCCAGCTACCAGTTTCGATGTGAAAATATTATTTACAAAAGTTTAAATTATAGTTGAATCAAGCCAACTAAATTAAGGCAACTTCCTTTAATTACCTTAAAAGAGATCACGGCATTGTGGAAAATGTTCAGGGTGAATATACACTACATGGAAATGTGGTTACAATTAGGCTGGTATCTCGTCACCTAACTAGGGTTATCCGTTTCAGAATTAAAATTTTGAATTTTATTTTAATAGGAAATAAAAAAGAGTTTTATTTTTATGCCTTTAAATGAAAATTAGAAGAAAAAATATGGAATTTGTTTTTTTAGTTAATGCTGAAATGATGGTTTTATAATTCTTCTAAAAAATAACAATTACTTCTTTAAACATAGCCTATGTAAAACGGTTTGCAATATTAATTTTATAAATAAAATGCTTATTAATTTGTTTGCTTGCTCTTTAAATAGCATCTATATTTCAGAACGAATCAAAATTATCAAAATTCTAGACTCAAAATATTTGATTCTAAAATAATTCTGTAATATAAACTTATTAAATAAAGACATCACTCCCCATCAGACCACGGTCCAGGACAAATGACTTAAAATGCTTTATATCTGCGTTGTCGTAGTAATGAAAATAATTTAAAAATATCATTTCACTAATCATGCTGATTAGACTATCAGATTTCTTTAAACAGCCGTGTTTATACTTCTATTCTAGTCACCAAGCGGAAACTGCGTTTAAAGGCACTGCAAAGCAAACCGCCGATCGATTTTCACAAAACAAGGAAACGGTTGCCCTCAGTACCATAGCAGAGTAGGTCGTAGAAGTGCAATTACCAGCACTAACAGTCAACTGGTAGCCAGGACTTGGCGATGGTTATTGAACTATACTTAGGTAGGCTATAAAAGCTGTAAATATTCTGATATTGATTATGGTAAAGTTCGCATGTTTTTATGCGTAATCTGATATTGATTATGATAAAGTTTAAAGTAATTTAGGCTAAAGCTGTCAGCATAAATATAACAATATTGAATTTTAATGACTTTGTTGATTAAAATTCATCCTGACAGAAATGATGTTATTTCTGGCAGTTCAGTTGTAAACGGGCAGGCTACATACAACGAAACAGATCGTTAAAAGAGGCTTAAAATAGAAACGAAAGTGTATCTTGCAAACAAATCGGATTTCTTTCCACGCCATTCAGGAGACAGCAAGTAGACAGCACAGACTTTCAGCAATCTTAGTTCTCCGTAGGATATATAACTAATCTGAATTCAAAATTAACCACGCGACAAATCAAAGCAGTTCATTACAAAACGCAGTGTGTGGTCACGTGTTTTGTCATGGTTTAGTGACTATAGGAAGGAAGCGCTGTAAGCTCCGCGTCTTGATCTACAGTTCTTGCGTCATAAAACGCATGCAAAAAGGCAAAAACCAAATCATAACAAAGTATTTGAATCGACTATGTTTTAGAAAAGCGAATATATTATGTGTATATTAAGTAAGGATCCAATTGCTTATGGAATAAGTGGTCTGGCTGCTTTTCACACAATATAATGATCAATACTCTAACTCAAAAGAGAATTGTTTTTTTTTGTGTGGGAAAATAGCAATATTGACTTTCACAGCAATAGTAAGGTTTTATTGTTTTGCAGGTTATTAAGTAAAGATCTTATAGCACAAGCTAAAGTACTGCCTTGATTAGCATTGACGTATGTATTCGTCAATGCAAACTGGTTTGGTATTGATTCTTATTTTGTTTAAACTGAAACAGGATGTGGTCTGTGTGATTAAATATCTTCATTTGGACAGATTTTGTTATAATGTCACACGTGATTCGATTTTGAAACTAAATTTCCCAAGCCCTTCAAAGCGAAAGTGTAATTAATGACGTAGTCGATTTTATTATACATATTATCAGTTAAGCGTATTTACACAGGCAAGTTTACGTTATACAGTGTCAAACCACAAAGAAGGCTGCTGTATTCCCAGCTAATAGTTAAACTAAACCATTTGACGGCGCGGAAAGAGCTGGCCTGAACCGCCTATCCAAATAGAGCGAGTTATAATATACAGCTACTTTGGCAACAAAATATACATCAAGCAGTTACAGTATATAGTCGAACGCACCTCTGTTTATTATGATTACGAGCCTAGAAAACGGAAAACAACACATGGTCTTGCATAGCGTATTGGTGTTATAAGCAACCGTTTAAAATGTCAAAGAAGAAAGCTATGTTTAGACAGTTTAGCCATTGCACTGGATAGCAGCTGCATGAAAATAATCATGCACGTTATTTCGTTCTGAAAACTTAAAATGTACATATTTTAAATATCGAAAGATATAGTTATAACGGTTCAGAAATTAACTGATCTTTTGATCTTCTAAGGTTAACAGTTCTAAACTGTTAAGTTTAATTGTAAACAGTTTAAATGGCAAAGAAGCAAGGTATGTTTATACAGTGCACTGCATCGCTAGCTGGATAAAAATAATTATACACGTAATGTATGTTACTGCGTTTTATTAAGTTTGAACCACAAGGTTAGGAAAACTTGAAATGTGCATCTTTTAAAGATCGAAAATTCAGTTATAACGGTTCAGAAATTAACTGATCCATCTTCTCAGGTTAACAGTGCTAAACTGGTAGGGTGTAATTATAAACACCCCTGTTAATGGTTATGCATGTGTAATTTACATAGGAACTTAGAATAAATATGGAAACACAGGAGGATGAAACTGTTGGAGCTTTATTGGAACGACTTAAGTTGCCAGAGAAATACCTGGACATTTTCCAATCAAACGGTTTCTTCACGGTGAAAGACTGTCACGGTATTACAGAACAGAAGCTTAAAGATATTGGAATTGTTTTACCAGGTATAGATTACACCAGTGGTCCTCAACCCTGGGTCCGAGGATCATTTAGTACCCGGCCGCCTATTTAACTTCTATTTTTTAGTTTTATTTTTGTTCTGCATAGCTTTTTACACTCAATTTTTACTAGAAGTTCTTGTTTAAATTATGTTACAATTCTACTGTTGACGTTACAAAGCCAATGGTTAAAACCTTTTTTAAAAGGCTTTATGTGCAAATAATCAACATTCCCTTAACTGGGCCGCAGTACAATTTTATAAATGTTTTACTTTACGTTCAACACTAACAACTTCCTCCTACAAATTATACGTCGCGTTAACAGAAGCATGACTCATGCAACTGAATAATGATAACATAGGAACATTTATAATAGATTATAATAACACTATAGCCTTGAGATATGCTTAATTGCATAATTTGCATAAATGTTTTAATTGTTTGTATACGGCATGCTTGGCAGGTTACTCATACAATATATAAACAATAAAATTGTATACTTTAATAGATAAATGCAGCTTTGAATATGATATAGGATGTGTTGAATATCTAAACACAGGAATATTTAAGATTTGAATAAGAAACTCCTATTGCTGTGTCGTGATTTGTTGCTATTTATTACAAAAATGAACACACTAAAAATAAACTAAACTACTAACACTGTGCTAGAACTCGCATAGTTTACAAAGAAGTTTTGATTGTTTTTTTTCTATAATATAAAAACAAATTTTTTTTATAACGTGTCAAGATCCGTGTTATCTTCATACATTGATAAAATATCTCTATCCAGGGCATTATCGACGCCTCCTGAGCAAAATACCAGGAAGTAGCCTAAGCAAGCCGCCGAGACACAATAGAGGTCGCAGTTTGGACATTGACTTAGATACTTTACCGCTAAGCACAGCTAACACACAGGATGATACTACTCCCAGCCCGTCCAATGATGCAGATTACGATCCTGAAGATACTTTTATTCCAGAGGTTACTTATGAGCCTCTTAGGATCCTTGAATCAGAGGAAAGTCCGTATCATAAGCTCTCGACTGATGTCAGCGTGAAAAGAGACGATTCACTTTATGACAAAACGACGAACCACATGAATTCACCGAAGCTGGTTATAGTTCCCACACCGGCGGATGTAGATTTGGACGATTTAGAAAAGGTCAACGATGATGACGTTTATAACTTAGCAGGTGGGGACCCTTTACCGCCCCCGCCTGGATCGCCGTCAGGGATTTGCGAAGCAGTAATGCAGGTTATGCGCGATTCCCCGAATTCTTTAAAATATGAGGAAGAAGAACTCTACGCTACTGCTGATAACCCGTCAGGTTCGCCGATTACGACACCAAGCCCGTCCTCGCCGTATCGGACTACTGTTACGCCCGATACGGGGAACAAAATCTTACCCAAATCGCTCAGTATCAAGCACATGCCCCTTCCATCACCGCCACCCCCGGCCTGGATGACTTCTGAACCTACGACACCCACCCCTCGACCACTATCCGCAGCGCACCAAGACACTTTACATTTGAAAGATCAAAATACTCTCATTCAAGGCAAGAAAACGTCTCCAGATTCTTTAAGCATCGGTGGTTCGTCAATGACCGGCGACAGTTGTGAGCCGTCTCCTACCACGCCGAAATGGATTTACCCCCCAACGGAATCGATCGATTTTGACCGAAAAGATGTCGAACCAAAAGTCGAAACGGAGGATGGGATTTATAACGAACCAGACCTCCCAGGCGAAAAGACTGCGTCTTTGGCAGTGAACTCTGGCTATGCGTCTCTGAATCGAGATCTTGTTGGGAACACAACTTCCGAAAAGGTGTCCGAATACGCCGCTTTGGCAAAAGGTGAAAATTATGACCCAGTTACTAGACTTGTGAGCGCTGTATAGCCTATAGGAAAGGATAGGATAGAATAGGATATTCATGTTTATTCCCGTTAATGGTTAAACCGAGTGGGCGTTTAAAACACGGGCACTCGTCAGATCATCCCCCGCCGCCGTCGGTTTACCACGTTTCGTTGGTAGAACCCATTATTCCGCTATAGGTGGACGCTATGGCATAGTTACAAACCTGATAAACGCTGTAGCCTATATAGATGAACATCAATTTTATAATAAATATTGAAATAAACACGCATAATTCCACCTACGCATAGCAACATACGTCCGATTCCATTTCAAACAGCGAAATATGACTGATTCATAAAATTAATGTGTTTTTAGAAGAAACCAAAGCTGAAGAGGAAAACGTATATGACGTATGCGATGACGACATATCTCCCAAGAAACGGGTATCACAGAAGACCAGAGAAATTATTGACCGTCTATCCCGCTCATCTTCAACCGCATCTACCGATTCGTTTTCATTAATAAGGTGTGTATAGCACAGTATTGTCCCGGTGTATAAGAAAGAACAGTTATTACGCGCTTAATCGGCGGATTGCCTGTTCCCAAAGTCAAAGGGGGTATTCTGTATAATTCTAGTTAAAGGGGGTATTTTGTATATTTGAGACGGGTTGCTTTTTTGAGACGTGTTTTTGAGCGGACGGCGCCTGGCCTCGGTGAATTAAATGGTTGAGCTAAGTAGCAACGTCTTAACCATGTACAACACACTGCAAATAACCTTTGCAACTAGAGATATGGCGTTATCTGATGGTAACAGTAACAATAAACTAACACGCGGATTTCCTTCAAGGATGTTCAAGTGATAAATCCCCTTTTTTGTTGTTGGGGGGGAGGGGGGGTTAAGTTTGGCATCGTATGTAGTTTCGCTATAATGTCCGGTTTATATAGAATTATGTGTACGAGTCTATCGTGTTAACAATTCGGGCTCATAGCCATTCTATTATTTTTTTATAGATATGGCCGTTGTTTAGTACACAATTGTATACACATATCGCTCGCGTTAACCCACACGACCGTACATATTTTTAATCCCTAATTTTCTCAGAGCCAAACGGGCATCGCCGGTTACGACTTTCAAGTTCTCAGCTGACGAGCTTAGCATGTCCGATGAGCCGCATTCTGAAAACGAAGTCTACGAGAGCAACGAAGAAGACATTTACCTCAGCATTGGAGATAGCACTGAGGACTCACAACAGATTGATAAAGGGGGTATACGAGAGGTTCGGGCTAATACAACTACTTCTGGAAAAGCATCTGGAATCCGACTGGGTAGAAAAAGAAAAACGCAAAGCAACAGACCGGTTTCAGCTTTTGTGGAATCCATTATCAACCCCGGACATAGCGTGAGTTAATATGCTGTTGTACCTTTCACTTTAAATATTCATAAAAATACAGTTTGAGTAACAGTTTACACAAATTTATGCAAACTAAAACGCGTCATCTAAAGACTGTACACGGTGGGCATTTCCACCCTTCCCTCTAATAATATTGATCTTTGTTTTACGTGGTGCTGCAGTCAGTGCGACTTGGGAAGTATAGTACTGCTAAGGAAATATTGATTTATACAACTTTGGTCTTAAATAGTCATATGCGAGGTTGGTTAGCACGACTAACTCATATGCATGTTAAGCTACAAGAGCACGGGTTAGAGACTTTGCCTTGCAACAAATAAATAAATACTTTAAAATAATACAATTTTAATCAGCACGACCGAATCATATACATAAATCCATTTATAAACGAACCTAGCGATCACGGAAAATTTGATCTCACGGGTTCAAAACTTTGATCTGAATAAGTAAATAATTTAACATTCAGCTTTAATCTTAAACATTTATATGGGCGGTTGGTAGGCACGACCGAATCATATACACTCAGACAGAAATTTGAATCTAGCTTTACGGGTTCGAGAACATTACCGGTCCCTTTCCTGTAAATAATAAAATATTACAACTTTTGATCTTAAACAGTCGTCAAAATATAAATAAAATATGATCATTAAAAAATGACGAACCTAGCGATCACGGTTTCGAAACTTTGCTCTTCAACAAATAATTCAATTCTCCAATATGTCACGTAGAGACAGAGCTCTAGCGAGGACGGAGACGGAAACGCGACACGAACTCCTCACCAACGAGCCGCTTCCACCAGTGATGGGAAACAATCGGATCTGGTGGACGCCTGCTTGGTTGACGAGGGTCGGTTGAAGGGTGGGCCAACCGTGTTGCCCCTTTCTCCGCTGGTAAGTTAAATGTACATCGATCTATAAGCGGTGTATGCATTGTAAACGTAATTATGACTATCGTTATAGCAGTAGTGTGTGTGTTGTAAATGCCCATATTATGACTTTAGTAACTATAGAGCTAGACAGTAGCGTAAAGAAGCTGTAATAATTATCTAATGGGATAGGATATTCATGTCGCGAATGTAAAAAGGCAAAATGGTTTAGTTACCATACTGGCAATCGTCAGATCCCCTCCACCGTTGATTTACCGGAGCTATTTTAGTGTGTTCTGTATAATTTAGACTTTAATTTAGTTTTATTACAACCCATTTCTCCACTGGGTCCAGGCGGTACCCGTTAAATGCCTTGCAAAAGAACACAATCAACTACCTAGCGAACACTTTTAACGGTGACAATATTTCGACCCAAAGACGACACACTAACCCAACAATAAAGCTAAATTTCGCAAAGCCAAATAATAATAAGTATTTTCTTGCGTTTGTATTACTTATATATTCGGCATTTGGCTTTTTCGTATAAGTGTCTTGTAGGTCGTGTTAGGCTTCGCTTTCAATTTGACAACACAAGGGGAACTAATACGGCTAATTTGCATACACATGCCCATATTGATTACGCCAGCCGTGATCACGAAAGATAGTTGAACCGGCTTTTATAACATATTACCGTCCCACCGGACTTACTGAATCCATAGCGGTTTATAACCGTCTGCCGCTGGTTTGTTTTAAAAGCTTTTGCCTTAAATATTAAATCTCTGCGGTTTCATGTGTCGTGAAAAGGTCACTGCTGTTAATTAAGGTCAATTACCCAATAAAGCGCGTGCTCTTGGAACTTTGAATACAAATTAATATAGAAACCGGATTCCGAAGTGTTGTTGACAAATTAAGCCACGTCATTCTGGCGTACAAGTACTTGGTTATATCACCGCGTTTAATTAAACTTAAGCGGAACTAAAGAAAGTCGTTAAATTGTTTCGAAGAAATTTCCAACAAAAAACACCTAATTGTGAAGAAATCTAGATACATTTATTTGTCCGTTGTTGTTTTTCGTGTAATATTCGTTTCTGTGGATGTATAATGTCCGATTTATTTATTAATTCAATGACGTATAAGCTTGTTATTTTGATCTACAGGCAACAAAGAAAACAAAGAAAGGATGGCTATGGAAACAAGGATGGTAAGATAAATCATGGTTATAAGTAGGATGGGATATTCATGTTTATCCCGATAAATGGGAAAACGGGCACTAACCCATGGGCAATCGTCATATTACCTCGGCTTACCTGATCTATTGCTGTGTATTGTGTGTGGTTCAGACTTCCATTAATTTGGTAGAACCCATCATTCCACTAATTTCAGGTATACATGTTTATATGTGTGCATGTGTATAGTTATGCTTGGTTATACGTATGTATGGTTATAAGTAATAAGTGGTTTAAAATATGTATGGTTTTAACCATGCCTGGCTATTAGCAGGGTTATAGTATGTTATAATTCCCTAAACTATGTGAATGTGTTGTACCTACACACCACTAAGGTTTTATGTAGCAGCCTGTACCGAGTAATATAAGTTTAAATTTTGCAATTCGATTTCACACAACACATTAGTAGAACACCGCAATGAATTTCCTTTTGTGTGTGGTTGCCACCCTTCTAATTGGAGGTATTACCGTCAAAATATGCCCAGTATGCCACACTTACCTATACCTGTAACGTTGAAAGCTCCTAAGCGTTGCTTTGCATCAGTTTGTCATTTCCTGCTACTGCTGTTCTGCCTCTCAAATTAAACGAGTAGGCCGAGTATGCGTGGTGTAAAAGCAAAGCAACGAATAGAGGAAACAATAGGATCGGATACTTGCGCTGTATAATAGATAGTCTACAATGGCCACTTTAAAGCATCAACACTTTATAAATGAATAATATAAAGCACCTGCTCCTTTTGAAAATATTAACAAGATTACATTGCAGTTGCAAAAATATTTTCCGATTTCAAGTTTGTTTTTAACCAGGCTAGAACTCAATAAGAGTATTTGTACCTGCCTATTCCATTTTTTTAATCGGACTAGGTTTTAAACCCATTTTGAGCTGGTCACTAATATCAATTTTGTATTGAAATGATCTATGAATATTTGGCGTTAAACATTGGGCCACAATTGATAAAATATGGCATGCTGTTTGTGTGCGGCCTGGTGGGGCGTCAGGGATAAATGTTTGTGAAACAGAGGGAAATTGGTTTAACCAACGTCGTCCGAAGCTAATGCTGATAAATTGTTTTTTATTCCATACGTTCCAGGTGCATAACGGTTACTGTGAACGTTAATAATAAAAAAACAAAAAAGAAAAAAGCAACGAAACTGCATGTCACAGTTAAATGGGCATTGTTGTTATGATGGATAATATAAGAGTTATGCTGTTGCTTAAATACTTTACTACGCGTTTTGATTGAAGCACCGAAAGGACATTGCGTACTTCCAATACAATGGTATAAGTTACCAACTACGTCAAATGAATAAACGCCACAATACTGCATTCGCCTAATGACGCGCTGAACTGACGATAATCCATCCTCGTAGTAACAACTGTTTATTCTGGGCAAAAAAGTTAAGCAATTCCAACGCCATTTTGAAACATTTAGAAAAGCAGTTATCTCGATTTTCAATCCATTGAATGGAAATTCGTTTTTCGTCTTTTCCTATGCCGAGATTTGATTTGTTTGCTTTTTTTAAAACTGAGGTAAAAAATGAATAAACTAAACTAAACCTAAACTAAAATTAACTTTCGAAAACATCTTAAAATTAACATCATAATATTTGCTTTAAGTATATGTTGAGAATGGCGATCACATCCAGCATGTATTAGAATTTGTATATACTTCATGTTTATATGTTTGCACATGGAAGACATCCCTTATTTGCATAAAACGCGAGATCATTTATATTACAGTATCCAAACCGCAATTTAACCGACATGTGGCAAAATTGTTTGTAATTTGTCAGCGTCAATACGAGAAAGCTATTTGCATTGCAGGCATGAAGGGAGGGCTCCTTACCGCAAGCGATGGGTTGTTTTCGATGGGGAAGAACTACTCTACTATGAGAGCGAAAACAAGGTATGCGATTATGCGGTCTTGACGTGGGCCTTAAACCCAAAGATTTTAAAGAATTTCAACCGCAATTATGGAGAATGCGCAATCTGTGTAATGTATCGTTGTCTATTCGTTGAGCAGTTTCGAAACTAAGGTTACTTTCGGTCAGATCAAAGAAATGTGATTCATCTCAATTATCGTTGCTTTTGTTAAAGCTGCAGTGAAAATTTTTGTATCTGTTTAATTAAAATTAAACTAGGCGTATGTTTACTTTATCTGAATTGTTATTGCTTTCGAGCAACCCATTGCTTATTGAGCTTATGGTTGTCTGTTTACTCATAAAAAATTACGATTATCGAAAAAGTGAAACTTCTGAAATAGTCATTCATATTTTCTTCCTAGACCGAGCTGACGAAAGGGGTAATCCCCGTTGAAGTTATCCTCCGGGTCCAAGTTCCCCAGAGTGACCTCAAGGCTTTCCACATCCTCACAAAGGGGGGACGGAAGTATATATTTTACGCCGAGAGTTCGGACGAGCGAGCTCTATGGACTGCAACGTTGATGGCGGCCAAGATGTCTTATGAGGTGGGTTATGGGTCGTGTGGCCGAATTATTTATACAAAAGGTGGGTTATGGGTCGTGTGCTGAATTATTTATACAAATAAACGGTTTCAGCAATGAATTCATCGTTGGTTCGAAAATGAGCCGGTAAAAAAGTAAAAAATGTCGGTTTGGTGGGAGTGTGTAAAATAAAAGAAAAACTGTATATTAAACTAAAGGCAAGGGCGTTAGGGTTTGTAAAAAGGCTGAGGTTAAGGTTACTTTGAATTTGTGAAAGGGCTGTATATAGGGTTGGGTTGAATTTAGTGTTGGGAAGGGTTTAAATTAGTTTCCATACTTTTGTTAAGCAATTTGTCTCCTTTCCTCCCCTTAGTGTAGCCCAATCAATAGAGAAACTTTTTAATAGCAGCTTACGTTTTTCCTCCTTTTTGTATTGTTAAGTTTCGCGATTTTGTGCTTTAACTTATAATCTTAATTTGTTCACCGGCTTCGCTTTACAAGACGCTCTACTTGGCAATTTTTTTCCGATTTGGCTTTCGTCTCGATTATTTATTTTCTTTGTTTTTTTCTCAATGTAACTGAACACTTCCGACTTCCCATCCTGTTGGAAAACCGACAATGCCAATCCATTATTCGTGCGAAGCGCACTAGGTTTTGTTTTCATGAATATGCAGTCAGTTACAGAGTTTATGCTGCATTTGAAATAATAATGCTGATATAATCGGTTTAAACTTGGCAAAGTTAATTGCATGGTATTATAGTTAAGTTAAATGACCAGTCTGGTACTTCGTAATGACGGTTATGAGGTTCATGAACGATTTGAGCATGTGTTTCGTCGGTCGATCTTTCAGTTACGGTACTCTAAGCGATTACGTCATAATTGATGAACGACACATTATCACGTCAGCAAAGCGCCCGCGGCTGATCGCAGCGAAAAAGTGTAACCGCAGGAATTTCGCCTTGAACGAGATGTACACGCCGGTATCATCCATTGCTTTAATTGCAAGGTCCAGGCAGATACAAGTTTCTTTTCTTCTCAGCGTATGAGAGGCAGGTTTTTTATGGTCCCGTAATTGCAATGCTAAAAGACGCATAATGGGCTTAATCGATACCTTCCGCAGAGGTTTCAAATGCTGCCGCGTCCGTCCGCATTATATCGGGAAAACGAGGAAATACAACAGAGGACTAGCTTTCAGGGTAAACAGATTTCGGATGCGTTAATTCAGCTTAGTGGGGAATAAAGAGGCTTAGAAAAGGTGACGAGGCTACGAATAGACCGCGCTTTGCGATACTGACTCACTGTCAGCTTGCTTTGGGATTAAGGGTCAAACGGGTTTGCTCATTGAAAGCCGACTTGTAAATCTTAATCTTTTCAGTCGACTGTAGAAACGTTCCAGCAGTATTTTGATATGTTGCTAAAGGTTTAAAGGAGAAACGTTTAATTTGAGGACAACTGCGTTAAACCGTCTCGGGGATAGTGCGTTTTATCGCTATGTGTTATTCACGTGAGGGACCTAAATGAGTCAGGTATAGTTGGACGCGTAAATATGAAAACAATTTCCGATTTCAGTATTCAGTATACAGCCCACCGAACGCAGTCGTAGCCATTTCTAATCTATAGCTATTTGGACTTACCATCGATGGAACGGATAGCCTGAAATTAGGTCATTAGTGCTGAAGGCTAAAGTATATTCAGGTCAACAGTCATATAGACATACGGGAAACTAATTGTCCATAGCGAACAATTTAAGCTACTGTGAAGGTGGCATCGTGCACTAGAAACAGACATATAGTCTTTAGGAGGTTCATTTTATTAAAACATAGCTGAAGGATAAGGTATATTCAGGCTACACTAGTGTATGCTGAAACTAATTGTCTATAGCGAGCAATTCAAAGGACTTTTAAGGTATACATCGTGTGGCTGAACCAGACATGTAGTCTTTAGTAGAGTAGTATCATTAAAACATGACCATTTAGCGTTTTAGAGGTTTTATGGCGTGTCTCTTTGTAGTTTCAGTACGTAGTTTAAGTGTCAGGTGTTTTATAACATATGTTTGTAATCTCAGCATTTCATTTATGAACTGGAAGTGTATCTTGGTTTATGCCACCTTGGTTAGTAACGAAGACATCTTTAATTAGCCTACAATGAACGATACAGCGGCATTACGAACATTTTGATGTGTATTTGTGATTATGTTGGTACGGATTAATACCCAGCCGAGTATTGGGCACCATGAAAGGCGGCAGACCTTTTCTGGGATACCAAATGGAAGGGGGGAGCCGAACAAAAAACGAGGTCGTTCATTGCACATTGTAAGTTTTGAGTGCGAATACACGTTGTTAGGTTAACGTGCGCTAATAACTGAATCGTGCGCAGACTTCGTGCGCATAAACGTAGCCAACAATAAATTGCACTAATTTTAAATTTTTGCATTAATATTGATTGCAAGGTTTTGCATTATATTAATTGCACTCGGTTTTCGGTATGGTAGTCTACGTGCTTGTTATTGAAGGTTTTATATGTTTTTTTCTGCGCAAAATATCAAGGATTTTAGGTGTTGTTTAGTTTCCCTATTTATTATTTCGCAGTTTAAAGTCTTGAAGTGTTTTATACCAGTGAATTTGCCCATTCGAATTTCGGAAGTTAAAGATCGGTCTGCCATTTTTGCAGAAAGAGCGCCAAGGTCAACAATTCAAGCCAGGCGGAAGTATGTACATGCCTTATAAGGAAGGCATGTTGAAAATGGACGGCCACAAAGCCTATCTAGCTACAAAAGGAGACCAATTTGCCTACTACAAGAGCAACAATGAGTTTAATTTCGGTCAACCTGTTGCAAAGTAAGAGATTGTTTTTACGTTGCGTAATATTTATATCCGTATCTTACGTTCAGTTTAGTTTATTTTTTGTTTTCACGTTAAAAACAAGAAGCAGGGCCTTTTTAAAAAATAGTTTAGTTTAGTTTATTTTTTGTTTCCACGATGAAAACATAAATCAGGATTTTTGAGAAAAAAATTGGAAAACGGGAAAAAAATGGCAAAACGACAGTCGTTAGAACACGTCTAAAAACAAGCAATAAATTATAATACGTTTTCTAAACAAATCAATTTTTCCGTAAAGATTGAATATGAAGCTTGCTGCAGTGAAAGAAGTGGACAAGAAAAAGTTTCAACTAGTTTTCCCCTACCGATCTTTCATGTGAGTTACCGCAGCAATTACGTTTGCACTGTTTGACAAGTCGGCAAATAATGACGTCATTATGTTGATAGGTTCACAGCTGATAGCGAAGAAGACAAGCGGTCTTGGGTTGAAGCGCTCTCTGACGCGATTGCGGAAAGCCTTTCGGATTATAAAGTAAGCGATTTGACGTTCACACGATTATTAGGAATCATTAACACAGAAGTGAATAAATCATTTGAAGAAACTTGTGTTTTGATTTACTTAATTAAACTTTTAAACCACCATGTGAGATAACTCTATTCGACAATCAATCATTTATCCCATGCTGGCTTGTTGCCTGCTTATATATATTATCCTACCACTGGTTAAGTGCACTTATTTGCAATACGAGATCCTATTTAAAGTATACATTTCAATTGCCTTTCCATATATTCTACATTCGCAACAGGTCTGTTGGTCCAAGAGCAGTTTTAAGCAATATTTACAAAACAAATTAACTTTTTGAGTCAAATAATGATGAATAATTTACCAATAAACAATTTTCTAAGTGAGAATCACAATTTGTCAATACTTATTTAATAAGTCTGGACAAATAGGTTGATGGGTTACTGTGTCGTTTTTAAGCTGAAGGGTTGCAGAATCGAAACTGGTCACCAACACGAAGGGCAAGGCACTTAGTGGTCATTACCTGAACCCAGTGTATTAATGGGTTCTACCAAAATTGAAAGAATATGTAGATTATACACAGGCCACAGCACACTGAAATATCTTCCATATCCCGATAAATGATGTGGTAATATAATGTTATGTCAAAATACTCCTTAATGTATTCGTGATGTAATCTGACAATTTTCTTTGTGATAAAACCCTTGCATTTTCCCAACCATAGAGATAAAACATGAACATCCTGTTTAATCCAAGTAATATAAAACAAACAAATCGATACGGTTTACACTACAATAGCCTAGGTAATCTGACAGTTACCTGTGTGACAATGCCTACTTATGTGATAACGATTGCTTTTGTCGTACCGCAGCTTGCATGTTTCCATTCATACATAAATATCACTCTAAAGAAATTGCTTTTAAAAGAAACAACAACAAATGGTTCACGTAGCTATGTACCATTTAAAATTTACACATATAATACAATACAATACAATTTTTATTTTGGTTTCTTTCGCTGCAGCATTTACCACCAACAATTTGAAAATACATGTCAAATATATATATATATACCAAAACAAATATGGCGTTAACTGAAAGTCCAACAATTAACCAAAAAAATTCTGTGGCAACTGGCAAAATACTACAGCAAAACAGGAAGGCACTAAAAAAAAAACAAAAGTTATCTAGTTTGGTGCCTCTAATAGGTTGATGTTTGTTAACTTTATAGGTTGTGAACGAAATATGGGAGAACGAGACCAACCGAGTTTGTGCCGACTGTGGAAGGGGGGATCCGGATTGGGCGTCGGTCAATCTTGCTATTGTGATATGCAAGCACTGTGCTGGGGTGCATCGGGATTTAGGGGTTCATAACAGCAAGGTTCGATCGCTCAAGATGGACGTCAGAATTTGGACAGAATCCATGAAAATGGTATGTGGATTTTATGTAATACTGCCTGAATAACTTGGTGGCTTAGTGCATTGCCTTTAGCTTAAAAGTTTGTTGGATTGTAACCGATCGCTAGCCAGTCGGTTGTGTTCTTGGGCAAGACACTTAATGGATATTGCTTGAAACCAGTTGATTGATGTATTCTACCAAAATTGAAGATACATCTCAATCATACACAACACACTGCAATAGCTACAGTTACACAATGGTTGGCGCAAGATAATCTGACAATTGTCTATGTGATAACACTATTTGTGTTTCCTCATCTTGAGGATAAATATGAATATTCTAATATAGTGTCAATTTCTAAAGCGGCATAAATGCAAATTTTTAGTATTTTGAAAAAGTGGCTAACTTTATAAAATTGTTGGTTCAGTGACAATTAGAGACCAAATACGGTTATAACTGGAAATTCAATATCTTCCATACACCTTAATGTAACTCAACCTTTTTACTTGAGCATCTTGTCATACCAATAAATAGTATACCAAATTAAACTCATGACTGATTTTAAAATGGTTAAAATATAGTAATAAAATGAATAGAAGAATGATTAAATAACTCATATGCATTTGCAATAGTGAGAGTTATATTATTTATGATTTGCATCAAAAGCATATTTATTAGCGAATCAATCAGTAATGTGTGTCGCGATAACATAGGTGACTAGGGTTTACGCTGTTTAAGTCACCAGTTTACACAAGATAATTTTGTTTGGCGCATTATGTCATTATGCATGTAATAACTCATTAGAGATGCAGCATATACGTTTTCGTTACAGCAGTGCAATTGAGTGTATGTTTCGCCATCTCCGTTTAGTCTTAATCAAGTTTCCTCATTTACTGCAACATGCTAAGTGCAAATATAGGGCACTGATGATGTCATATCCCTGTTATGTATTTTATATCTTTATACATCAGTGTCTGTCACAACATACATATGATTTTGCTTTGTTATTTAGGATGCAGAACTTAATAAAAATTAAATCCATTTTTGTAATGGGGGTTAAAATGACCATTTACATAAAAAAATAACATTTTTAATTAGTGGTAATGGGGAATTTGTTTCTCTAATGTAATTTCAACTAAATTAGCCATTTAATATAAACAAATCTATTAATACGTTGAATATAATGGTCCTTGATCACTGTGCAACAGTTGCACTCAAAGCTTTTAATTGATCCCAGAAAGAGGTCCAGTAGTCGTTTACTTTTAATTTAATTTAAATTCTGTTTTATTTTCTTCCAGCTATTCCTTAGTTTGGGCAATGCAGTGGCGAATGAATTTTGGTCATCCAAATTAAAATCTAGTGATGCAATCACGGATATGGCTGACAAGTAAGTGAATTTAAATATTTAAATCGGTATTAAAACAACAAGAACTTTGTTTTTGTTTTGTTGGTTATTTATTCTCTGGTTTCTATACTTTTGCTTTGACTGCCTTGACTAGCCATTTAATCTATGGTTGTTTGTATTTTATGCTAATTTTTTGTGGCCATTGTGCAATCATAATTACACTAACTACTAATCTCCTGTTTGTGTTCCTTCGCAAGTTATAATCATTACCATGTTAATTTGCATAAAACGTTTTGATTAATTAATTAATTGGCAACTTATTCTAAACCGTATTATTTAAATACCGGAATGGTAAGTATTTACAATTGATTATAGAGCAAGAGTATCTCGATGTAATTAATTTGTCATTAATGGAAAAATAATTCGCCAATTAATCCTTAATTTGCATCATGTTAACCTGGGTATTATAAAGTGTGATTTATACATGGCTTTTATATTTTGTAATTCATATTGACATGTTTTAACTACTCTGCCGGTACTTTCCTAGCTGATAATAATCAATGGAATTTTCATTAGCGTAATAAGGCTAAGTGAAAAAATACTATAATTCCAAAATATCTTCATACTCTTTGCATTAAGTTAAATAAAATTTATAGAGTATATTTACTTTGGGTTTGATGAAAACTTAGAGAATTACATGTAATGGTTGATAATATAAATTTTTAAGCCGTGTTTTAGCTGTAATATCAATTTAGGGGATGCAATTTTGAGGCAAATGTATAACTTTCTCAACATAATTAACCGCAATGTCTATTCTTATGATAAACATGACATTGGTACTGGTACGTGGTACCCTAAAGTATTGATATCCTATACTTTATAAATATATTTCTGTATTACATTTTTAGGTTCATTTACTCAATTATTACAAATGTTCATTTTGTGTCCAACAGAAAACAAAGGGCTTGGCATATAAACAGCAAGTACATTGAAATGCAGTATACAGAAACGCTGTCAGACAGTCAAGAGCAACTAAATCAAGTAATATATCACATTTGTTTACATATCTATATATAACAAAAATCTCTATATTTAATATACTACAGCTACAATGTATATTAGATTGTTAACAAGAACTAAATTTTGAAAAGCAAACAGCACCATATGGCTATTGGAACTGCTTTCTTTTTTAAAAATAGATATTAAATTTACCCTTTTTATTAATCTGCTGTATTTGTTTGATTTATATACTTGGTTACCTTGGTTCATAATAAAATTTTTTGTATCGTTTTCCCTGTTATTTACATTTTGACTTGGTACATATGTTAAACACCCATATTAAATGGGAAGTATTACCATCCTACTATTTTTAATTCATGCGGTTGTGTAATGGAAAATCCCAGACCATGCGGTGTGTAATAAAAGCGCACTCAATTTAATGCAAATGGAGATTATAAATAGATGGTAGATTTATACTATTATGGCTTGACATATGGGAGGTGTAAACATCAAAAGACTCGTCAATTGCCACAAAACCAAATACCCTATTGGATTAATATTACTATTATTGTACCTTGCATATTGTAAGCAATCTATAATTGCTGCACTTATTATAAATTGGTGATTGCTTATTAGTATGAATCCACCATAAACAACAATATTCTTTATAGGGAGTTTATGTACAGCGTATTTATTACAATTACCATTTTGCTTTTTTAAAAACTATAATAAATCCACTATAAACAATAATATACCGGTACTGTATAAAGAGTATTTGTATATCCTATTTTAGAATGTTATCCTCTGTACAGAATATGTTCTGAAGTTACCATTATGTTCTTATGATACTTCTAATTGTACACCATTTAATAACAATTTAATCATAGGGACTTATTAATGCTGTGCGGAATAACGACCTTAAAGAAGGATACTGCCTTGTGTTCAGTGGTGCAGACCCTAACTGCGACACAAGCAAACAGCACGCTAAAACCCGTAAGTCGTTTGATCTCTTACACATCAAACAAGTGGTAAAACACAAAACGAAACTAGTTCAATGCTCAAATGAAAGTGGCAAGATTGCTGCCATTTACTTGTTAAAGTCTGGTTAACAGAGTTAGATAAACTGGTTGTGTTAACATCAGTTATAATTCATACAAGTCTTGTTTGTTAAACTATTTTTTTATGTTGTGAGGTAGGGTTAGTGTTATCATATTGTTCTAGATCAATAGTATTTTGTTACACAAAGTTTAGAAGATATATAGAATATTCTTGTTTTATCTCCGATTTTACCATCAGGTTATGATATCTACAGCAGGACATTATATATTCTTGAGGTAATCAGACAATTTCCCATGTAATAACTCTTCTAATGTTTTCCCAATAAGAATATTCATGTTTTGAATAATTTTTTTTATTTTATACCTTTTTTTTGGAAAAACATGGAGACTTATCACACAGGTAATTGTTGAATTACTTTAAGCCCACCATTGGGTTACCAGGACTCTATCAGTGCAGTATTATTTATGCTTAAGCAGTTTATATTATATGCTAATGTATTTGTTTAGTTTTAGTAGAACTCACTAATTCACTTGGTTCAGACATTGTCTGCCAAGTGATTTGCCCATGAATTCAACTGCCAGCAGTTAGCTTCGATTCTACATACTTTCAGCTAGACTTTTTAGCTGATTATTAGATTGTTAGTTTTTTTATTTGACTTGGACATAAAAGTAAACAGTCGTTATGACATGTTTAATTTTTGTTTTCTTAAAAGATTTAATATCTTGTTTATTCTGTAGTAGATTTCATTTCCTATTGCTGTAATGTACCTATTTAACAACATCTATTACAGCTTACCAACTGGCAAAGCATCTTGGTTATGAAGTAATGGCGGTGAGTATGTTTTATAAATGGGTTGGTTATATACAAAATGATACAGATTCTGTGATCGCCACAATTAAAGCTCTCGCATGGCTTAGATCTTGTTAAATGAAAGTAAAGCTTGAATCTGAAACTCCTGTGGTCTGTCGCTTAATATATAACTGAGTTGGTATTTAGTTTGTTTGTACCTGTAAACAGACCTGTGCAATTTCAATGTTTATTTTATTTGTTCATATTGTCAAACTGGGTATAGGGATATATATTCATTCTAGAAATTAAGATTAATATTGGAAAAGGAAATGAAATAATTCACATATATTTTATGATTTTAGTTATTTGAGATTAACTGCTTATAGTGAAACAAAATGAGTTTATTAATTTAAGTTTATTTAGGCAATTTTTATTGATAATTACAAAAAGTGGCCTGGTATGTTAGTTAGTTTCCCTGTTAATAGTAATGATGATTATAATAAAAAAAATATTTTATCAAGCAATGCACAATCTATTTTTTAAATAAAAGTCATGGTTCACCGAAAAATGTACATTTAAAGAGCCTATATTATTAAGTCAATATTACATGTTTACCCTGTTACAATATGACTCTTTACAATATGAGTTTATAATAGGAAACTCTGAATTTTTAGATTAAAAATTTGCCAGAGTGCCAGACTTTATTTAATTCCTTATCTTTTGCTTAAAAACGTATTATTTTTTGCTTTTTAAGTTTAAATTACAGCGCTTCGAAATTTTAGATTAAAAATATGCCAGAATGCCAGACTTCATTTGATTCCTTTCCGTTTTCCT
>CH002376.1:1481511-1517935 GCA_000149265.1 Ciona savignyi
GCCATTACCCTTGACCCCACTGAGTTAATGTGTTCTATAACTGCCTTAATCATACCACTGCAATAGCTTTAATCCAACTGTGAGCATGAGATAATCTGACGATTACTCTTTTAATAACCCCCACTTGCATTATCTTACTCACGCGGATAAAACTTACACCGATATCCTGACTTCCAAACCACCCACAGCCTCAACCAGACGGCCACGACGATCATATTTGAAGGATCGTTGAGATATTACGATGCAAAGAAGAAGTGGAATAAGTACAACTGCTCCCTGCGACTAACAGACGGTGCTCTATGCTTGTGGTATGGAAAGGTAATGCCTTAAGTTTTTTATGCAAAGATTTTTGAAACTATAGATGTCTAAAAATTAATAATTTTTTAGCTCTTGTTTTCTTCAGGTTTAAGCTTAATTATACTAGATTATTGGATATTACTCTTATTTTGTAGTAACCGAACGATGTAATGTTGATGTTATCAATTTAAGATACTGAGATTGTTTGTTTTTAATTGATTAACATACCAGTGAAAATGCTGCACGTTATAAAACAACGGTGGTTAAATAACCAGCTTAGTTTGTGATAAGTTGCTAACTTACAATACTTTCACTGTGAAGTGATTGTGATATGATCAGAGCTATTGAGCAATAGTCAAGAACATTTTAACCTGAAATTGGGGGAAGGGGGCCTTCGTAAACGAAGTTTGTGTCTGTTCCAATGTCCCAAGTAACTTTTATGTTATTTTACGTCAGTTTGTGTATGTTCTAATGCCCCAAGCCCCTTTTATGTCATTTTACGTCGTAGAGCCAGGATACGACATCATCAGTCACGTCTGCCAATTGGCGAAAACGCTCTGTTCGAATCCAGCCCATGTACCGACGCAGCACAGCCATTTTTGACGTAATTCCTCGGTGGTTTTCATCCTCCCATATTTTCTTTTCCCGCCATTTACCACACGATGTCATGAATTATGACGCCCTTAATAAGAATCGGTCGTTTCATTACACTTGCTCTAATAAGCATGCGCTACACTCAAGTTCATGTTTAAATAACCCAAGTGTAACCTAAATCATTTTTTGTTCCGTCACCTTTGATTAGTGGGTTTGCTTATAGGAGAAAGCTCCTAACACATATACTAATAAAAAAGGCTTAAATCTGACATACTTTTAAGTTATCTCATCTGGCCTTTCTCTGATTTACTCTTTGTTAAAACCCACAATTTAATTAAGGAAATACTTTTAATATATTACATTATTTGTAGTAGGCCCAATAAAAATTCCTTTTCTTTAGCCACAAGTGTATGATTGCAGAGCTATATAATCTCAGTTTACCACCTGTATATATTCTTTACCGAGATAGAGAGTTCACCAGAGGCATGTGTAATTTTCAGGACCATATAAAATACAGTGATACTAGGTTAAACATGGCATGTATGGTGTTAACAGGAATTTCTTGCTTTTAAAAAACGAACCATAACACCTAATAATTGTAGACATGAACACAACGCCTTAGTTTTAACCATAGCAACCCTATTTAATTTTTTTCGTCCATAATATAGGAATGTTGTTTATAATACGTTGATATTTTGCATGAACTAACAGTGATTTTACTAACCTTTCTCTGTTGGTGAAAAAGTATAATTTTTATTTAACATCAAAATTCAGCAACATTTCATTTTTATTTCAATATCCGCATGGAAATTGAAATGTTCTTTTTATTTGAAGGTATATTTTAATGAAATAAAACGTAAATAAATTTATTTAAAATGGTCCTAAATTATGACATATAAACTAAACTAGCATGACTCATTTAAGTTTTATTCCCAGTTAAAAGGAGCAGTTTGCGTTCAGTTGTCTCTATACCATGTGTACATTGGAATTGATAAGAAGACCAAGCCACCTTTAGTCAAGTAAGATATTAAAATATTAAAAATGCCTTTTTTTAATGCCACTACTGGTTCTATACTTTTGTTAGTTTACGAATTAAGATGAACCCTAAATCGAGATTTGTATTCGATTTGGAATTATTTTTTGATTCTACTCATTCATAATTTTCCAAAATTTAATGCTATTGGAAGAAAATGAGTTTTATTTATTTTACTTTGATTCAAATGTAGCAGAAATGTTAGAACATTTGTTAAACCCTTTATTAAGCAATATCTCCAGTAACCCTAGACGCGAGGTGATATGACGATTGCCCATGCTTTAACACCCCTTGCATTTTCGCATTCACAGAGATAAACATTAATATTCAATCTATCTTGCAGAAACCAAGTCATTGGCTTCACGCTTGCAGCTCGTGGGGAACCATCCAAACAGTTCTGTGTTGACAGTGAGCACAATCTATTTAAATGGGTCGGCCATATCCTAATACATAAGGTGTTTATTTTAAAGCATAGTGTATGATTTTATATGTTAGATAGAGTTAAAATCGTTAAAGATGTTTCGAAAAGTCTTTTATTCCATTTTTAGTCCTACTTTTCAAAACTGTCTAAAAATGCACAGTTTCATATTGCCTTTAAATTGTTTAAAAATGTACATCATTTAATGGTCTTTAGATTTTTTGCTCAAACAATTGACCAGTTAAGTTGAACGTAGATTTGGAGGTTCTGATCTAACTTTGATATTTTCCCATAGTATCCTGGTGGCTTTACCCCACCTCCTTCACCCGTTGAGGAAACCCATTCGACTGATAATGTTGTCCGTCGCACCTCAGACAACAGGTTTGTAATATTACAAGTTTTAACATTGGATGATATTCATGTTTATCCCTGTCAATGGGAAAACGCAAGGGGTGTTACCATATGGGCAATCGTCAGATTACCTCACACCCACTGTCAGGTTACGGAGCTATTACTGTGTGTGTATGATTCAGACATTCCTTTAATTAGGTAGAACCCACTAGGTTTAGGCAAAGGCCATTAAGTGCCTTGCCCAAGGACACAACTGACTAGTTGTCGACCAGTTTTAAATCTGCAACCTTTAGAATAAACGGCGGCGACACATTAACCCAACAAGCTAATCTGCTGGAAAAATTCTCATTCCGAACCTGGTATAGGTCTAAGGTTGTTTTAAAAAGATTTAGTTATGAGATCTGTAACCACCAGCCATCTTGCTGGGAATTGGATGAATCCTGTTCTGAACACGAATTCTCCTTTAAATCAACCCTTGTTCCACCACCACAGCACGAAACGTCGCGGGCCACTTCTCTCCCAGCAGGACTTGGGTGAAGCTGTCAGCCAGATGGCGCTGCAGCGCAAATCCTCCGGTGACGGTGACAGTGATGACGTCACATCCGACCCGGTCTACGAAACCACTAATGACGTCGAAACAGTGAGTCATTAGTTTTCCACCGGGAACTTATATATACATAACTAACTAAACTCTTATTTTTTATCCCCCTGTAATTTTGCAAATGTAGACGGACCTCAGCCAAATTGAAGTAGTCGACATGTCATTTATTAATTTCTGTTAAAATAATTCAATTCAACTAATTTATTTAAAGGTATCTATACTAATTAACAGATAAAAAGGAAGTGACTATAATTATTAGATTACTTGCAATATGACTGACAATTTGTTCGAAATATCGTTCGCACCTCATTAGTTTGCATGCTCGCATTTTAATTTTTCACGCTTTGCCGCCGCAATGATGACGTCATAAAGGAAAACAATGGGGCGCCGTCATCGCCAAACAGCGTGTGGACGACGCAGTCTGACAAGGGGATTCCCCAGAGACGATCCACATCGTTTGTGAGCGAGCCCCGTACTCAGGTGAGCGCCCGAGTTTTTTCTTATTTCGACGGTTATTATGTCTCGTATCGCCGAAACTGTGGCTGTCTAGTACAAAATAAATGTTCTAGTCAATTAGCATCAGTAGTTGCATGTTGATAGGATAGGATGTTCATGTTTATCCCAGTGAATAGGAAAACGCAAGAACGAACCACAGACAATCATCGGATTACCTCGCTCCCACCGTTAGGTTACCAGCGCTATTATAGTATGTAGTTGAATTGTCAGCTGAAAGGTTGTAGGATCGAGACCAACAGCTAGTTAGTCGGTTGTATCTTTTGACTAGGTTACTTGTTTCCCCTGCATTTTCCCATAGCTGAGGATAAATAGAAGTATCCATCTATTCCACTTACTATGCAACCAATACCTTTACTCGATTTGAATAATTTAGTACATTAGACTTAGCATTTCCCAGATTCAAATAAAAATGTTAGTGTAATGGTGCATATAACCTAATTGTATGGCAAATTTCACCAAGTTACTGTTTTTTTTGAAAGATCAAATTAGCTAGTTTCTGCTTCAGCGAAGCCCATAAAACAAACATTAGTATACCACATTTTATCATTGTGACACAACTCTTATTTACAGCAAAGGGGCTTCTTGGGTTTAAAACTACAAAACGAACTATCGTCTGTTCTTAAGAAACGAACGCAAGACTAACAGCGCCTCCAGTGGTGAGATTTTACCCCTTTTTTCTCGACAGGAAAATGTGACACAGCTTCTTTTGTTTTCGCTGCTTAAAGCTTTAGAACTTTATTTGATTGTTTTTAATTTGTCTGGATGGTTCGTTCTACTGACAGCCTTTCAGGCTCGTAGGGCGCCAGATAAAAGATGGTGGGTTCGAAACCAATCGCTGTCTTTACGATTATATTATTACCTGAACCTTAATATTTCAATGTGTTAAACAAAACCTGTGGCAATCCTTTTAACATATACAACAATCTTATAATCAACTGGTTATCTGACTGTTGGCGTAAGGTAATCTGTTAGTTCCTCCTTATTAACCTCTGTTTTTTTTACTTAACTTGGATCAGCATAATGTTGTATTGTTCAGATATATATACGCTAATTACTACCAATGATCATTATTTTGATACTTTTTGTTTACATCAATATATTATTCCTCAGATAAATAAACGCCAATAACACCAATGACCGGTATTTTAATACTTTCCGATTGTCCCACAGCCGAAATTCCGCACTCGGCTGAACACTTACCACGATGGTCTTCGTATCTTTGGCGATCGATGTGTAGCTCTGCTCACCCACCAACTCAAATCCAACTTACCCACCACTCTCGGGACTCCCCCTTCGTCGCCCCACCGCTTGCCGCCGTCTTCTTTCCCTCGAATGACGTCACCGATGCATACGTCATCACTGCCGAGCTCCCCAAAGTTGCCGCCTTCCAGAAGTGACGTAAAGACCGAAATAAAACGCGGCCAATGGCAGAATCCTTCTATTATGACGTCATCACCTGTCAAAAAGACAGATCGCGCGGCGTCTTTTCGTCTTCGTCGATTCAGCCAATCACCTCGTCGTACTTCGTCATTGCTGCACCTTCTCGCGCCCTCAAGCGGCCCTTTTAGCAGAACCCGCATACAATCGAGCAAGGACTAATTGGCGAAAAGGGTGCTAGCGTGTGTTGGCCGCAACCATGATTTCAATCAAGTGTAATATCAATCTATGCTTCCCCACTGTGTGATTTCTATGTAATCAACGCCCCGGAACGCATGTTGAAACATGCGTTCGCTATTTTCGAGTTTCATTGCTAGTCGTAGCCCATATGTGTTCCGTTTTACTGTGACTGGTTTTATTGCGACGCTAAAAGACTTTATTCCCACGCAGATGTAGAGTTTTCCGAATTCACCAAAGTGCAATATGATATTTAGTTTAGACCTGCATTCCAAATATAAAGCCTTGCCGGCGTAACTAAATTGTTGGAATCGAAACTCGAATAGTTACTTCATTTATCTTTGTTAACTTATTTAAAGGGGGCGATTAGCCTACTACGTTTGCGTGCTTTTAAATAAAGTGAAATTACAACAATATTTTAGGCTTCTATCTTATTCACGCTATTAAATAAAGGCAGGTAGGACTTTATATTGTCCGATCAGTTTAAACGGCCAGTGTTGTTTGTTTAATTGCTTGTGTCCTTGTAAGCCTCGGTCTACCCGTGCGGTAACGGCCATTTCCATTCACAGGAGAAAAATACATTTTTTAAATTATATCCTATAAGGTACGCTATATATTCTTGAGTGTAATACAAAAAGCAAGGTTAGGCATACGATATTCATGTTTGGTCGTGTGTGGTATACCGTTTTCGTGTTGTATCTCCATGTAGGCTATACATGTAAGATTCGTTAAATCGAACAAGAAATCTCAATTTCCCTACGTCCACCGTCGGATCAAGGAAGCTATTGCAGTGTGTGGTGTATGATTGAGACGTTTCCACAGTTTTAGTAAACACCATTAAGTGCCAATAAAATTCCGTTTTCAACGACAGAAATGTCCTAATTTACAGAAATGGGCCCGTTTTCGTTGCTGTCGGTTTTTCTCAACGACAGAAATATTGCCCCTATCCATTTGTTTACATTTGTAATTAAACGTTACGAAATACTTGACTTGACTTGCCATATCGAATTTGGATGTGATTCGATCTAAATTTCAAATAATTTGATTTGGAATGGAATTGTGTATACCATGACTTGAATAAGGCATTTAGCGGACATCGCCTGAGCCCAGCGGATAAATAAATTGTACCACAATTAAAGAAACTTCTTAATCATACCCTATACAACACACTGCAATAGCTTCGGTAATTGGATAATGGGAGAGAGTTGGCATACGGTAACCGTGGATAAATCTTCTAACGTGATTTTCCCACCCGCCAGGATACAAAGGCACATCCATCCACGGTGACAAAAGGTAAGCTTTGAACCTAGTTTTGGTGCTTTAGTCGAAAGGTAAGCTTTGAACCTAGTTTTAGTGCTTTAGTCGAAAGGATGTTTGATCAAAACTGGTCTTAAGCTGATCGATTGTTTCCGTGAACGAGGAACGGACTTTGAAACAAAGTAGATCATTAGATTGGGCGCTTGGTAATATTACGATTGCGCGCGTGAGAACGCCCCCTTGCGTTTCGCTAGTATCATTCTCCCACGGAGATAAAACATGAAAAGTTTATAATTTCTGTATATGCAATTCGTTCGGCCAAAAACTTTTTTATTTGGACAATATTCGAACCCATGATCGCCTCTAAGCCCGTTTTTGTATAGAATTGCTACCCATCGGTTGCGTCAATTATTGTACCACACTGCGAATCAGATTTTTTAAATCCCTGTCAGACCATTGGCCCGATTAATACCTGCATGGATAACGACATCGTTTCTCAGTGTCTCCTATTTAAACGCTTAATTGATCTTTTTTTGTGCGTTTAACAAATAAATATGACTGATTGGTTTTCTTTAGAAAACATCAATGCCCCTGACACCGTTGTTCCTGTGGTAAAATCCGCTAGGTGAATCACCGCATTCGTATTTTTGTTGCACTTGGAGAAAGATTCGAGTTTTGGTTTGGTATCTGCTTGGTTCCTATATTGACCTGGTTCGCCTGTTTTTGTAATAATATTAAGCTGACTAGACTTTTACTTTATATTGATCGGAGACGTATTTAAATACTGTTTTATGAGGCTTTTTGTATATGTTTGGTCACAGTAGCGGAGTAGCCTAGATAAAATAATTTTAGAATTCGTAACACGTTGTTTGTACGTCGTATGTCGATACATTTATTTAACAGTTATCGTTTAATAAATTAGTTTAATCAATTTTTGAAACTTACTTAAATTAACATTAATGAGTAAATAGACCTAGTTAAAGTATATACATCACGCATGTTAACCATTGCACATATCACAGTTAAAAAAATTAATATCAGCAAAAATCAACTGACATACGGCGCCAAAGTTGCCAAGTGACTGCCAAAATTACTTGGTAGGGCAACAATAAAGGGAAGAAAGGATAAAGGGAAGCTACACACTAAACGTCAAAAAAGTATAACAGTCATGTCCTCAACACTAGTCTTAACCCCAGAGCTAACAATAACACTTATCACAACTCTTACCCACCCCCCCCCTCAATATTCGTTTTAGTGTGCAGTTTCGAGAGTTTACCTATTTACTGAATAACTCAAAAAGGGAAAGAGGGAAGCAGGGATAAATGAAAAAAAAGTATGAAAATGGTTATTGATTTGGCAGGTTCTGTTTTACTTTATATACTACATTAAATATAAAGATGTGTTTACTCCTGATTAAAGGGTTTAGCCTAAATATAAAACTGAATGGTTGTTTAAAGCAAATGAAATTTTAATATTTTTTGGTTTATCCTGCAAATGCTTAATTAATCTTATTGTCAGCTTTAATACACTATGGGAATTTTATAAATTTCCCTTTGCCAATGATTTACAATTTTGATTTATGGTTGTATATTTTGCTTCGTGTATAACGATACTGATTGATATATATCGCATTTACAATCATTGTAAATCTAATCCTAAAGTTTTGGAATCGACAAAAAAACTACAATAATTAGTTCTGGTACCAACTTATGATATTGACATTGTTGACCGAAAACTCCTTTAATAGGCCTATCTGCCAACCATAAAATGGGATAAATTATAGTTTAACAAAAAGAACACTAATTTACTTTTATTTACATCTCTTTGGGATTTTTAAACTAATGTTAGTGCATAAATTCACTAATTATATAAAAAAAAATTATTCATTGCTTTCTTTATTATTATCAGAATTTTTATTTAACAGTAAGCATCCAGGTTATACTTCTAAATGTAACAAATAAAAAAATACGAGTAATCACTCTTAGATTTAAGTTCAGTTGCCATTTTTTATTTAAAAGGTATATTTACTTTCTTAGTGAATTACTGGTACCACACTGTAATATAAATTTTGGCATGATTTCCATATATAAACTAACACCACCACTTGTTAATAGCTTTGTCATTGTTCTCATTAAACACAATTATTTGCTCATCTACGCCCTGATCTTTTGAAATGGCTCCAATTGTTCTTTGCGTTTGCTGGCGGGGGGTGCTTAGCTTTGTTGTCTAGCTGGGTTGTATTGTTTACGGATCCCGCGTTGCTTTTAATTTGTTGTGTCTTGTTCTGTGTACCTCTCAGGCATGACCCAATACATGAGTGCCGTAAACTGTAGCTTGTTGAATTAGTTGGACTTTCGTCTCCCCAAAGTATTTTCTTAGGAATTCAATCATCTTAACAGATGCGAAAACATATGTACAGTGTAAAGTATATTTGACCTGTCTGATCCGCTTAAAATGTTTTATGTGTCTTGCGGTATTTCAGTCTGCCAGTATGTCATTCAGTGATGATTTGTTGTGGGTAAACCATGTCACTTAGCAATGGTAAAAGTAAACGTATTACTTCTGTTCAGCAGTGTAATGATATTAAACAGAATCGTTGCAAGAAATCAGTGGAATTTTCTGGAAACACCAGTTTGTTTAAGTGCACGAATCGAAATCTGTTAACGTCTGCTTCGGATGTAAAGGAACCTCAAGCTTTTTCGAAACATCTACAATTGCAGTCACAAAGAATTACCGGTATCACAGCAAAGCAGCTAAAATATCATCCACCGCTGAGTAAACCGCAAAGCTTTTTACAACGTTCGAACGAATTTATCAACAATTCACAGATCGCAAGTGCCAAGGGAACTTTTCTTAAACCTTCAGCCCAGGGAACCAGCACGCAAGCTATCAGTCAATCCATTACAAGCATCCGAACACTTTTTGTGCAAAGCCTGCAGATCAATCTCAAGTTTGTAACAACACTAGAGCGATTGAAAATGGGTCAGACGCTCTCAGAACCGGTCACGAAGAAAGAAACAACCAGCGATGAAAACCACACTTTAAAAGTTGGGGCTTCTTGCATGCAAGGATGGAGAATCAGTATCCTTTTTAAATAAAGTTAATTTTATTTAACTGTTTTGATGGACTTAAGATTAATTCCACAAATACATACATACATATATAGTGGAAACTTTGGGTCTAATGGTGATTTTAATTAATTTAAATGATTTCTGAGCATAATAGATTAGATTGCAAGATGGGCAAAATAATGCTTATCGTTTCGGACATTGCTTATAGCATTTACCGAAATGTCTAGTTAATATGAAAATAAATAGTCTAGCTTAATGTTTTTTTTACTAAGAATATTTTTATTTAAATTTTTTTGCTAAACTTATTTAATGTTATATACATTGGGGTAAATTTAGTGGTTGCAAAGTGTTTAGTTGCACCCTTACCTTTCATAATGCATCCCTGGCACCATGTTAATGTAATGTTTGTACCTTTGTTAACACAACAACTTTGTGCTTATGCATACTAAGTAGCCTACTTGATAAAATGGCTTTTAAATAAATAAATGAACAAATGAAGTCACAATTATAGAACATGTGTTTTTTTTCAACAATAATTTAGAGTTTTTATCAATTTTTGTCTATTTTTAATAATAAAAAAGAGTTTTAATTAAATTATTTATCATGACATACTTGTCAAAATATACAAATATTAATCTTTAAAATACTAGTTAACTTTTCTTCTTACTATAATCAGTTTTTGATCATTTAAATTGCAAATAACCATAAACAAAAACCTGCTGAAATGTTTTATTATAATTAACCCCATATATATATATGTATATATTATATACTTTGTTGTGTAAGTAGTAAATTTATATATATTAAAGTATATTGCCTTGTATATTAATCTTTATGTGTCATTATGATAGGCATTCTATATATATTATTCGATCAAAATTTATTCATATATTGTATGGTCAAACATCCAGTTTTGTTTTCCTTAATTCCGTTCTCCCAACCAGACATGGAAGATGAACATGTGCATAAATTATGTCTCAATGACGAGAAAGACACTCATTTTTTTGCAGTCTTCGACGGCCATGGTGGACAGGGTTCAGCCCAGGTCGCGGCGAAACACCTCGATTCCTGTATAGTCAACCACTCCGCTTACAGTGAGTATTTTTTTTTATGCAAGTACCCATCAAATGTATTTTTCATGTAATTGGGCATACAATCTGGATTTCTGATTTCAAAATGTAAATTCATTTCATTTAACACCAAAAAAATACGAAAGTTTACAAATTTTGTCACATTTGTTGTCTGAAATGGTAAATCTCCATAATCTTAAAATAAACTCATAGATATTTTTTGATTACTAGAACATTGGTGCACAGCTACCGTCAAATTACAGAGTATTAAAATGACTTCAGAGTTTGACAGCGTTGCCTCAAGTCAAACTCTATTGTTTTATTCAAGTGGCGGTGATGAATAATTTATTGTGCACATGGAAATTTAAAGATTGCAATCCGATTACCCAAATAAGCAACACACTAAACCCCTGTTGAACATTAAAAGCACATAAAGAACTGACTTTACCATCGCTTCTTAAAATTATAGGGTGGAAATATACCCATAGGACCATATAATATAATCAACGTGTTATTTTAATGTGTACAAAATTGTAATTTTCGTTTGGTACAATATGAGTGTTGATGCTGCAGGTTGCTTTTTTCATGAATAAATATTTTGTAGTCATTTTTGGTAAATGTCTAGTTTACACTTGAAGTACCAGAGGTGCAATTTCAAAGTCAGGGATGCATTTCTTACTTCAAATATACCTGTCCGATTAATGATATTTCAATTTTATTTTTTTGCTGTTTGTACCCCTTGTCGATACCGTAACTTCATGCTTATAAACATTAAAGGAGGCAATCATTTTCAGGGCAAAGCGATATACATGAACATAATTGGAAATAATCATTTTCAGGGCAGGGGGATATACAAGCAGCTTGCAAAAGTGGGTATCTTGCAATGGACGAGATAATATTAAAAGAATCTGCTGGTAAAGAAGATGCCTCAGGATGCACATCTGTTTCGGTGTTGCTTAAAGGGAACAAGATGTATTGTGTAAGTCCCTAGAATCCAGTATTTTTCATGTAAACATGCTTATCGTGCATTGAATGATATTTGTAGGGTAATTAATATTACCCTGGGGACTTTTCAAACCCCCTGGCTGTCACAGCACTATTTATTTATACCTTGGATTTTGATGTTCGCTGTCATATTCATTTGTTTTGAAAACAACATTGATTATTTAAATTCATGTCATGAATTTTATATATATTTCCTATCAAACGATAGCGTATCAAATTTTAATGATTTATATTGTCAAAAAAACTTGTTTAAATATTTGCATATTTAAAACTTGGTATAATAGGTTATCATGATTCATTCATCCTTTATTTGATCTCACTGAACAAATATTACATCATCCAGTCATTGTTTTTATTTGCTCTTATGCAAATGCTCTAATATTTTCTCTAAATCACAGTGTTGATTTGATGAGTCACTATGACATGTAATTATTTTGTCTCTTTATCATATTTTATTTACAATAAGTTGTCTAATAAGACAGGTCTATTGATCTGTTTAATTTTTAATGTTTTAGTAACATTACAATTGAAGTATTGACCAAATCTGGTTGGTAATCCCACAAATTCTTTATTCACTTGCGGGAAACATGTTTGTTGTTGGTTGTCCATTTCTTTTGTCTATTTCCCTGATATCTGGTTCCCATATTGTGTGGTATGTTTGGCCCGTCCCACTTAAGGTTCTGGCTTTAAATGCCGAATAATGTACATAGAACAATTAAACATGCAATTATTAGTACAACAAAATTGATTTTCCATTTGAAAATTAGACACTAAAATCAGATTTTGATATTTCATGAATAGTTAGTCACTTATGCCGATTGCCAGCCAGTGTCACAGGTGAACTGATGCTACCACATGGGTATCATGTTTGATTTGAACAAAAGGTTTTGTTGATTACCAACTGCTGTTTCTTTTCGAACTGGAGCTGTCTCGTCCCATTGTCATTTCTTTATGTGGGGTATAATGTACATTGTAATATACCTCCTCATTGGTTTGAAACTACAGCATTCCATGTTACATAGAAAGGGGTGGTGGGTGCGATATTGAAGAGAAGTTGGTTATATATCACAACTGCATAAATGTAATTAAAGGCCACTAAACTGATCATCTGTGTAAAATAACTTACAATGCCACAGTGCTTATCTTAAAGCATGTTCTTGGTTATTTAGTTACAAAAATTAACACTTTGTTTAAAGTATGCAAGATTTTACCTTGTAAACTGTAAAATTGCATTGCAACAATAAACTACTCTTTGTTTGTACTTCAGAAATATTGTGTCATAGCATAGCACCACAATGGTGAAAATGTCCATTGATACATGCTTGTAAAACCTATGTAATGCATTATTCTGATTTTATGACTAAAATAAGTTATGACGTGACTTCTACCGTTCTACAGCTTTTTAAAAACTGGGGCAAAAAATGAATAAACCAAACATAAACTAAACTAAACTAAAAAAAAGTCCAAACAAGGCATATTAAGTATCTTAATTACATTTTTGTTTATACATGGCATTGAAATTTGGTGGTGACCTTTCAGCCATGCTGAAAATAGACTGTAGCATTGATACACGCATACACTTAAAGTAAAATAATAAAGTTTTTAGTTCAATTTTGTCAGGGTTGCTAAAGTACGGGGTAATATTTCATATTATGTTTAAAGTTTTTGATTTTCCGATTAAATCATTATATTCAAGCTGTATACGCAACATTTTAGTTTGCATTACATTTGCCTTTGCATTTAGGGGTGACAAGGGTGTTTAAAATCCAAGGGTGCAGTTTGTACCCCATTACTTGGTGAAAAATGAAAAACAGTTGAAATATTATTTCTCGCCGTCCACAGGCCAATGCAGGTGACTCCCGGGCAGTCGCAAGCGTTCGTGGTCACGCTCAATTACTCTCGTTCGACCACAAGCCCAACCATGAGAGGGAGCTAAAGAGAATCAACGCCGCCGGTGGTTTTGTCGAGTTCAACAGAGTCAACGGGAATCTGGCACTTTCAAGGGCACTCGGGGATTTTGTATTCAAGAAAAATGAACACAGATCAGCAGAAGAACAGATAGTGACAGGTTAGTATGCAATATGGGGAAAACTAAAGGGGGGAAAGTGGGAAGGAGGGAAGGAGGGAAACTGCACATTAAAATGAAGATTAGTACATTAGAGTCAGTTTTAAAAATGGGGTCGGAGTAAGGGTTAGTTCTGGGTTTGAGATTAGTGTTTAGGGCAGGGTTTAAATTAGTTTCCTTAATTTTACTATGCAGTTTTCCTTCTTCCCCCTTCCCGCTTTCCCTCATTTTAGTGTTGCCCTACAATTTTGTGAAATTATAGGTGACTCAGTTTATACTAACTAAAGGCTATTTGGCGTATGTTAGCCTGCTTTAGGGGCTATTTGGATTTTTAGTTGAATTGCTCAATCCCAGTGAAGTTAATGATTATTATTATTACATATTAATCATGTACTCCAACACCAGAATGTTAATTTCCAGAAAGTTATCCTAACTAAAATCTCAAGAAACTAAATTTCAGGAACTATTAACACCATAATTTCGGGAACTATAACACCATAATTTTGGGAACTAAAACACCATAATTTCGGAAACTATAACACCATAATTTTGGGAACTATTACACCATAATTTTGGGAACTATAACACCATAATTTTGGGAACTAGAACACCATAATTTTGGGAACAGTAACACCATAATTTTTGGAACTATAACACCATAATTTTGGAAACTATAACACCATAATTTTGGGAACTATAACACCATAATTTCGGAAACTTAACAACCATAATTTTTGACACTATAACACCATAATTTTTGGAACTATAACATCATAATTTTGGGAACTATAACACCATAATTTCGGAAACTTAACAACCATAATTTTTGACACTATAACACCATAATTTTTGGAACTATAACATCATACTTCAAGGAACTAAAACACCATAATAACTTTAACAAATATAACAACAGAAACTTAATTTTGGGATAAAATAAAAGTTATTTATAGATAAAGCCTCCAGTAAGCA
The DNA here is from genome assembly GCA_000149265.1 of Ciona savignyi. Taxonomy (NCBI): domain Eukaryota; kingdom Metazoa; phylum Chordata; class Ascidiacea; order Phlebobranchia; family Cionidae; genus Ciona; species Ciona savignyi. The sequence continues at coordinate 1,496,376 of CH002376.1, forward strand.
CCCCAATGCAGATTATCCATGTTTCCCATTCCAGCTGACCCTGATGTGATAGTGAAGGAAATCACCAAGGACCACGAGTTCGTAGTATTAGCTTGCGATGGTATATGGGACGTGTTGAGCAACCAGGACGTTGTGGAATTTGTGAGGGAGAAACTGGGCCAGAGAATGGAACCGGAAGTGGTAAATACAAATAATTATTTATTATTCTGTTATGGGCTGGAATTTTAGTTCAGTCATTTTTTAACCTAGTACTTAGGATAGGATAGGATAGGATATTCATCTTTATCCCCGTGAATGGGAAAACCAAGGGGGTTAACACACGGGTAATCGTCAGATCACCTCAAGCCCATCGTCGGGTTACCGGAGCTATTGCAGTGTGTTGTATATGATAGACAAGTTCCTTTAATTTGGTAGAACCCATTAATCTGCTGGGTTCAGGCAATGTCCGTAAAGTGCCTTGCCCAAGGACACAACCGACTAGCTAGCGACCAGTTTCCCACCTTTAACCTTTCAGTTGAAAGGCGTCGCACTTAACCATTAGACCAACAAGCCGGACGAATTTTGGTTTGTCCCAGTAGTTATTTATAAATTATCTTTTGGGCTTTTATTCATATTATATCTAGTATTAAATACAGCAAATGAAAAACATATCACAAAAAGAAACAGAAAAATAGCAAAACAAACAGTCATTAAAACACGTTGTTAAAATGCGGATGTAAATATTATATATATTGGAAGTGGCCTTTAAACATAGAAGTCATGTTTATCTCCATGAATTAAACGATAAATGATATTACAACACAGGTGTTCGTCAGGTACCTGGTGAAAATTCTGTTTACTAGAGCTTATTTCGGTGTGTTGTAATGTGTTGCAGGGCAAAGCTATTGCTCTAGATTTGGGTCAACCTAGTAATTTACTGGGTTTAAGTAATGTACATAAAGTGTCTTTCTTGTACGAGGGCAACCAACCAGCTAGTGGCTTGTTTCGTTTAGGCGAATCGTATGAGATAAACGGCATTTATATTTTAACTTTAAAATACAGACATTTAAACAAAGGTAGGACCAAATTAGTTACTAACTAGTCCGTTGTGTGCTTGCGCAAGATAGTTAGCACGCATCACCTGGGTTCTGCTAAAAATGAAGCAACGTCTCAATCATATGCAAAACACTGCAATAGCTCCGGTAATCCGACAAAGGGAGCAGGGTAATCTGACAAGTATACATGGTGATAACGTCACCTGCGTTTTCCTGTTTTTGGAAAGATTATCTTTAACCTTTACCGGGGGAACGCTGGATAATATGGCGATGGCCCATGCGATAATGCTCTTTGTATTTCCCCACCCACGTGTATAAAGCATCAATATTTTGCCACAGATATACCCCCTTGTATTTCCTCACTCACTTGTATAAAACATAAATATATTTGCCACAGATATGCGAGGAACTGATGAACAGATGTCTCGCCACAGAATGCGCAGTGGGTGGTGTGGGGTGTGACAACATGACCGTTCTCATCGTCGCTTTCAAGCAAAACGGATCATTCGAAGAACTTTGCCGGAAATGCTCTGTTCAAAAGCGAGATCCGATCCCACCATCCTGCCTTCTCTCTTCGTATCCGGACTGTGTCAAAGGAGGAATCAGCTGCCTCTGATCATTCCAACATTCTTGGACTTACATAGATTTTAAACCATTGTGCCAGTTCAACAGACCTCACACGCAACCAACAAATCATTAATCTCCTCAGCCTCACAATTTGAATGGATGATTTGTCTCAAACCAGCGCCTGACGGAAAATTTTAAAGTTCATTTATTCAAAAGTTCAAGATTTTGTTCTCTATATAACCTCCTTTATTCCATTGACGTTGTTTGAGAAAGCCATGCCGTTTATTGGTTAACTATGCCTGATGTTATACTATGGCTTTCCGCAAAGCAATATTTACGTTTTGCAAAATTGCGGCGCGTTTTTCGAGCCCCGAATTTTTTGTGTTCCACAGTCGAGTTAAAACTCATGCACTTGCCGCCTGTCGCCAAAAGAACTTCGCTTAAAGGTCGCACTGTGAGAATGACCCTCAACGGGCGTCGCCATAGCTCACGGAGCAACGCAATCGATAACTGTCGGTGCTTTTCGAAACTTACTTTTGTCCCGCTCGGTACTACCGTATTCAACCTACCCCGGTTGGCCACTGTGACACGGGTTGACCTGTATGAGCTTAACGTGGCGACCCCTCTATCCCTGATTCGAACACAATAGAACCCCGCTCGCTGCTTTCGTGTGTTCCAATTCTATATATCCACACCTGGTATAAATAAACACAAGTATAAGTTCGATCTTGTGGTTTATCTGTGTTCATTGGGTCAAAGGTTCGAACCTGATGTTATTAGGAGGATATAAGACACTTGTTTATCCCCGGGATAAAAAAACGGAAAGATAGCATATAAGCCTATAAGTTTCCGAGATAATCGTATTAAGAGGGCGTTACAACTCGGTCGTTTGATAATATTACCAACAGTCCGGTTGCCGAAGCTAGTGCAGTGTATTGTATATGATTGAGCCGTTTTAATGAAACCTAATCATACACTGGGTTCAGGTTCAGGCGATTTCCACTTAGTGCCTTGCCTAAGGAAACACGCGGCTATAGTTTCGATTTTATAATCCTACGGCTTAAAGGTGACGCACTAAGGCTTAAAAGTGACGCAATAACCCCGGACGAGGCCCCCTTTTAAAAACCACATGTTGGGTTCGTCCGTTTTTTTTTCTCAAACGCTCGACAGGGTGGCTTTTGAACCTAAAATTCTCCAGAATAACTTGTCAAGTCGTATCGCAACTGCTAGATATAACGATTTGGATATGTGAAAAATTATATAATATGCCTAGGGGAATTCCCCGGTGTCGTGAATTGCAAAATCGAACTTTTCTTAAGTAGTTTCGCGTTAACCGAGTTTAAAAAACATAGAAATTCACCCTGGGAAATAGTATTCCACTAACTTCGTGATGTTTAACGGGCGATGATAATAGAGTCAACTGTTTATGTTCCCCACTGCTGACCGCCTATAATATGGCCTTTCTATATCTGAGAGATAATTCTTTGTTTGTGTATATTCCGTAGCATCGACATTCGACAAGCGGAAAAAAAGACAACTAATTTTGTCTGCAGTCTGGCATGACCACATATTCTATCTGCGACGCTTGTAAAATGCTAACGCAACAAGAAAGAGTCAACTACTACTTAACCACCACTATTAATCAAACTGGACTGTACGGTGGTATATGTTTCCACTAATTAGCTTGCTATATTTGACATATTTTATAAGTATTGTAGGCTATACAGATTTGTTTCTTCAGACAATAAATAATGGCTCCCCAGGGTTATCTAACCGATTTTCAATGTTCTCCTAATATAGATAGATATGCTTGTCAGATTAATGCACATTTAGTTTGTGTATGTTCCATTGTAGAGCAAGCGGAAAAAAGAAACTTACTGTTTTGAATTCCCATAAGAAAGGAAAGATTGTATTACGAGACAAAATAATAATAGAGCTATGTTCACGGTGCTAAAATAAGGGGACGAGATATATTCTTGTCACCAACACGTTACTAACATGGGGCAAAACTAAAATAATCTATTAAAACTCAGCATTCTTATCCTTTCTTAAACACTAATATCAACTAAAATATCTGATGGTTCCGCTAGGTTATCAAACCAATCCTGTTTTCCTAATAAAGCCAAATAAGCTTTTAGAATTCCCTTACACTCGCGAAATGTAAACTTCACATTTTCAGTGTTTTTATTATCTATCGTTCATATAGCGTCCAACGTATTTTTTTCTTTTTTGCATGAATTATGTTGCTTAGTTCACCTCCCACACGGTCGACACGTTTGCCAAAATTTGTTTCAAATCAAGGGTTGTAAAAGGCATGGCTTGTCGTTCCGACATCTCCCATAGGAAGTTACCGAATCGAATTAACACGTTAAGAATTGTCAAATCAGGTGATCTAGATTGGTGAAACCGACAGCTTGCGATGGTAATTTCTCTGAGCCGCAAAAAGGTCGCTATCTTGTCGGTTGTGTCCTTGGGCAAGGCACTTAACGGACATTGCGCGATCCCAGCGGATTAATGGGATCTACTAAATTAAAGGAACGTGTGAATCATACACAACACACTGCAATAGCTCCGGTAACCCGACGGTGGGCCTATCCTATCCTAAAAACAAAACATACCTTGTTCCAGTGTTATATTCAGCTTCGATCGATACCTGAACATTAAAATAAATAATCAAGATGAAACTTTAAGTGATTTATTATAAATTTTTAATAAATAGTATCAGAGAAACGATATATCGAACTAAAGAAGACACTCATTCCTTTTATGAGTGGACCCAATATTATTTGTGAGTCGATATCTTGAAACTGCGTTGGAGAATATACTTTAAAACATGTAAAGGTATTTTTTATTTTTTGATAATCTGACGATTGTATCTCTTCCACGATTTCCATACGCACAAGATAAAACACGAATATTCCACGACAGGTACCAGGTAAGGTTATCTCGAACGATTTACATTCAGTATTTCCGTATAAAACTTTAACCGGTAAAATAAAAAAAAACAAGAGCAACACCTAAATATCTTACATTCATTAATTCCGTATAAAATATGATGCTTATTGACAATCACACCCGGTTTCGAAACTTAAACCCATTAAAAATAACAACAAAAATATAAATATCTCATGCAATACATTCATGTTGTCGTGTGGAAGCTGCGGCGGAAACAGTTTGACAGAAACAGCCTTTTTAAATTAAAAATCGATATTCCAATCGTTAAAATCCCGGCGACAAATAATTAAATTCCCCTTGGAACCGAACTGACACCGGTATTCCGGTTAACTATGATAAATAACTCCCTTATAGGAGAAATGCGGAGAGAAATACCGGGCCATCACATTTTGCATTGCGATTTGACTACACTTACATGACAAGAAATTGTCAACTTGATCGGAAAGCAACCATATAGCAAAATGTTGGAATATAATATTGTATTTTGCAAGCAAATAGGCCGATATAAGTTGTTAAAAATTCGTAGAAAAATAAATTATAGAAATTGTCGCAATAGTAACGCCAGGCCATTTATACCATTTTGAAATCAAATACTAAATCCTGTCAATTTAGGATAGGAGATTAATGTTAATCCCCGTATAACACAAGGTGCGTTATCACTCGGGTAATCGTTAGATCACCTCGCGCATGCACTAAACCCATCATGCTATGCGGTTGGAAGTTTTTTCAATCACCAGATAATGGTTTAATAACCATTAACAAGTGTTACTTGTTATTACGTATTACGTTCCATACCAGTATCGATGTAGGTAAATTCTATTGGTTTTGGAACTTTGATACCTGATATATAGACTTGTGTAAATTTTGACCTTAGTGGAATTTCATTTTAGGGTTGTTTCCCACTCCGGTCCACTCTTTCGGGCCACATCTTCTCCTAAAGCCGGCTCCCCATCAGTACTGTTTGAGCTTTACCACGCACTCTTTTTCAGGGCTCTATATCCATCGGGTTAATCAATTATAGTTCTACAGTACTGTTTTTTGTAAAGGTTTGCCGGCCTCGCCCGCTATATTTATTTATTTATATCACTTTTTTGTTAATGACGTGTTTTACCCACTGTTCCTCATGACGTCGTGTTGTGATTTGTTTTATTTGCCACTATTTAATACGGGTAAAAATAAATAAACTAAACTTAACTAGACTATATGTATCAGTATTTCGGTTTCGTAAATTTTGTTTAAAAAATAACCTTCTTGTTTAATAAAAATTAACATTTAATAGACTTGACTGATAGTGTAGAAGGTAAAACGCATATCTTTGGATGACAGGGAGCATCGATAGGTTATGTAGCGTGTTTTTTCATTGTGGCATGTCCGAATGATTGATATAAATGATGATTTAAAAAAAATAATACGTTTCGGCGAAAAACAAACGAACAAATATATGGCAGCTATATATAGCCCATTGTATCCAACCTTCCTTCCGCTTACTTAGTACTGGCTGATCGAAATATGAATGGAGTTCCGTTGTGGTACATCAGTAAAATGTTTTGAGCAGAAAGGGAGTTTCTGCTTGTATTGGCCTAAAACTCCATTGGTTGTGTGTTGCATTGTGTACATATCTTTCTTGCACTTGCAAGCAATCAGTGTTTGCCACTTTTGTGACATTTCTCCAATCCCGAATGGAATCTGACGCGTAAAACACTTTTCAGCCAATGATCCAAACGTTTTGGTTCGAAACCAAGCCCAGAGAAAACAAAAAATCTTGACACAAGCGTGAAAAAATTCTGCAACACATGACGCAACAGCACGCCGATTACCCTCGCGATTTGTCCCACGATAATCGTGCGACAAATCCTATAGCGTGAACCCACGTCCGAAAACCAATACATCCATTCAACAATAAGCTACAATTAGCATATTACACCTTCCCAGAAGGCCATTATGGTAAAAAGCTTCGGCGAATGGTTATAGATCGCTTTTAAATTAGTCGTACATTAAAAGGTCCCGTGGCCAAAAATGACAATTAGCCTGAATCGATACTCCGAGCTGCGGTAATTTTTCTGTATCTTGAGCTCTGAAATGTCATGGGTAACCTCACTTAATAGGAAAGTCTCAGTTAGAAAGGATAGGATAGTATATATAGTAAAGGATATTCATGTTTATCACAGGGAATAAGAAAACGCAATGGGCGTTAACACAAAGGCAATCGTTAGATTACCTCGTGCCCAGCGGCGAGTTACTGGATACTGCAGTATGTTGGTATATGATTGCGACTTTTCCCTTTAATGTGGTAGAACCCGGTAGACTGGTATTTCGCACGTGTGACACATGCAATAACAGTTCGGCCTTTATATTGATCAGTTTCCGGCCCTTCCCTTAGTGGCGTGATCAGCCTGTCTTGATATTCTAACCGACACTCAGCAAGACTGAATGTATGGTGTGTGTGTGTATTTGTGTGTGTGTGCGTGTGCTGTACAGATTTAACCAAAGTGAACGCGTGACCGGATAAAAATACTCTGTTATTACTATTTATACCAAATGAGCAGATACAGTATCAGTTTTTCAACACAGGATATCAAAGGCAATAGACTTGGTATATAAGTTTATGATATGTACTAAACCGAACTTTAAGGCAGTAAAAGGGCGTATTTGTTAGTATAGGAAACAAAGTTAATGGTTCGTGTGAAATATCATACAACTACATTGGCATTGTTAAAATTACGTATAAGATTATGTATGCGTACCATATGGAAGGCTTCTTAGGCTGTGGGAAAGATTAGTCTTAGCGTTTAATCGAGACTTTAATATGCGTATTTAAACACTGTAGCGTGGGACAGCAATATAGTTTCCGTTAGTCTGCTTAGTATTTGTTTGGATTCTCATGTTAACTGTGTAGGGTGCCTTAGTGTAGGGTATGGGAATGATGTGGCTGTGTTAAAATCGAGCAGTCCAAGAGCAAAGCATTAGGCCCATTAGAGTGATTCGGAAACAAGACACTTCGATTAATAATTATACGGCCGCATATATCACAGAGCGAACTGGTATTGATTTTATTTGAGCTTGAAAACTCGCACGCCTGGTCCAGTTTCCTCAAGTCTTGGAATAACGGCAAAGATGGTGGTCGGACGTTTCTCGAATTTTCTTTCGAATTGTTTGCGAAAGAAGGATCTGACTTCGGATATGATGAGAAAGGGTGAGAAAATAATTATGGGGAGTTTTTTTTTAACTTTTAAAATTTTGTATTTCTCCGATATGGTAACACCGTTTTGCTGAAGGATGTAACTTTCCAAATTATAGTACTTACTGTTCTAAAGTGATTTCTTAAAACCAGGTAAATACATAAAGAATGTATATCTGTTAAACGTTTTTTCTAGAGCAGTTGTGTTTTATTGTTACAGAACTTAAAAGTTAACCATATGCCTATTAGGAGAGTTTTTTCGGCAAAAGTACTTTTATTTTACAGCTTTTAACATGTGACTATTAATTTAGAGTTTATTCGACAACTTTGTTTTATTTTAACAGATCTTAACCGATGTCTCGGGCTGTCCGATCTTACATTCCTTTCAATCGGTGGTATGATTGGATCGGGGTTGTACGTTTTGACTGGCACTGTGGCACATAACTTCGCTGGAGGTTCAATTGTGCTCAGCTACCTATTTGCAGCGATTGCGTCCGCGCTGTCAGCATTTTGCTACGCAGGTTGGGAAAAGCCACAACAGGCAATTTTAAATTGCAAATATAAGTTTATACATAAATCCGGTTGAGTTTTAAACCCATAAAGCTCTCGTTGTTGGTTCCGTTTTTTGTAAATAATTTGGTATATTTAAGGGTCACTTTAACTGTTCGGCTACATGCCTGTACTATATTTGTGTATATTATTTTACTGGGCACAATATTAAACTCATTATGGGCTTGATGCTAAGACCGTTTTTGTATAGAATTCTGTACATGTATTGGTCGACGGAAATCAGTATTCTGGATTTAAACGATTCTGTATTCGAATGGTTAACGCCACCCATACATATACCGACTCTTATACAAAAATGGTCTTGGTTAAGAGCACATTAATGGTTCGAATCTTAAGCTTGATAAATAAAAGTATTCTAGATTTCGTAGAACTGTAATTATTTTATGCGCCATTATTTTTAGAGTTCGCGGCTCGAATCCCTGTAACTGGCTCAGCCTACCAGTTTACTTACCTCAGTGTGGGCGAATTCTGGGCATTTGTGATCGGATGGAATGTCTTGCTTGAACATGCAGTCTCCGTTTCTGCTGTGGCTAAATCCTTAAGCGGGTATATGGACTAGTTGTTTACTTATTTTGCTTGGTGGATTAGTGCGTCGCCTTTTAGTCGTAGAGTTGCAGATTCGAAACTAGTCGCTAGCTGGTCGGCTGTGTCCGTGTGCAAGGCACTTGTGGATTAATAGGTTCTATCAATTAAAGACACGTCTCAATCATACACAAAACACCTGATTTTACGGTAACCCAACGGTGGGCGCGAGGTAATCTGACGATTACCCATGTTGCAACGCACTTTGTGTTTTCCCACCAACACTGATTATCATTATTACCTATACCCTAAAACACTGCTGCATTTTGGTAGAACCGATTAATTCAGTGGAATCAGATGTCCGCGAAGTGCCTTGCGCAAAGAAGAAACCGACTAAGCCAATAGCTAGTGATGATCACACAACCTTCAGGCTGTAACTCTACGTTATAACCTATCCAGCTATGCGCCCGGCGTTATGTGATGTCCATCGACCAAGTTTAACATCTTCACCTATTTGACGACGATAAATATACGCTCCATATTTGTACGCAATTATCGGTCTTCCCACGCGCCTTTTATTAACTTAGCGAAATGTTGCAATCAGAGGTTGTACTATAATATACGACAGTACAGTACGGTTATCCAGCTGAGTGGTTAACCGATATATATATACCGATTTACATTTAAAAACAGTTAAAAGACCATCACGGTTTGAAACCTAGCCCGGTAAAAAAATAGACGCAGCATGACTAAATAAATAACAAACAAACTTCTAAATGTTCGACCACAGGTATTTCGATTCGTTGATCGGTTTTAAAATGAAAGAATACCTAGTCGTGCATACCCCGATGCCAGGCGGGATCCTTGCTTCATACCCAGACTTCTTCGCTGCTGGTATTGTGATTATCGTTACCATCATTGTGGCAACCGGTGTCAAATTCACATCGAGGTTTACAACGATACTTGCAGCTGTAAATCTCGCCATTCTTGTATTGATTTTCAGTAAGTTCAAATTTGTAACTTTTAATTGTAATTTTAGTGGTGAAATATCGAAGTAACCAATACTAACTTAATGGCGTCCATTTTTAATCGCACAAGGCTTGAGCAAGACCGTGTGATTAGTTTGATAAATTTTGTATTCGATTGGTTAAGGTGACTGATACGTATATTAATTCTATTAGTGACGGTCTTATAGTGGCACTTTCATTATGGTTTCGAAACTAACCCCGGCAAAAAAATCATATTATTTGATAATTTTTCTGTGGTAATTTCAACTTATTGGTTACCCCTTTTAAAAGCAAAAAGCTTAAGTAAGTGGTTAAGTAAGTAGTTTAACTATTGGATATGCACTTTAAATCCCGCACGCGTGTTTTAAAGACAGTATTAGACGGATAATCCTTAGGATTAGATCGAGTTGCGGGTCTTGTAGGGCCGATTGGCTTAAGTGATAACAATGTCGACCGTCTGCAAATATATATATATTTTTTTTATTAGTGTTGCCAAAAAAAATTTATTCTACGAAAAAAGAGAGATTGTGGCAACACTGTTAATTGAATGGGAAAAAAAGACAAAAAAGAAAAGTACACTAGCGCAAAAAAAGACCGTCTGCAAATTTTTTTTTTTTTTTTACCGAGCCAAGTTTCGAACCCATGATGGGCTCGTCAATAGGACCGTTTTTATGTATAAGAGTCGGTATATGTATCGGTCGCGTTAACCATTTGGCCACACGACCGTACAGACCGTCTGCAAATGTTCGTTCTGGTATTAAAATTGGCCGGTTGCGCCGTTATGCGGCCAAGTGGTTAACGACACCGATACATATACGGTCCCAGTGACGAGTCCATTATCGGGCTTTACGAATAAGATTTATTTATTTCATACTGTTCTATAATTAAGTTTTAGTGTATTTCCTAGCCACGATTTATATCTTAACACCTAAGTAACAAAAACAAAACTTTTAGTTACAAAAACGCGTAATTCTAGCAGTACCGAAACATTCTTCCAACTTAAACTTGTATTTCACTTTTACGTTTAATTGTTGCCCAATATTTGTGGTTTAAAAAGTATTTTACACAATAGGCCACTTTAACTTGTGAACTTTACTTATAGACGTAATTAAAAAATTAATAAAACACATGATAGCAGTAAAATTAACTACGAAATCTCACAACCAGTCAAATTGAAAAACTCTAAAATATTACACGAAGAAGCACAAATCGTAACAATGGTAGCATTGTAACCAAAAGCGAGTTTATGCTATTACTTCCAAATTGTAAATAAATAACCTAGTTATTTTAATATAACAGGCACTGGTATGTACTTGGCAAATATCAACAATTGGACAACAGTTAGAGGGGGATTCTTTCCTCATGGATTCGCGGGTACCATAAGTGGTGCTTCGACCTTGGTTTTCTCTTATGTTGGCTACGAAATTGTGGCATCGGTTACAGAAGAAGCTAAAAACCCTAACAGGTACCTATCTTCATTACTGTTGTGCTAGTTTATTAATTAATGTACCTCGAATTAAAGTGTTTTATGATTTCTTTGGCTTGTTAGCTCAGTCGGTATAGACAACCATGAGCGCTAACCATAGGTTAGCTGAAAAGTTGTGAATTTAGAAAATGAATTGAAAATTTGAAAATCTGATTTCAATTTCCCAATTTTCAGCTGACTTGCTAGTCGGTTGTGTCCTATCAGGCAAGGCAATTAACAGACATGCCTGGATCTAGTAAAATAATGGGTTGTAGAAAAACTAAAGTACCAAATAAACCATATACAATACACTCCAATAGCTCCGGTAACCCGACGGTCAGCGCAAAGTATTCTTACAATTGACTGTGTGATAACGCCCTCGTTTGTCTACCGTCGGGTATAAAATATGAATATCCATACTATGATAGTACATATTTGTAATCGTTTATATTCACAACACCATCACCCAAAGTACTAAACGCATTACATGTCGACTATATAATATATTCTATATTTCAGAGATGTACCGTTGGCCTTGCTGATTTCAATCTGCGTGGCAGCTTTGGCCTACGTAGGCGCATCAGCCGCACTTACACTGATGGTTCCGTGGTATGACATCGTGATTTCGGCCCCGTTCCCCGCAGCTTATGCGCAACGCGGATGGAACTGGGCAAAGTACATCGTGTCTATCGGAGCATTAGCGGCAATGTCAACGTCAATTGTCACGGCACTGGTTGTGGTGCCAAGATACGTATACGCCATGGCCAGTGATGGCCTGATCATGCCATGGTTTAACACGGTGAACAAAACGACAGGGGTAAATTTCGGTTCTTTCTATTTTACCGTGTTAATTTGCGATGTGCTTGGCACTCAGAGTTTAAAATTAGCAGCGCTGGCCTTTCGGGCAAGCAGTTTAATTTGTATTTTTGCCCCTTCTTTACATAAGAAAAAAATCAGTAGTTAAAACACGTTAGAAAAAACAAACGGCATACCTGGGCAAACGATATCGGTTCCTCTTAATACGTTTGCTGTAATAAGTCCCTTTATGCTTTATTCGTGTGAAAATTTATGACAGTACAATGTAGGCCTATACTTAAATCTGCCACATAAACGACTCACCCTGTCATAATATTACACTGCCATTTATTATAACCACGTTCATTCAAATTTCCCTATCGCTCAGTGGATACTTGTTTATGCAATTAATTAGGTTAGAATAAGACATTCATGTTTTATCACTATGAATGCAAAAACGCATGTGGCGTTATCACAAGAGTAATCGTCGGATTATCTCGCGCCTACCGTCGGATTACCGAAGCTATTGCAGTGTGTTGTGTATGATTAAGACGTTTCTTCAATTTAGTAAAACCCGTTTAATCCATAGTGCTTAGGCAATATCCGTTAAGTGCCTAACCAAAGACGCAACTAGACAAATCGTACTTTAACCTAAAGTCGATTCAAACATCATTGAGAAGTTTCTCAATATTTTTGTTTCTCGCAGACGCCGGTGATAGCCACGGTTACCACAGGATTATTTTGCATTGTCATGGCACTGGTATTCAGCCTTCACTCTCTTGTTGAATTCATTTCAATCGGGCAACTTTTAGCTTGTTCCTTCGTTTCGTTTTGTGTCATCAAACTTAGATATGAACCAAATGACGTTTCTCAGTAAGTCTATTCAATTGTAAGATTCGGAAACATATGTAAAGTAATGTAATGCACATTGCCCTAGACAACTGGTACATTTCGACATATTGTACATTACCAGTGTCATTAGAATCATTAATATTTTATATATATGACTTCCAACTTGGGTAGAACATTAAAGATTAATCCACGAGGAAAGGAAACGGTTAGGGAATGGTTTGGTGTATAACCCTTGCACTTAGTACACCTCATACACATATTGGTGGTGACGGTCCCGTTTCGGTGTATGGATTAAGATGAGGACATTGGTAGAGTTTTTGTGCAGTTAATTTAACTACTAGGTTCATGCAATATTCGCTTTAGTGCCTTGCCCAACGACAAAACCAAATTACCTTGCGCCAAGTTTCGAATTCACTTTATTTGATTGACTGTCTGGCGTATTCCAATCCTTATTGATTTTGTTGTATTTCCGGTGAGGAAAACTAAATGGCCATGTAAGTGTGCTTGAAATTGATAGTGTCAACTGACTTCGTTTTAACTTTTTCAATAGTCTGGTGCCTGCTTTCAGGGTCACACCTTCTTAAGCCGGCGTCCCCTTAGTACTATTAGTGGTTTACCGCACACTTTTTCAGGGCTTTATATTATTTGGTTTTAAATAATCTTAATTATTAGCGACTGTTCGATTTTATCGTTTTTTCCCGGATCTTGTGTTTGTGATTTGTTTTATTTTCTGTTATTTAATACTAGGGGTAAATGTATTAATCAAACTGAATAGCTGCATGTTCTCATAGTTATGCAAGATTGGCTGAAGAGGCTGCCACACATGACAACGGTACCGAATTACAGAAGGTGCGTCCACCATCAGACACAGCAATCCCTAATTCAACCTCTATGGCGGACTCGGTTGTCTCGCCAACAGACAGCCTCAATGACCACTGTGGCATCATCAAAGATTCAATTATGACTTCACCATTCGGGGAATACTTTGCCTGGACCTTAAACTTTCGACCAGGAGTGCTACCATTTTATTCTCTCTTACTTGCAACGTTATTTGGAAGTGTGGTATCCATAATGCTTTTAGTTGGCATATCGCACATCAAAGAAGCGTGGTTTATTCTTTTGCTGGTCGTTTTTATTCTTCTATCTCTCTTCTTTTTGTTTTTCATTTGCATGTTCACGCAAGACCAAACTATCAAAACATACAAGGTAAGATGCTAGCTTGAACAATTACTTTTTTGTTCGTTAAGTCAACTATTTAGGTTTGGCAGCCACGTCAGAATTTAGGTTTGGCGGCGACGTTTAAATATACCGAAAGTGAATAATTGATTGGATTTTCGTGTTTCAAAAACTGTTTTTTCCCTTTTCATTTTTTACAAAAGGTTTTTTTGCGTGTTTTATCGTAGAAACACAAAATTGGATTTTAGACGTGTTTTTAACGACTGTCGTTTTCCTTTTTGATATTTTACAGAATGTTCTTCTGCGTGTTTTCATCATGGGAAAAATAACTTAATTTAATCATTTCCAGGTCCCATTTGTTCCAATTATCCCATTTGCAAGTATCATGGTCAATATTATTCTAATGCTGAAGCTACAGAAGCTGACCTGGTTGCGACTTGCAATTTGGATGGCAATCGGTAATTTGTATATTGCTTATATCATGTGCTGCAACTATATAGCATTCACCATTTTACATTTATCTATTAAAAACAATTAAAAACCGAGATCCTGAAATATTCCTAGTATTGATATATAATGCTGCTGGTTTATAACCGGACGCGGCTATCACTTTCTAACCATACCACAACGCTATTATATTTCATGTGCAAAAAAAACATTTTTTTTTATTCCTGGAGTTATTACAATGATGATATGATAGGATATTTATGCGAATGGGAAAACCAGTGGGTTGACACACGGGCAATCGTCAGATTACCTCGCGCCCACTGTCGGGTTACCCCAGATATTCCACTGTGTTGTATGATTTAGACTTTTCTTTAATATATGGTAGAACCCAATAATCCTTTGGGTCATGGCAATGTCCGTTAAGTGCTTTGCCCAAGGATACAGTTCTTCTTTAATACGTAGTTATGCTTTACAGGTTTAATTATATATTTCGGCTATGGTTACCGACACAGCAAAAGTCGAAAGGAAACTTCTTGAACGAACAACACCTCAAGAACTGCGAAACACCGCCCAAAAACGACTTCTTCTTTTGTGATGATATAGTTGAAATTTATTTAAACAAAACACTGTCGAAGTTTATTTTTAACGTAACGCCATCCATTTCTGTAAAACTTCAGTGGTTTTCTCCGCCAGTACATGACATTCCCAGCAGAAGGCATTCTTGTAGCCGAGAGCTTACCTGCCGAATAAAGATTATCACTTACACAGCCGTAGTGGGCTGAATGGTTACCGCAACTGATTTATACACAGCTTGTAGAATAGGATAGGATATTTATGTTTAAACCCGTGAATGGAAAAACACGGACAATCGCCAGATTACCTCGCGCCCACCGTAGGGTTACCGGCTATTGCAGTGTGTTGTGTATAATTAAAACGTCCAATTTATAGGAGAATCTATCGGTTCAGGCAATATCCGTTAAGTACAATGAACAACAACACCAACGATTAACTAGCGACGAGTTTTGACCCATAACGTTACGGCTGAAAGACCACGCAATAATCCACAATGGTATTTGGTCGAACTATTAAAACAACTATTCGTATGTGGAGAATACAAGAGTGTTTGTTTTAAAGAATATTACTTGAAAAGTGAGAATTTCTATAGCTTTTAATTACTTCACTGGTAATTAATGTAAGGAAGTGATTATGTTGTGTAATCATAAAAATATTTGCGGGTTAGAAAAATTTATAGGGAGTTATAAATTGTTACACAGTCAATCTCTGGATGACCCCTTTACTGCGATCGGGGTCTTGTTTTTATTCAACAACTAGAGTTATAGTTAAGTTCTTTTAACCACTAAGTTTAGTCAACGTACCTGCATATACGTAGTCGAAGGTAAATTTTAATAAATTTGACAATTTCTTGACACCGAAGCATAACCATATAAAAGTCCCCTTTTATAGGCAACAAATAATTACAGAAGCGGAACTACCGAAATAGGGTATTTCCCTGAAATGATTGCTGACTCAATATTTTAATTGATTTATAAACAGATTACGGTAATATCAATATTGGAAGTCTACATTTAGCTTTTTTTGTTAAGGCTACCCTTAGTTGACAAAATGAACCGATTCAAGGCCTCCAAGTACAAGAATAGCACCGCAAAAGTCCCGAAGAAAGAGGTAAGAAAATATCAGTATACCGTTGTATCCCGCCCACTATAAACAATAGGCCTACGTACTATATAACTTGTTGTTTATTTCAAACCCAAGTTTTCTGTTATTTAATGCACAGCTTACGGGCTAAAACCACCACAAACTAAAATGAAACGATTTTAATGTTATTTTTACACTTGCCATATTGAAGTTTAATACCTTACTTTGTTTTAAACTTGGATTATGCAACATTTATTTTTAAATACATTTATAACGAGTTAACTATGTGCAGTGAATTTTCATTTTCCTTTGGTGTATGCTGGCAAAGTTGTAATTACCCCCCAAACAACAAATTACAAATACTCTTTTATCCCATTTATAGCCTCGTCAATTAATTGATTCTATAGTTAGACTGGTTAGTCTGGTGGTTTAGTGCGCCATTTAACCGAATGGTTTAATGTTCAAAACTGGTCGCTAGCTAGTCGGTTGTGTCCTAGGGCATGGCACTTAACTGACATTGCTTAAACCCAGCATATTAATAGGCGCTACCAATTTGAAGGATTGTGTGAATCATACACAACACACTGCAATAGCTTCGGTAACCTGACAGTCGGCACAAGGTGATCTGACGATGGTCCGTGTGTTAACCCCCTTGGTTTTCCCATTCAAGGGGATAATCATGAATATTCTATTCCATCCCTCAAACTAGCCACCACTGTTTGTTGACTTTTGGTTGTTTTATTTTGATTTTATACTACTTAAACAAAGAATTGACCATATAGGCCCATAGAAAATGTAATTGGACAAGTCGTTTTTACTTCTTACTGATATTTTCACTCTTTTTCAAGTTGTGTATTTCTGACACGTCAGTTGAGACACCGGTATCATACGGGAATCATGTTAGCTGTGGAGCTAAGTTCTTTGCCTGTAATCTCGGTCTAGCAGGTAAGCAACCGGTGTCACTGTTTATACACTTATCAATAGTGACATTTTTGAATGGGAGGGTTTTTTTAGCCTTTAATGAGTTCTTTTTAAACTGTTAAGTGCGGCTCATTAGTTATTACAGTATTTCTCTTCACACATTATATTTTATTTATTTTTAAATAAGTGGAGAATTCTTCATGACCCACACTTTTCTCTTGTACTATTCTTAAATTTGTTTTATGAAAAATTTATTGTGGTGCAGAATCCATAACATCTGAGTCAAAAATCAAGACATCATCAAAGTTTTTGTGTAAAAAATAATTAAAAAATTAAAAATATATCTTATTAAAAATGTTAAAACAGATCTTTTTAAAAAATCTAAATTATTTTTATTAAAAAATCAAAATAGATCTCTAAACAACCGTCCATCCAGGAGGTGGTAAGCTTGGTGTATTTGATGTCAATGACTCTGGAAGAAAAGGGCAGCACCCTCTGCTAGCTGCCCACGCTGGTATCGTCACTGATATCGAGTTTTCTCCGTTCTTCCACGATATTTTGCTTTCTGCATCAGATGACTGCACTGTAAGTTGATTTTTGTATCCAAATATGCATCTTTTGACTAAAAAGTTTGTAAACAACAATTAAGTTGAACAATTGAACCAAAAAAAACAATACTCAAGTTTGTTAAACAATCTATATTACATAATTTTTTTATGAAAACTAATAAAGTCATTCGAAGTAGATGATCTTAAGGCCAGACCAACACAAAAGCTTGTAAGCTGACGGACAGGTGTTTGTTTTTACCAACCAACGGTGCGTCGAAAACCAACGGTGCGTCGGTTGGCATGAGTGGGTGTGGACCTTAAAGAGTCTTCTTGAGTGCTGGTTCTTATGTCTTCTAAAAAAATTGTTTATTTTTGTCTCTAATTTCGCATCAAAATATAGAAATAAAACAACTTTTTTCTCTTATAAGCATCTGATTTCTAAAGACAAGAATCAAAACATAATTCGAATCATTTCCCATTAGAATCAATTTTAAAGCTTGTTTCTGAAATGACCATCCCTGAAATGGTCAAAATGAATAAAATTAATTTCCAAAATAGAAATCTTAATAAAACGCCTTAAAATAAATACTGTTGTATATCGGCTTCATGTTTTATGCTTAGACCACTTTATAAATGTAATGTTTTAGGAAATTAGCATAACATAAGGCAGAATTTTTTAATTAAGTATTGGTAAAAATTAGTATTAGTAACAAGCCTATTATGCCTTAGTTCATGGTTTGTGTGGGTCCACTTAACAAAATTGTCATTTAATTATTTTTTAATTTTCAGGTAAAGATTTGGAAAATTCCAAATGATGGAATCTCAAAATCGAGTAGTTTGTCGCCTGAAACGACGTTCAAAGGTTTCAAGAAACGACCGGAGGTCTTACAGCACCACCCAGTAGCTGCAGCTGTGTGCGCTCTTTCGTCAGGAAGTGCGATAAACATCCTTGATATGGTGCAAGGAACCATTGAACTTGGTATGATGTGTCTATGTTTGCAGGTGGAGGCAGTCGAGAGGTTGTGGCATTGAAAACAGCTAGCTGCTGGCTAGTTGGTTGTGTCCTTGGGCAAGGCACTTTGTAGACATCACCTGAACCCAGTGGATTAATGGATTCTACTAAAATTGAAATAATGTCTCAATGATATGTACCACACTGTGTAATCTCTAGCAACTTGATGGTGGGTGCCACGCAATATGACAATTGCAGTGTTGTGTCCTTGGATAAGGCGCTTAACGGACATTGCCTGAACTCCGCGGATTAATAGGTTCTACCAAATTAAAGGAACGTGTGTATCATATACAACATACTGCAATAGCTCCGGTAACCTTTGGTTTTCCCATTCATGGGTATAAACATAAATATCCTTATAAACCCCTATCCTATATCCTATAATAACGCACCTTGTACTTACCCACATACCTAATAAACCTTGCTTAAAGTTTCTAGTAGTTGCTTATAAATAAATTTTATTTTAGAGTGCGAAATTGGTCATGACGTAATACAGTCAATCTCATGGGCATATGATGGTAAAACGATTGCTGCTACAACCAAGGTTGGTACTTGTGCATAGTACTTACAATTCAGGGCTAGTAGAGTATTAGAGCATTGAGTCGCCAGCCTAAGGGTTGTAAGTTCGAAACCAACCATTTGGTAAATGTATGTGGTCTTGACCAGGCAATTTTTGTATGTTGTTTTGCCACCAAAGAAAACAATTATGTAGGAGTTTTATAAAATGAAAAAAAGAAACAAAACTGGTTTCCTAATTGGTAAGGTACCAGACAGTGCCATAAATAATCCATTGGATTAAAAGGTTTTACTAAAAATGAATTAATGTCTTAATCATAGATTAAACAATATAATAAGTTCTTTAACTTAATGGTGGGCGCAAAGTAATCTGACGATTACCTGTGTGATAACTCTTAAACTGCGTTTTCCCATTCACGCGATATAAATATAAATATACCATTCAAGTAAAAATATGTTGTACTATGACAGCAGTATCAGAAAGCTCTCTCTCTGTGTTTAACCCTTTAACTGCCGCTGTCGACTCAAGTCGAAAGCGCCAAAAATTACATAAGTAGAAAAGTATTACGGCCGATTTTGATCAGTGAGATGGCGCTGAAGGGCTGAATAATTTCTGCGTTTACCAATATAAGATGATATATAGGTTTGCATTTGATATTTTTTAGTTATTTGAGTTTAAAAAATGTATACATATATGTGTGATTTTTAGTTGTATTAATTAGTTTTAATTTTGATTTTAGTCCCCGATTAGTTGATACTATTGTCGTCATGGTTCGCTTGTTTAGTTTGAAAACAAACCTTTCGTTTTTCGCTTGTACATTTTGGATTAGGCTATTTTTTGAGCTCATGGAGGGTAAAAACAGGTATTCTGTTGAATAAACTGCCCTTTTGTTGGCTGATAATGATTCTGGAAGCAGTTGTGCTTCATTTTCGAGTAGTTCTAGCCATGAAGAACCCTTTTGAAGCTGTTTTGCAGCAGTTTTGTTTTCCTGTGGCTATGTGTTGTGTTTCATTGAGCGATTGCAAAAAAAAAAAAATTTGGATTGCGTATTACGACGTCATCAGTCAAGTTTTGACGTCATCACAAAAAGAGTAGTACAAACATGTTCCAAAGATAATCATAAATAACTTTGCTACATACTGTTTTGTTTGTAAATGAAAAAAAAGATAGTTTTTGTTGATCTAAACAGTAACACATGACGTCATTGCCCAATGCATGACGTCATCAAAATTTTAATAATGTTAAAAAAAGAAAATTTATTACTGAACAACTTTTCTGTTGATCATATCATGCTTACATCAATAGTTTTTTGTACAAAAGCTTCTTAGCCAAAAAATGACCTAAAAACAGCCGGCAGTTAAAGGGTTAACGGACATTGCCTGAACCCAGCGGATTAATGGGTTCTACCAAATTAAAGGAACGTGTCTATCATATACAACACACTTCAATAGCTCCGGTAACCCGACGGTGGACACGAAGTGATCTGACGATTGCCCGTGTGTTAACCCCCTTGGTTTTCCCATTCACGTGGATAAACATGAATATCCTATCCATAACCGGTTTGTTTATTAATTTACCTGGTGTGGTCAGTGGGTCAAATAAATCATCGATGGGGAATCCCCCAACCCCCCGTTTCGAGGGTTGGGTGAGACATGACATCACAAGACAATCGTCTTTGTTCGAATCCTGGCACAATATGCACGTCTCGCTCTCATTGGTCGATTTCAGCGCTGCTAGTTGCCACGACAACGTGGTGCAAACCGGGATGTCCGACGACGACCTGTTGTGATGTCATAATGAAGCAATTGTGAGTAGAATTTAAAGGGAATGATATTACCACAGTGTGTGTTGCTCAGTTATATTTGTTTAGTATTTATAATGCAAATGTATGTGAAGTCAGTAGTTAACCTAATAATAATAGTAATGCGAATACAACTTTTTATAATGATAATGTTTCTGTGGTAATAGTTTGGTTTTTGTTTCCACGATGAAAACACAAAGCAGGAAACGACAGTCGTTAAAACTCGTTTTTAATCCAACCATTTATTAAGTTACGGTATATTTAGATGTGGCCGCCAAACCTTCTATGTTTTTATTAAATCATGGATGTCTGCATGCAGTATGCAGGAAATCTCTATAAACTTATATATAACAGTTAACCCAGACTAATGGTAAAGGTGGTACTTGCGATTACAATACAATATACAATTTTTATATTTAATTTTTGTTTAAAAATCCCAACAATTAACAAAAAAAATACTGCGACAAGAAACTACAGCAAAACAGGAAGGCATCAAAAAAGCAAAGCTATCTAGTTTGGCGCCTCCCTGTAAAAAAA
>CH002376.1:1518042-1575286 GCA_000149265.1 Ciona savignyi
CGTAATCATAATTTTGAAATTACGTCCGTGTGTTGGCGCTAACGTGCTAAGAGTGTTTGGTTTTACATTTACGAGATTTCGAGGCACCTTAATTTTACGTTTATCGTACACAATAACCAAGGTCTCATGAAGATTTCTATATAACATATTCGCATTGCAATAGTGACGAAACAGCACTTCAGATTTATTGAAAACAATCTGAAAATTCACTCCGTTTTTAAACGGCCGCTGATTAGCTCATTCGGTAAGAGCATCTTCGGTCTTCAGGGTTCTAAATGTTATTGGATTGAAACCAACCGGTGGCTAGACGCTGGTGACCTTGCACAAAGACACTTGGAAAAGTCGCCAAACACATATAAGTGTACCTTAATAGTCACAGCATTCAATCATATATATAACACACTGCAATAACCGTGGTAACTAAACGGTAAGCGCTAGACAACTTGTTGGTGTTTGTGACAACCTTCCTTGTGTTTCCATTCAAGGGGACCAACGCAAATATAATAACCGTTGCACCAGTCAATTGTATATGAAGCAGCGTAAGCCGCCTGCAATTTCTTTATTGGGCTTCACGTTAAATAGGTACGTCACGTGACTAGCTGTCGTCCTTGTGTTTCCATTCAAGGGGACCAACGCGAATATAATATCCTATCGCCCTAGACCAGTGGTTCTTAACCTTTTTTTCTGTTGTTACCCCCGAAATATTTTTATGGATATTAATTTTTTTAGAAAAACAACATCTAATATAGCTTGCAATCCAAAAAAACTCACAGAAAAACATTTATTATTTATTGTACAATTAAAGGGCATGGAAACGTTTTCCGTCGAAGTTCCTTATTTTGAAAATTTATGTTACCCCTTTTAAAATGCCAAATTACCCCTTTGTCAACAATTACCTACTGGTTAAGAATCACTGCCCTAGACTGTGCTTGTAGAAGCCAATGCTTTGAAGACTGTGCTTGTAGAAGCCAATGCTTCAAATAGAAGCCAATGCTTTGAATATTATGCAGCCTTCAACAATATTGTAGGCCGTCGTCCTTGCCCTATATTTGTGAATTATTAATCCACGAACGGTCGCACCAGTCAATTGTATATGAAGCAGCGTAAGCCGCCTGCAATTTCTTTATTGGGCTTCACGTTAAATAGGTACGTCACGTGACTAGCTGTCGTCTGCAAGCACATGACGTCATTGGCACAGCGAGAACTTTTAAGGAAAGTATAAAAAAAATATAAACGAAAAAAAAACAAGTTGGACCAAGATAATGATTCGGATATGCAAGATCACTGAAATTTAACAAAGGCAGTATTATGCTCTCTACTCTGAACGTGTAAATTGCTAGAAAGCAGCGGAAAGTCTTTTATAATATGTAAAGAATGAAAAAGTACATGTTTTTGTAATATGTAAAGTATGCTCTATAAGAATAGAGTAACATGTGCAGTACAAAGATATACTCAATACATGGTGGTGGTCCGATTCGGTAAAGTACAGCCGTAAAACAAACAAAGACACAATTGAAACTATAAGTGGACTTTTCACAGCAGCGGTTTCCTATACAGCGAAGGTGTGGTTATAGAATATGAATCACATGACTAATGTGTCGTGAAACACGGGCGCCATGCATGAATCGATCATATGACTGCTCGTGATAGCAGGACCGTACCGGTCAAGACCGATCCGTTGGTCCGCCGGATAACGCATCCCGCCTACCATCTGAGCGGCAGGCGTATACCGTACCGGCGAACGCGTTAATTGCGGAACTGTTTGCTGGTTGTAACCGTTTACAAGGCCGTTAGCGTGGTGCTGGTAGCCGTATTCGGGTCCAATCGTAGTAGCCGCCGCAATAGGGCTATGGTGGAAATGGTTCACTGTGGTACAGGTCGGCCGAGGGACAGTCAAGCCCAGCGTGTCTTCGTAACGCGTTTCCGCTATTGTCTCCGCAGCCAGGCTGCTCGGGTGAGCTCTGTATAAGAACTCGTGTCCCCGGTTTGAATGAAGCGGCTGTGTTGTTGTGTACGGTATTTGTGTGGTGTACACTCCACCATTGCCTTGATAGGCAATCGCACCGTTCGGTGTGGGTACGTATCTCGCCTCCTCCAGCGGGTCTTTGGACATTGTATGTCCGATATTCGAACCTGGGGAATAACCGCGCTGTACTTCCCCGGGTTGTGAGATCTGAGTCCCGCCGCACACGCTTCCGCCTGAATTACTGCTTCGTCCTAACGAACCATTTTTATTCGGTGTTGCAACCCGCTGTGGTGGATGGGCGCAGCTTTGCGTGTAGTTGTGTGGGTTCTGCTGGTAAAGCTCGCCCTGTTGCGTCGCAATCGTGGTGTTAGCTTGTTGCTTTAAAGCAATATGCTGCTGTGTCACCATCGGTACCATTTCGGCGTCGCAGGTACCGTCTGACGGCCGACCGCGGCTATATTCCATTGGCTTCATGTCGTTATTGTTGCCCGTGTGCTTTATCTTTTTCTTGTTCCTGTAGCAGACGAAAAACAAAATGGCGACCACCAAGATCACGAACGCACCGAGCCCGGCGCCCAGGGCGGGGTAGAACAACGGGAAATCGTTACTATCGTCGACTGAGTTCCCGGTTACCCCTGTCTGTTGCACACTTTGATTCGGAAGCGACGGGTCCTCCGCAGTCGGAGGGGGTATGACGTGTTTTGGTTCTGTCGCGTCATCATCGTAGTTGTAATTCTCTACGACCCCGTTGGTTGTACCGGGCGCCGGTAGACTGTCGGTTGTCACAGTCCCACACAGCGTGTCTTCCACTATTTTGTTCCGCCCTCTCATGCTCCGGATGATATCGGTGGAGGTGATGCAGATGTTGTACCTCTTCCCCGGCTCCAAGTCTTCCACAGTGTAGGGGTGCGTCGTGGGGATTATGGTGTACTGTCTGGGCGTTAGCTTTCTTCCCCCTTTTAGCTCAGCAACTGAAACCTTCAATTCGCGTCCAGTACTCGGCAGAATGATCCCGACCGAGTTAGCTGTCAAGGTGTCGGTTCGGATAACGAGTTGCGGCGTTCCCCCCTTAGGGGAATCACCTCCCTTGGTAGTTGTAGTGGTCGCAGAGGTGGACGTAGTGGTCACCACCTTTAACTGGTCACACAGCATTCCTGTCCATTGTCGGGAACACCTTTTAACAAAAAGAAAACATTTTAGACACCGATAGTTTTTAGTTCATTTCCGAAAACGTATTCAGACATCAACAATATTTTAGTTTCTTTTAAATGTTTTTAAGCGAAAATTAGGCACAGACAGTATTGCTATACCAACAGTTTTTAGCTATTTGTGGTAATTGTGAAACTTTAGATTTAAAACAAAAATTACACACCATTAGTGTTTTTAGCTATTTCTAGGTAGATTTAAAAGTTTAGATTTAAACTAAAAATTAGACACAGACAGTTAGTTTCACACCAACAGTTTTAGCTGGGGGACCAATATTTTTAGCTCCGACGTAATCGCGAACCAGCATAAAAAGTTTTGATTTTAATTAAAAAAATCGACACAGACAGTCTTACACCAATATTTTTTATTGATATTTAGAAATTTTTAAAAGTTTAAATTTCAAGCGTAAATTAGACACAGATAGTTATAGCTGGGGAACCGATATTTTTAGCTCCGACGTCATCGCAAACCATCATAACTCACACATCCCACCTGCAAGCTGGCCGATTCGTGGTTTTATTTATATAACAAGGCGATCCATTAGCACAAGATATCCCATCGCACAAATCCACCGTCGGCTTGCCCTGTGCAGTCGCCCCAGCGGTGTTTGTGTCCGGGATCGGCAAGTCAGGCACGCTGTCAAAAACAAGTCAATTTGCTGTTAGAATAATTAACCACCATCCGATGCCGGTAACCTTTACGCGGCTATTTGCTAAGTGTTTGTTTACTCATTAGGGTATGATATACATCAAGAGCAATCAGTGTCGAAATTAGCGTTGCTGAATGCCACAACAGTATAATAAATGCACCAATTTCATTCAAATTGCTGATAAATCAAACTATACCTGAAATATACGTGTTTTAGCAACGTATTTAGCATTGGTTCATAAGTCAGTCTGTTTATCAATCATAATCGTACACCAATCCGTATTTAATGAACAAAGGCATAATGTAAGCATATCGTACCTGTGGCAGTTTAGATCTCGGTCATACAGAGAAACCAGTTTCCTCTGCTGCCATCTAGCGGGTGAAGCGCAACGCACACTGTCAAGGTTGATAAACGCTCCGGGTATCGCTCTGTGCGGACAAACGCGTTTTAGTTTGATTGCTCAGCTGCGGGGCCAAGGGTAAGATAAGCGCGACGTCTCATTTACCAAGGAAGTGGTCCGTAACACGACCGAATCTTTTGACCCTGACCAGCTTTCGGTTAAAACAACGGAAAAGATAAAACATTTTCACGGGCCCACCTGATAACCTTATCAATTTTAAATATTTTTATTTTTATTTAAGTTTTCGAAGCTTGTCAATATAACTAACAGGACAACAGGGCGTGTTAACGTAGGGAAACTAAATCTAAAACTTGTCTTACCCTTATCGTAATCCCAGAACTAACCATAAATTTAATCTAAACACTAATCCCAGCCCAAAACTAACCGACCTTAATTTAACCCTAACTTTACCCCATCACTAAACCCACCCCAACGCCCTAACCTTCATTTTAGTGTGTAGTTTCCCTGATTATAACTAAATCAAGTTGTACTGAGATTTGTGTTATTTTTTTGTTTGTAAGCAGTAGCCTGCAGACCAGATATTACTGAATTCGACTGAAGATCAAGTAAAAATATCGTTTAACTGAAACAGACGTTTAACTGAAAATCTAGTGGTTCGTAGTTGTCCATAAAATTAGCGTTTCCCTGAACAAAACTGAACAATAAAAGTTTCCCAAAACCTTGCTTGTCGACATTGTGTGTTCCACGTTATTAAGGAATTTCACGGTTTACTCTTAGGACTTTTAGCTTAGGATTTCCAGTGAACCCTCAGTATCGTATACAGTCTTATATGTTTCCCTTTGAAACGTGCAGTCTTACAGTTTCCCTTTGAATCGTAAAGTCTTATATGTTTCCCTTTAAATCGTACAGTCTTATATGTTTCCCTTTGATACGTGCAGTCTTACATGTTTCCCTTTAAATCGCACAGTCTTATATGTTTCCATTTAAAATCCCACCTCATAATCTTGGGCAGCCACGAGAGCTCACAGTCGCACAGCCACGGGTTCCTTGAGAAGTCCGCCACGTTGAATAGAACCCCCCTTGGGATGAAGGAAGCACTCAGTGAAGTCAATCTGAGCCCGTGGAGGTCGAGAACCTTTATTTTCCTCAAACTCTGCAGCAGATCAGCTGGGAGTTGGGAGATTGAGTTGCTCGATAGGTTGAGGGTGTGAAGGGATGACATATTTCTGTAAAAATTGAAGTTTATTTTACCGACCTAAATTTGGAACCATGGTGGTCTAGTAACCAAGCCGTTTATGTAAAGCATTTGCATATGTATCGGTCGCGTTAATCTGACATAAAAGTCGATGATTTTTTATTATATTTTTGGGGGGTTAAATTTTGAAATCATAATGGGCTTTCCCCTAAGACAGTGTGTATAGATTTGTTTTATGTATTGGTCACATTAACATGATATAAAAGTCAATGATTTTTTATTACTAGTTTGGGGGCTAAGTTTTGAACTTATAAAGGTCTTGCACCTAAGATTGTGTATATACAGTATTTGGTATATGTATCGTTCACGTTAACCGTTCAGTTACACAACCGTACAAAAAGTCGATATTAAGTCCGTTAATTTGGTCCAATTTAGCGCAGGTGGTACCTTTCAAATCGTGTTAATGATTCGTAATGAGGTGAAGTGTAGGAGGGCGGCTGCCACTTTTCGACTCTTAATTAGCTCATAGCATTGTTTCCGACCCTCTCATACGCCGTTCGATGAAAACTCGAAACTTTAATTCGCAAGCCTGCGCTCCGTTTTAGCTAATTAAATTTTGTCACAAGATCGTAGATAAGCTCACCTCTTGCTCGCCTCTTTTCACAGAACGCCTTGCAATTAGAATAATTTATAACGGCTTGGCTCGCTGGTTTCAAGCCAATTCGAAAACGGTGCTTAACTCGCCGTCGACGCAGTTTATTAAAACGCGTATCCAATTTAGTGGATAATGCCGTTTAATTTTCATCCACTTAGGTATATTAAATTGGAGGCTGTCCAAATGGCGAATGCAATGTTTCAGTGCGCTGTAGAAGTTATCCGTGGTCCGCCTAACCCGTTTAAATTCCTTGCGTACACAGCTTGACCGATAATCCTTGTAAGAGTCGGCCAGCCACGCGCGCCAGAGTATTTTTCTCTGACTAAGATGGATCTATACCGCTGTCAAGCACTTCGTTGCCTGGGCAAAGTGCCCGGGTCATTTAGCTCCCAACGAAAACAGCGTGTTGACTAACGCATATGTGTCGCGTTGGCGTTACAGGCGAACTCTAGCTTTTAGCCTCACGGTTCAGATGAATTCCAAGCGATTTCCTTCCAGCCACCGTCACTTGTTTTCGTACGGCGAACGTCGCACACCCCGAAACGCATTTTGTGTTTTCAAATCGTACACAGGGCGCCGATGTTTGTCTACACCAAGCAAAGCGAGTACACTTGCTCTGTGTTCCCTGTCTGCATTTCATCTCGGTCGAGCCCTTCACGTGCTGACCCTAATGTAGTCTGTGTTTACGCCTAACTTCGATCACTCATCGGTGGTACACTTCTAACAATGCGAAGCATTCGATCTGTCAGCCATTACCCAGCGACGAGGGTTCTTGCGCGGCCTCCCGGTCAACAAATGCTGACGAACGGCGACCACATCAGAACCCAGCGCTCCATTGACGATAGACACCCCAGCCCGAGCCGCGCCTTGCTTTCGCCGGCCTTGAACCGATGTTAAACGTGCCCGCCGTCGATTACTAATGGTTAGTTGTGTAACCCCTACTTATGCGAGCGTTTTACACAACTCACAACAATAACAATCACGGTCTATTGTGCGGGCGACATAAAGCGAAAATATTATGGTATAGCGCACAATGGCGAATACGACTTCTCTCGCAAACGTCTATTTATGCCTCCATTAGCACTAACACAAAACAAACTCACTTTATTATCCGGGGCAACCTTCTAATCCGATTTAGACTTAGATCCAAAACACCGAAGTTGCTCATATCTCCAAACGTAGTCGAAGGCAATTGGGTTAGCCGGTTGTTAGATAGCTGCAAATTATCAAGCAATTTTACGCAAATTACTTCAACAACTATGCGAAGAATTTGATTTCATGCAGCGGTAATTAAATTAAGATCATCAAACGGTAACTGTTACTGTTGAAACACATATTCTAATCTACGAAAACATGGTGTATATTTTGCATATGGAGCAACCAATATCTTAAATATATTTAACGTTTTAAAAATAACTATTACCGCTAATCATTTCAAGTTGACTTCAGATAAGCTATCAAATTACATTATCAAAAAATAGATTCTAATTTACGATTACTTGTGTATATTTTTTTCATATAGAGAGCAACCAAAATCTCATACAATATATTTAAAACGACTATTTACCTCTAATTCTTCCAAGTTAACTTCAGAAAGGCTATCAAATTGCAATCGGACCAATCTGTTGTTTGGCAAACTTAGCCGGCGAAGTTTCGGACACATTGTAATTTTCGGGAAATTAGTAAGTTGATTGCCACCGAGCTTTATTTCTACCAGTTTGGTCAGGTTGAAGAGAGCTTTCTGTTCTATTCCTCGGATCCTATTCCGTTCCACGTATAACCTCATGAGGTTTGGCATGCCTGGGTTACATGTAAGCTTGTTGAGATTTGCTCGGAAAGCGCGGAATGTAATAAAACAGTGGTGGATGTTATAAGGCAAACGTGCTCTTGCGAGCGCTTGGTAAAGCAGAAATAATTTGGTGGTTGGTCGTGTTCAAAATAAAACAATTAATTAAAAAAATATGCCTCAATTTTCAGTTGAATATTGTTCAAAAAAAATATAGAAAACCCTAATACGAGATAGAAAGATAGAAAATGTTAAGCAAAGCAGGAAATAATGTGAACGGCTAATTAAAAAAAAATGTTTTGTCTGAATTTGCAGTTGATTATTGTTCAAATACTAGGTAGAAAACCCAAGGAAATACAACTTTTCGTGCTAAATACGCAGTAGAAACAGGTTAACAAAGTTAAACCGTTTTGTGATGGGATTAAACTAATCCGTTTATTGTCTCACCGGCAAACATTGAGTTTGTTATCCTTGTCAGTTTGTTGTCCGACATCATCAAAGCCTCCAATTTCTTCATTTGTCGGAACAGCCCCGGTCTGATTGCGTCGTTTGTGAGGCCGTTCGAAGTCAGTACAAGCATCTGGAGATCCTGTTAAAATACAAGTTTAGCTTTACCGTATCGCGACCGATACATATAACAATTCTATATAAAAATGGTCTTGGTGACGCGCACACCACTGTTTCGAAACCTAGCCTGGTGAAAAAAATAATAAAAATAAAAAAGTTTAGCTTTACCGCCGTGTGGTCGAATGGTTAACGCGATTGATTCATGTACAGATTCATATAAAAATGTCTTAATGACAAGGCGATAATGGGATCAAAATCTCGATAAAAAAGAATACATATGATCTAACGGTTGTGTGGGGAAATTGTCAAAGCGACCGATTCATACACCGCTCCACATATATATATAAATAACTTAGACCGGTAAAAAAATCAGATTTTTGTGCATTTTTACTTTAAAACATTGTATAGCGTTCACTTTAAGACAGCTCGTCACAGTTAAACGTCTTATAGGATATAGGGATTACCTTCAGACGCGACAGAGACCCTTCAGGGATGGTTGTAATGTTATTATCGAAGAGATAGAGTTTTCTCGTGTCCACTGGAATACCAATTGGTATCGCTGTCAAGCCTTTATTCTCACACCAAACTTCTCTTGAATTGCAAGTACACAGTGCTGGACAGGTTACTAGTGATGTTCCCGATCGTAGAACTGACAGAATCACCAAAACCGGGTAGATGGCCGCAAACGACTCCATATTGGTAAATCCAATTTAACGCCCTGGGCCTGCTTCTCTCCAGGGAATATTATTTTTACGTTTTGCCTTTGTCGAGCTTTCCGGTTTTAATTAAGTTGTTTCTGGTTTCTTGAACTTGTACAAGTCGTGCGCACTGCGGTTCACGAATCATGAACAGTTACCCAGGAAATCCTAATTTACCTCAATAGCGACCGACCTAGGGAACAAAGACCTCGTTAAATTTCAATTTCATTCTGTCAATCACTGAATCTTTCGATTCATAATTTACATTGACTGTTGTGACATCACAATATAACACGACTCGACGCGATTAGCGGCTTCCCGTGTTTACTAGTCCCGGCACAGCACACGCGACACGGGTGCACAGCTCGGGTTACCAGTGGCTCTGTTTTTACCCGGTCCCGCCCGCTTTGCTGCCACTGGAGCCTGACCGTCTTCGAAAGCTTACCCCATGAATTGGGCGTAGTAACTTACACCGGCACTTTTACTGA
Source organism: Ciona savignyi (assembly GCA_000149265.1). Lineage (NCBI taxonomy): Eukaryota > Metazoa > Chordata > Ascidiacea > Phlebobranchia > Cionidae > Ciona > Ciona savignyi. Next base: position 1,527,614 of record CH002376.1, read on the forward strand.
AACCAACCTAACTTCTGGCCTTATGTTTTTGGGTTTTACTGAAACCAACCAACCTCTGGCATCCTGGTATGGGTTTTACTGAAACCAACTCCTAAGGTTATATCATGCTAAACACCCTCACCCTAGATTGAGCATTCAACAATGTTTTTTTTTCATCCGAACGTGTTTAGGCTCTCTCCCAAAATACCTTTTTCTGGTTGTCGTCATCTAATTGGGAGCCCGCCGTGAGCTTTGGTGCGGAAACGCTAGGCTCGCTTCGTTTCAAGTTGATGTCATAATTTCGCCGCGGCGAGCTTATTAGGCTAGCCCACGAATCTAATGAAGTCGGCCTGTTTCCTGTGTCTGGCTGATTCAACTTCGGCCAAATTCGTTTCCAGCGCCGGGATCCTCGCTCTCAAATCCCCGCCGTCTCGCTTCACTTACCCCGAAGATTATCCTGTCACGTGCGACTGCACTTAAACGAACATGGGACCCCCTGTTCACTCTTTCCAGGTTGGGGGCGCTTTAAGCCCCCTGACCTAACCCAACTGCCTTTTATAACCCAGGTTCGGCCTTTCTTGCTTTGAAGCTATCCCGCCTTTTACAATATGCGTTGCCGAATCAGCAGTCTTTCCGTTTTACCACTTGCAATAATAAACTAGTTTCCGTGTTTTACGACCTTTCTTTAAAGCGAGCTCAGAACGACAATATCCGCCGATCTATTTCAAATCAAGTTTGCACACGCCTTACTCCTGTCTCCCTGACCTTGCATCAATTAGTTCGTCAGCACTCTCACACTTCACCGACAACCAATGTATATTGAGGCAGCCACGCTTTATTTATCCAGGCGCATCAACGCGAATCTTCCCCTGAATGATTTTGAGCTTTAGTGTTCATTAATCAACCCACAGAATCCGCAGTTTTAACGCGAGGGAGCTTACAGAGCCATTTATTGCGACAGGATCGCAAACAAACCATCATTTTGATATTTGAACCTGACTGTCTAAGCCCCCAACCCTGCTTTTACCTACAATAAACCTAACCCATGATTTACAGCTTGTAGCGGCGTGTGTAATGAGGTAAATCCACAAAAGCCACTGTCGAAACGGGCACCATTCTTGGTCGTAACTTTCACTTTTTAACCGGGCTAAGTATCGAACCCAAATGTTTTAGTTAACATAACCGATTTTTATATACTGTTTATAGTTATATATATTGGTCGTGTTAACCACAGCTGGCTGTACATAAGTTCGTAACTTGCAAATCACTGCTTATTCTCGAGTAAGTTTGCCTTATTAGATTTGGTTCCTTCACTTTCGCAACTCTAAAACCTGTTACCTAAGCCGAAGCTGCTAATTTACCTGCATGAACCAAATACAAAGCTTCTCCACAAAAATACACTTAAAGATAATAGAACTGAAATAACTTAGCCGAGAAATTCGATTAATAACCAGTTTACTGGCCATATTCACCAATCTATCACCTGCCCCCACACACAGTGTGTGCTAGAATTTAGTAGGCACGAGTAGCTGTCGGTTCTTGAAGCCGATTCATCAGCAATTCTCGAACTACGAGTGCTTGTAAGCATGCCTACGCCATAAAGGAAGCATTGTCGGACGGACAAAGCAGCTTCTGGGATCGCGAGCCACTTGAACGCCGCGCGCATCGCGAGTTTAGAGTGGTCTTGAAACTGGATTGAAAGGGGGACGGCTCTGCGCTCTAATTCCAACCTAACAACCGCCCGATCAATCTGCCCAAAGTATTACCGGTGATAAACAACAACAGGACACTAACACCTCCAAAACTGCGAGACCGTGGGATAAAGACAACTTCACGTCGGTTTTCTAACTTCAATATCAAATAAAACGTCGCAATGTTAATGTAGTGAGACCTAACCACTGAGTATGTCTTAATACTTTCTACTTTAGTTAAATAAAAGCTTGCCCCTTGATCGGGGGGTGCAGGACTGCGTATCTTACCTTTCCTGCTGTGTTTTAGATGCTTACAGTGTATCCACCTAACCGACTAACCATGAAAAACCGTTCTAGTAATTATCCCTCCGTCATTTTACGCATGCATAGTTCGAGGTAAACAGTATTGTTGGCTAACTACCGGATAATCTCCCAATTGCGATGTATTGTTCGTCGCATTTCGCCCTTTTTTTCACTATTCCCTACCTGCAAACTATTATAATCGCCAGTGCGGTAAAAACGCCCGTAGATAAAGAACCAGGCGTGTCGTACAACACTCCCTGGTAAGTCCTCTGCAAGCAAGTAACTTGGCGGGCAAGACTAAAGGGAGGGAATATGAGAGAGAGGGGAAAAGGGAAACTGCTTACTAAAACTATGAAAACTAATTTCAACCCTGCCCAAAACACTAATCTCAACCCCATAACTTACCCTAACTGTAACCCAATGTTTAAAACTACCTATAATGCACTAATCTTCATTTTAGTGTGCAATTTCCCGCTTTCCCTTTACTTTTCCCCAACTTGCACATTCCGACACTGCTACCCGTACAAGCCTTGCGTAGGTTAACAGCTTTTATAACATTTCACACTGTACTTCAAAGTATAGCCGAATTTAGGTCTCAAAAAAGGCGCTTTAACAGTTTCTTTAAGTCATTAGTGGCGATGAATTTCCTTTGTTCTTGAACTTGGCGCCGTAATATAAAGCAATTGAACATTTGCGTCAGTTTTATAGCGTGCGCGTTGATGGAAATTAACATTTTAAAATCACTCTGCACTGCGTAATTTACCCTTTATAGACTCGAGGACGGATTCCCGTCATTTTACTTCAATCCGCACATTTCATTTCTTAAATTGCCATCAAATTAAGCGAGATAGGAGAGTAGTAAATCAGTCAACAGTTCAAGAATCGGAAGTGGTAAATATTTATCACCTCTACATTGATCATCATTGGACACGCCTGTACTACGGTAATCCGAAATTAATCCTGTTTAACTAATCGCGATTTCAACCGGATAAACTGTAACGTTTCGTCATTTTTTTTCAATATCAAATTGCATGCACCTGGAAAATTGTGGGTTAAAATTCGTTCGGCTACTAAATTTAAAAAGGCTATCCAAATAAACAGACTGTATCTATCGTTTTTAAGATCAGAATTTCAGTTAAGGCGTATAGCCCACCGCTAACAGCTGGCTCTAATTTATCACCGTTACAATGCATTAGCTATCTCGTTGAACTTTATAATCAAGCCACTGGATCCGTATTTGTAATAAAATGACTGTCAAACAACTAAATTCAAATAAAAAACCTTGAAATTCGATATGAAGCTCCACTGGTAATCAATTACAGCGGTATTCCCGTGATATATAAACTGAACGCTGCGGGTTATACCTCCACAACCGAACTACATAAAAAAGAGCAATTAACCTATCTCGCCGCCGACGACACTTATTACAAGCACTTGAAGATGAAATCTCCCGAGCCGTTTTCGTGTTTAAACCGTCGTCACGATACTTCGGTTAATGCTGCCATTCCGCCCATTACGCGTCTCCCGTTTGTTTTAACTCGGACTTGATTGGAGTAATGGCGTCCATCGAACTAGCCGAAACCGCAAATTAGCACACACCCGCACCTACAACTATCATTGTTACGCCACAATCATAGGTTTCACCAGCGCGCGCGGCTCTGGTTGGGCTTCGCTTGTGTTTAGTCGTGTTTTCGGAGTTTACGTCACGTGATGACATCCGCTACAACGGCAAAGGAGTTACCTATTAACCACAATCGATGTTAAACTGATATCAGATGTTTGCTGGGCCTATGTAAAACACTTAAATCTGGGTCAAAATACGTAAACACCGACTGGAAATGCGCAATGTGTGTTTCGGTGTATTACCAGTCGGCCGCACCACGTAAAACAAGTCGTTCTTCCGCTGGTTGCTGTGTTTATAAAAGCCTTAACTTTTTAGACTGTTTACTAAGGTATGCTGATTATCTGTGCACTATAACTATCCCGTTAACCGCCGAACAGATTATCACCGCCTGGAGCGTTGTGCTGGATTTACACATTACATGGCTAGTTTTCCATACAAATACTTCGAAACTGTATCTTTACTCTTTTCGTCTGTTTAAATTCATCCTTACAAGTTTTGTTTGCTAAGGTATGCTCGTAAAGGACTGACGAAAATTGCGAAGTTAAGTTTGCCTTGAATTACAACTGTGGCTGCACCTGCGGGCTGCGATACACAACAAGCGAAGGACGCGTGCTGACACGGGCCAGACACGCGTCTAGCTGCTTGCATGGACTTGCCCGATCCAAAAATGACGACAGACAATGTTTCCCTTGTTGTACTGTACGGTTTCACCTTTACCCGAGCCTACATGCTCTGGTAATTTTTCGCATCGCAAGTTTTAATTTTCGCAAAAAATAATCGCATCGCAAAAAATAAAGTCAGGGGTGATATCTGCCTTTATTTTCCCCTCAACAAACCAGAAAAGTAGACCCTGCCAACCTACAACGTTTATTGCTATACCTACACCCCGGCAATTGCTGTATGAAATGTTAATCCTGTCCCATTTTAGTCGTGACAACTATTCGCCAATAATAAATACACAAAGCTAAATCTGGGACAAAATTATGTCTTGGCATTTTGTTTACAATCCCCACCCACGACTATCCTTTCTCAAATGTCCAAACTTTGCACAAAAATCGAAGAGCTAAGGTTAATTTGAATTTACTTCGTCCTTGTCGGATGTGCTTAACAGCCAGTAATGGAAATAAGTTAATGCTGTTACTGCTAGTTGGAGTTGCCCCAGCCATGGAAATCCAATAAGAGGATCTGCTGCACTTAAATAACAATTATAACATCTAATTTAGTATATGGGCTGGGGTTAAAGGTTGCGTTAGCCCTGGGGTTAAGGGCAGGGTTGGTATAAGTTTTCATACTTTTAGTGGTCAGTTTCCCTTCCTCCTTTCTTTTTTTAGTGTTTCCTCTGAGCCAACACAACATACCGGTACGCTGAATATAATTACGTAGGACGAACGTAAAACTACGAACTTGCCTTTAAACTCTCAATTAAGCTGTATTAAATGCGACGAAAATTGCCCGACAGTAGCACGATCCTGACCTCATTACACTTTGACTATTTTATTAGTTTTGTTTAATTGCCGCTTAATTCACTAAAACGATATTGCGAATCTCGGAAATTTTATAAACAAACCTAAAGTTCGTTTAACTATATTGCGAAAGGGCTCTGAATATTGCTTGGTTGGAATAACCTGTCTTTTTCCTGCCCTGCTAGCTCTTGCTGGTGATTTTAATTCTGTGCGAATGATTGTCATTCGATTATAGACGACTAACTCACGTTTTAACACGTCTAACAATAAACAACGCTACCAAACAAGCTCGGGCATTTGTTTGTTACTTCGCGGCGATCCGTACACACAAAGTCGGGCAGCGCGTCGCGAATCCTCGGGCGTTAATCGGATTCGACGAAACGCCAGCGCACTTGTCACTTCGCCATTAGAATCATCCGACGTAAGCGACTAAACACGAAAATCGTCATCATACGGATAAACAAACCACTTGAGTTAGTTTGTTTCTGTTTAAACGGAAGAAAAAACAAATTTTTCAATTCCCACCTGGATTAGTACAATATACGCACAAACTAACCAACAAACAACTGACAACTTTAACGATAATAAATAAAGCGAACAACATATTCAAATTTCATCGACTTCTAATTAAACTGAGTTTGGCGTTTAGTCTAGACAAACCTTACCAAGGCAACTAACTCTATTGTGTTGACTTTTGTTTTTCTCCGCTTAAATTCGTCACCAAAGCCCAGTGGCGTGAAACGTAATTATTTTTATCCTCTCGCACTAATCAAATGTGACAACAACATCGCGCAGTTTAAATATTTCTCAGGAAAACTCTTAACTATCCAACCACATACCGCCTGTCTGGGATATTTATATACCGAGCTTTATTTTGAAGCAAAAATGATATTTAATTTAAACTCAAAGAATTTAGCAACCATCTTATTATGTGGGCTCGGTTTTATTAACTAGTCGAAACACAGTCGCGTGTTCAATCGTCTAAACCACCTGCGCCAGCTAAAATGGGAAAATATCCAATCAATTCGGCTAACAACCGGGTTCTTGGTGCCATAGCGTCATATCGAATCATACCGGGTAATCCCCTTGTACGCGTGACGACATGATGTGAAAGCTTAGACGCAATTAAGGTTAAATCGACTTTTCGCGCTATAGAAACGAGCATAGCGCCGTAATAATCCCGATGTATGCACGTGTTGTGTTGCATGCCAGAATTACTTGTCGTGACTCCTCCGACGGGATAAGGGAATTTTCCGCCGTAATTCCGGATAATCCGCGGATAACGAGGATTGAGATGTTGACGGATTATCGCAGCGGGAATTCTAGGATTTTACACTACGTACATCGTACTACAGTCTGGTGGTAAAAATCTTTACTTTTAGTGGTAACTTATTCCACAAAATCACAAGGATACTAGGCCATTGGAAATATACTTACACTAAAGATATCATGTGCACGGATTTGAGAAGCGTTCTCTAGTTTTTTTACTGCGTAAAATATATACAATTATCGTGTAAACGCCTTATTTTTAGTGAAAACTTATCCCACGAAATCACACGCATACTTGTTTATAAGAAATAGACACACACTCGGTAATATGTACACGAATTCTAAATGCGTTTTTTAAGTTAAGGTTGTAATTAAACCCGCATTTTAATAACCGTTGCTCCAAGAAGTAATGAATACATGTCCATGGTGCCCAAACTGAGTGGATTTTGCTTTTGTCGTATTAATTATTCATCTTTCAGCATATGGTGTTGGAAAGTCCCTACATGGGCGCAACTGTGTAAGATGTAGATAGTTCAGAGGCATAAAATACCTGAGGTATGGTTAAGACCACGATTTGGTCAAGACCATATTTCACCAATACCATATTCGAACATATTCGAACAAGTACTCAAGATTCCAGACTGTTTATTGTAACCGTCTCAGCCGGGCGCCTATGTGCCTGCACAACTCGTAACTTGCGTGTCCACCGCCCAATTCTATGGTCTTACTAATTGCCCACAAGTTGACAAAAGCCGTTGCAATTAGATTTCCGTGTACTCTGTAATGCGCATATAAACTAAACGATTTATAACCGGATAGCCACTACATCCGACAAGTGTTACACGCTTTTCGTTCCGGTACAAGCGATCTGGTGTATTGTAATGAGATTTTACAAGCGCGCAAAACCATTATTTATATCATCACGAATCGGTTTCGACTTAAAGTTTAGTCTCCAGCAGAGGGAATAAATTAACACGGGCGGGTTGTTTTCAAATACCAAACCGGTCCCCTGTAGCCTCCCTTTTCCCATAAACTATACGAAATACTGCTTGGGAGGTTAGTTTAAACACTCAGCTCTGCTTTGGGAACTAGCCGTTTTCTACGAACTGGCATACGAGTCCAGCGAAGCGCGAATTTATGATGTATGGTGAATTTACCCCAGGAAAACAATGGACTTTTTCATTTAGCGCTTTGCGAAATATATAATAACGTCGTGTAAGGTTTAACGGCCACGTCATAATTTTTCTCTGCTATACTGTGGGTATTCACTGGCGTGTTTAACTACTGTAGTTTTGCGGTTTTATCCTGCCTCTCTAAATTTAAATAATTATGCCATTGTTTTATAATATAATGAAGGATAATAAAAAAAACTAAACTAAATGTCCCAATAGACTATGGTTGCACCAGACAGTATCCACTTGCTTTGTACATTAGTTTTTCAAAGATCTAATTTGCCAAACGCGTCAATTAGTATACATCTTTAGTACAAACACGAATTTTTGCCGACTTAGCTCTAATTCCTCGTATTTGTGTAGTTCAATGCTGGTTATGCTTAAGGATTACAAATCACTGTCGGTTGCGAACCCACTGTGTTTGTGCAATCCCGCTCTTGTCTAAGCAAAGCTTAATATCCTCTTAACCGATGCGGGTAGGGTTACTAGTGCGCAGGAATTGGATATCCCTTGGTACAATGTCGTCCGTGATCCGTGAAACGATTAACGCACCTTTGCAAGAAACGACCCAACCATCGGTCAAAGGCTGTTTTATGGTGCACCTTCGACCCGGCACTTTCGATTTTATTGCTATGTTTTCCCAGAACAGTTCCAAGCGTTCGGAAGGAGTTATTTTTTATCGCAATATTTTATCGTTTTTAATTATTTCGATATCGACAACGAAATGAAAATGCCTAAAACTAGGAATTTTCCGAGGTAAAATGATTAAACGGGAAGCATTTTTCGGCAAATTTCCAAAAAAGCATTTTCTCAGAAAAAGTGCCTTGAAGAAAAAAATTTCCCAGATAAAATTCCTTCTCGGACATGCTTACGTGTATGTTTACTGTTCTTTTTAAACCTCTGTATCATTCCAACGTAGTTTTCCACCTTCCAGCGTTATTGTTCATATCACCACTCGGACGTGCACCAAACCACACGTCCCGACATGTATAATGCATATTACCACGACCGTGCCAATGGAAATTAATTCGGTCTCCTAAAACAGCAACTATGTGAAGCGACCGCAGTAGCATCAGATAACACCACTTGCGCTCGAGACTAACGCGTGCGGGACGGTGTCCAAAAGCTAAGAATCACCCGAGGCAAGATATCGACCGCTAGTCCTAAGTTACAAAACACTTGAGCGTTTTGTTTTGATAGCACAAGCTTGTATTGCAGATGGCAGTCAATATTTCAAAAGTTCAAAATCGAGCTAATAACGACGGACGATTGGATTGCGATTTGAATTATTGCATCGAGGCTTAAATTTCATTAAAATTTCCTTTTCTTCACAACGATTGAGACAAGTATCGTTTCTAATCTTGATGATAGAGATAACAAACTGCACCTCATTAAATCTAATTTTACCCTCCGATTCTTAACCTTTTTTCACCCCTAAAAAGGAAATACTTGACCGAATTCCTTTATGTTTAAGCAGGGAACGCGATAATAAGCACCTCAATGGGCCATCGTTCTCTATAAAACACACGATCCCTTACCAAGTGATTCATTACTAAGTTAAATATTTGCTTCTTTACTCGCTTAAGTCAAGCACGCAGTTGGCACCTTTAATCTTAAGTTAAGCTACTGGCACTAAAGCAAACCTCAGCAACTCTTAACATCGCGCGAGATAACTCAAACCTGCATTTCATCAGATAAAGCTCTTCGATAACGCGCGTTAGCACGAGCACAAAAGACATCGTGTGTACAGTGTACAATGCATGCCGACATACGTGTGCGCCTAGTGCATCCGTGGTGACAACGGGCAAACCGCATAAGCTAAGCCCGAGACAACAATATGATGTCTGCCGCGTTTAGGAGCCGCAGACCCGGCAAAATATAAGAGCGACAGTGCAAACATAAAACCAGACGGCTTTTCTGGTATTATCCAGCGAAATGATATCATACTAAAATCAAAGATAATATATAACTTTCTTCCACCAAACCAAGAACGTGTTTTATATTATTTTTACAATATTACCATTTCAACAAAGTGCTTACAGCAAATATATACATCTGTCCTTATTCTATTCATTATATTAAGTCTATAATATGACAGGTCAGCAAAACGGTAGCTCCCAAGCGCGAAAGATCGTCTAATATATATATGTATGTTTAATCACTGCAAACTTTATAACTTGCTCTAACAATTACTGCCTTGTTCACTCTATTATTTTAATATTATTATATAAAGATGCAAAACTAAACCTACCCATACATTCTAACATAACCCTGCCATGGATTTAAGAGAAAACAGGTAGTTGACGGTATCGGAATCTCTTCGCTGCTTTCGCCGCTCTCTCTCTTGCAATTCTCCGACGACGAATCGCCTTTTTTCTTTTTCTCTCGTTTTTTTCGAGGAAAGAGTACGGTACTCGGCTCTGTCGTCAGCCACCACTCAAGCGCGAATTCCGGTCGCCTCGCTCTAATGGGGGCTGCTTGCTTTAATTCAACAGAACTGCGACCCCAACCCCCTATTGTTGTGACTTGGCGAGGAGAAGTGTCACGGCTCGCTCTACGTTAAAACAAACTCAGTTTCCTGCTTATGTAGCAACCAACTTTACCTTAGGCTGTAATATCCTTAGTATTGGAAGAGAACTTTGTCTAAGACCGTTTACATTGAGTTTAAGAAGAAAACGCCACAATATGTCATTCTACATTCATACCCAACTCACACAATGCGGCATTTGTGTATTACTCCCACATAAATCAAGTTTAACATTACACCATCATTTTAGGAATCGAAAAACAACTCCAAAAATAGCTGGAAAATCACTTAACATGGTAATAAGGGTACCGGCCGAATTTACCCAAGAGATTATTGCGGACCACCGAAGGCGTTTTGGAGTCCTAATCTCACCCGCATAAGATCGACTGCAGTGCATGTCACGCCCGTTAGACGTCCGCCATCAGTTGAAGCTATAGCTGAGTAAACCCGCGAGATAAGAGCGTACCACAACCCCAAAACCCTTGTGTTTTGTTCCGCTCCTTCGCCAAAGCGTTTCGTCCGATTTTAAACTTATTTTTGTCACGACTTTCGCTTATTATTTACGCTTGTCACCCGTCTACGAAGCATAACCCCACACTCGCCCTCGATAGCCATAACATGCGTATCTGATGTACATCTTTATACCGATTATCGGGGGTTGTTTCGCGCCAGCCCCCTTCGAATGCCCTCCAGATTTACATCCTCGTTTATCAAGTTGTGTAAGGTCGAAGGGCGCTCAGAAAAATTTACCCCGAGAAGTTTAGAATTTTATCAAGTTGTGTAAGGTCGAAGGGCGCTCAGAAAATTTACCCCGAGAAGTTTAATACACAAGGGAAAGCTTACCAGTAATATGTCTTCGTATCACTTACGATATGCCTGTCAAACTGCTGCATGGAGCTTAATCTATGTCTTCATCCATAGATAATACTCTGCACAACACGTCACTATTGCCCAACATATTGCATACCAGAATAAATTGCCCCATATATTTTTGAATAAAAAATTATTTTGATCTTCTAACTGTCGTAATTTTTCTTGTTTTCATGTTATCCATTACCTGTAAGATTCGAGTTGGTTGCGTTAGCCAAAGGATGGAAAACAATTTACCTTGCGTGCCATTTGCATTATCATATTTTGATACAAGTTTAAAAAGACAATACACCCGAAAAATTGTAAACATTAACTTGTACACAAAAACGAGATATACTGTTCAAGATATAGTAATATTCCTTAATATTCCACTAGAATTGGCATCCTTGGTATATAGTAAACATGCGATGATGTATTACTATATTTTGAACCGTACGAAATTGACCTATGTTAATAATAATTTGTTGGTATAGCCCAATATATCACAGTATTCAATTGTTTGGCGGAATCTCATATATTCAAAATGGTAAACGATGTCGTAGGTACAAACGACAGATAATTATAAACTACAAGTCAGTTTCTATGTGAATAAGATAATGATAATATCAATTGTTGCATCTTGAACAGCACAATATTGTCATGTTTGTAATTTTCAATGTTATGACTCGAAGTTAATTTTTACCATTTTTGGGCGTCAGTAATTCTGGTGGTCGAATTGCATCAATATTTACCACTTTTCCTCCCTTGCTTTTCATAAGTTCAAGGTAACTCCACGAAATTAATTTCCAAGGTTTTGACGTTATTTTTATATCACACTGGCGCCGGTGTTTTATTGAACGGCGCGTACTTCAGAAATGTTTCAAATCAAATTTAAAATCACAATTGTTGTAAACTAGAAAAAAAGTTATTTCATTTGACAATATGTTGACTAAATTTTAGAAATTTTCGTGGGCTATTAGAAAGATGTCAGTTTTTCCTAGTAAAGTGCAAAGATTAAGACTTAACCTTATCAGGTTTTGATGTTTGCTCACTAAAATCGCCGTCACTCCAAATCTCAGACAATTTCAAATCCGTAAAAAGCTTTGAACATAGGTGCGTTTCATAGCCCCGTTTATAAGATTTTGTTTCGCAATTTCGGCCGCTAATTCCATAAACGCTTTAATGGCGCTAGAAACAGCGTTTCACTGAATAGCCATATTAAGTAAGGATAGGCGCGTTTTAGGCATGATGCGACTAAACCATTGGTATTTGTGATTTGTCTTGCGTAATACACCGCACGAAGTGTGCGTGCGCATAAAGGTATTGGAAGCCTGTAATTTTACGACTGACTAAGTCCTTACTTAACTTTATTACCAGCCCACACAGCACGCGAGTGCTTTCTGAATCCCTTTGTTGCTGTTCAAATCTCTGGATGACTTCTTTAAAGAAAGTTACTGATTAGCCAAATATTTATTTGGTATCAAAATGACCCATATCTACCCAACGTGCATGCTATTACGCATATATTCTATATAATGTTTTAGAAAAAAAGTACATATGCGTTATGTGTAATAAAGTGCCAGGTTTCGTTGAATTACCTAAATGCCAAAACGTATAAAACAGCAAGGAAAATCAAAACGCAACGTAATATAACCCATATAACGTAATAAATAAGCTATGTTAACATTTTATGCATTCTTACGTTTATTTTGTAAGTGTTTGCATTTTACAATAATTTTCGACACAAAATATTTCACTCCTCTTGGCCAAAAATCTCTTCCCTGGTCTTTTTTACCGGGCGAAGCTTTGAAACTGGCTTATTCCTAAGGCCATTTTTCTATAATCAGTATATGTATCGGTCGCGTTAACCATTCGGGATTTTTAAGGTGTGTTTTGTATTACCGGCCTAAGGATCGACCACATGATGGTCTAATTCCTAAGATCATTTTTGCAAAGTTGATATATGTATTGGTCGCGTTACCCATTCGGCCACACGACCGTACCGTACAATCTAGTTTCTGGCATTCTAATACGTCATACTTACCCTGATTTTATGACGTAAAACGGATCTGTCGGACGAATACAATGACACGCTGTAAAACGATTGTTCTTTTTTTGTTTTGAACGAAAAAGACTCCGTTCCCTGCAAGTGTCAAGATTTGCTTTGTGTTGGTGTTGGGTGGTGAGATAATTTGTATTCGTGAATTGGTTCATTATCACGTACCGTGGTATGTATACAAACGTTGTTTTGTGCAAACTCCCATACTTGTTATGTATTTTGACTGCTATAAATACACAACGTCGCGGCCGAAACTGTAAAATACATTTGAGAAAAACACACTTCGCATTGCCCTAAATTCATGAATATATGCCGTAAATTCATGAATATAAATATACAAAGTCGCGACAAAAACAGTAATACACGGTTGAAAACACATTATGTCGTGAATAGGGCAACACTAAAAGAAGGGAAAGGGAAAAACTGTCTTTAAAACTATGGAAATTAATTTTACCCGTCCTAAACACTAATTAATATCAACCTCAGAACTAACGCGAACTTTAACCCCAGCCCATTACACTAACCCTAAAGCCATAATCTTTATTTTGTGTAGTTTTTTTCCTTCCCTTTTACCCTTCTTAATCCCCGTAAATTCACAAAATTGAAGTTAGCTTAAAATTCGCGAGCCTCAACCGCAATTTAACTTTTGTTGTGGCCATGAGATCACAACACCTCCCCCCTCGTACTTTTTATTATCTTCCGGCTGCTAGCGAACCGTACAACGACGCCAACTTGATTTTTCCATTCGTTTATTGATTTTTCTTATCCTTTTGCAACTGCGCAAAAAAATGACTATCGAAATGTACCGCAAATTGACTGACGATAATCTTACTCAAACTACTAAGTTAATTGTGCGTAGTGTTTCAAAATTAATATATTCAAATTTCTTAGCTTTCTATTTGGGCATGAATGGACTTGCCTTCGATTTTAATTACGATGTAGCCCATAACTAATCGGGTAAAGTCCGTTGCCCCAATCGGCTTGAATCGCGTTATAAAACTTATAAACATGCGTATATGTGTTAGTATGGCGTGGGCGGTGGGCGGTGGGCATATCTCTTCTGAGGTTTTGTTTCCCTAGTTTCCAATTTTTTTTATTAATTTTGGCCATAGGATAAGTTTTCGTCTATGACATGGCGCTATGTCTTATAAAGTAATTTTTGAATTTTTGTCTTATTTTTGTCGTAAAAAGTAATTTTAAAACGTTTACGTGTTTAAAATGCTATACAGAGTCAAATATTACACAATGGTGATTGATTTTTATTCCCGAAATACCAGGTTTGGTTATTATTCCATTAATTTCCGAATAAAAGCGTCGTTAAAACGTTAGTAATAAAATGCGAAGAAAATGAAAAAGCAACGAAATATGAACGAGCATTTTCCGCTATATATTCTCTTGCTTATAATAACTTTACACATGTGTTTTGTGTAATAAAATGCCAGGTTTGGTTTTTATACCATAAATATCAGAATATAAGACTGTAATTTAAAACGTTTATAATAAACCGCCAAGAAAATTAAAAAGCAACAAAATACGCACAAAGATACTTCAGCTATATATACCCATGCCCATCATAACTTTAATAAAGTTGCAAATTACCTCCCTCGCATAGCTTCCCTCCCTAATCGGGTTTATATGTTTTCGCTCGCCTCTATCAGTCACGTGACGGCTTTTGGCGGCAAAAGCTGATTTCCCTCGACGGTGGCTGGAAGCTGGGAAAGTCGAGTTGTACCGAGCCAGCCAGGGATGTGCGTGGGAACTGCATTATCGCTTAATCCGAGCGAAGTCGATCCTTGCTTTTCCCCGTGGATGTTTCGACGATTTTTAGCGTGACTTTTACACGTTTTGGCTATTATTCAATGCGTGGTTGGATCCGTTAAATTGTTCGATGACTTTGCGCTTTTTAGAGGAAAAACACAGATAACAACGATTATTAGGGTGACTTTTACGCGTTTTTTCGCTATGCAGTGTCTGGTGATATCAAATTGTTATGCTTTCGTTATCAAATTGTTATGCTTCGAGGAAAACAGTGTGCGAACTGCGGACAACCGTTAAATCAATCCAAATGTTCCAGGCACAGTAACAAATCGAGTTTCCAAGGAATCTTTTAAGTGCCCGTGAACCAGTGATTTCACCGATGTAACCCAAATGGTCCGTTCGTACCGGTCGTTCCCACGGCTTCTCACTGGCCCGTGCACCGCCATGCCTTCGTATATGCGCCGTGTTCAGGGGCAACACCAAAAGAAGGGAAGGAGGGAAACTGCCCATTAAAACAATGGAAACTAATTCTAACCCTGTTTCAAACTCTAATCTCAACCCCACAACTATACGTACCTTTAATCCCACCATTAACACGTACCCTAAGGATCTAATCGATTTTGGTGAGAAGTTTTCCCTTTTTCCCTCCTTTTAGTTTTTCCCGTGTTCAGCCCTTCATGTTCCACGCATTAAGTTCACATGGAACCTCCTTCACCAAATTATCTTCATTTAATCTTCCGCTCAGCGCTTCTGTTCATCCAATAAGAAAACAGCGTTACGTCACGCTTTGGTGCGTTTGATGACGTAGTAAGGGCAGTGCCAGTGGTAACTCGACACGACTTAAAGGGATTCGGTTCGATGCCAAGCTAGGCGTCGAACGTTGGAATCGTTAACGTGTTTTTAAGTGCTTCCCGTTCTGTTGGCTCTACACAGCAGCATCAACAAAGCAGTCTCCAATCCACTGTCTCTTACTATTACCATGGGAGTAATACACGTCCGACCATATACAAACATCCGTTAATGTGTTGGAGCGGTCCATCTATCCACCGTCGCCCGACTTTCAAGAATCACATATCCATGACGTCACAATGGTGGCCCCGTGTTCTCGAACAAATTGTTATCATAGACCGCGTGCGCCTGTCGGTTAATCCGATTGTAATCCAACGGCCAGCTATTCAAACCAGACAAACGCAAGCCCTGATACTTCGGCGGGCAAATACGACAATGGAACGTGATTTTTGTGGATATTTCTATCCATAGAACGGCTGAATTTTGTGGTTTTTCTAATACCCCAATGGAACGTGAATTTTGTCTATTTTGTTTTATAAAAAAAATTTAGTATGTTTTTTTATTAAAAGAATTTGTGTTTTCTACTTTGTTTTCTTGCAATACAACGTGATTTTTACCTATTTTTCATTAATAGGACATATTTTGTGGGTTTTGCTGTCCAGGCTATGGTTAAGTTTTGTGTTTTCTTTTGTATTTTCCTCTAATTTTGTATTTTCCTCTAATATTTTCCTCTATTTGTATTTTCCTCTAATACACAATACAACGTTGGTTTCTGGCCTAGTTTTCACCGTATTTTATCGGCATTTCAAAGGTGGACGCCACCTTGTCCAAATAAACCTTTAGGACAATCGCGTTAACGCGAATCGAAGCGCGAGCCGCACGACTGTCAATCTTATGATAGGGTTATCGCTTAACTCAAGTCGTGGTTGTCATTGATCCGGTATCTCAAAGCGTTCTGAGCTAAAGGCGTGAAAATGATTGATTTCCGCAAATGTGGGCGATTTTATCGACCAAGGAAATTAAAAGGCGTTGTAATATCCGTGGCGGAATTCGGAAATAATACGTGTGGTATCGACAAAACTAAATGTTAACTTTTTGTTTTCCCGTTAAATCTGGTTTAATTCTTTACTTTCTAATTATTTTATCTTTTAAATTTTTTTGAATACATAGAATAGTTTCTTGCTTTCAAGTCTGTTGGTTTCTTTATGGGTGTATGTTACCTAAATCGTGTGCATCGTATACTAATTACCAATTAAACCAAAGCCAACATAATTGAATAATCGAGTATTGCAAAATGTTCAGCTACGTATCTTTTGCCTTCTCCAATTTTAAATTGTACCGAAGACGGTGACAGTTATTTCGCCAAACGATTACAAAATGCAATATTTTTAATCGTATTAATTTTAAAGTTAAGTTAATCATTTAAGTTAATTACTAATAATTATTAGTTCTACTGTATATTAGTATACAATAAACACGGTTTAGTCAATGTATACCAACTTAAAAACGAAACGCTTTTAAGACAACGAATGTTTGGTCAGTGATTGTGCATGGTATTAAATTTATATAGTTCCACAGTATATTAGTATACGATGCACTGCTTTGGCTTTATCATATTGACTTTATTGTTTTAATTGACTTTAAGTTTTCCCATTGCATCATGTATCGCTAATATACAGCATATTCAGCATATATTAAATATGTCGGCACGTTCATATAACTCCCGGTGCTCGACGGGTTGGTTTTGTTGGTTCGGCGTTTATGTTGACGCTTCAAGTTGGTCTGCTTATCATCACCGCTCAGCTTTCCATTCCAAGAAAGTTTAATTTTCTCGACGTTGAAAGCTCACACCGCACCTGCCAATAAGCAGAACAGCCCTGGACCGCGCGCGGCCGCTTTCATCAAAAACAGCTCCCCTACGCGCGAATGCAGCGTTTTAATTTAACTCATCTAGTTTTTCCGTTTAGTCCTTATATGCCCGAAATTCCACGTTTTTTGCTTGTTATATCATATGTATGCAGCCGACGTGATTATATAGATTAGTTTTGCGGTTAAATTCCTTAAGCCTTAAACTGCTCGTTTTTCTTGTTATGCCATGTATATTCAACTAAAGTGTTTTAACTACTGTAGTTTGCCTTTTCATTCTGCTTCATATTTATAATTTATTTAAACTATTTTCTTTATTACTGTGAAGAAAGCAAAAAATACAACTAAACTGGTATTACCTTTAAATACATTGATAAAGTGACTTTAAAAAAATGATTTATTTACCCATTTTAATGGTTTACATGTATATAGACTTAAAACTCCACACTTTTGGATATTATGCTAAACGTGATGTTTCAAGTTGTTTCCAAAAAAACGGTATTGCCTTTGCATATATTAATGATCTAATCTCCAGAAATGATTTACCTTTTTAATGGTTTAAATGTACACAGGCTTACAAATTCCACACTTTGGGATATTATCTTTAACGTGATTAACTGTTTCAATTTGTTTTCCATGCAATAGTGAGTTTACAGACACATTGCACTTTCAGGTTAATCTGTAATACTCGTAGTATCAGTATGTTTTGAATGCAGAACGATAATTAGCATATCTGCGCATGGAAGTAATGTAAATATCACAGCCGACTAGGCCTCCCACGTAGGGTGTTGTTGTTCGGATAAGTTTTCGTGTCTCGTTCAAGCCCGCTGCGTTGCAGGAAAGTTAGATCTGGTGACGTGATGACCTTGCGTTTTTCAAAGTCCAAGTTCCCAATACTGAATACCTACAGGCGCGTGTGACAAAAATCCGGCTTCAAGACTTGATTTTCCCGACCTCTTAAGCTTCCAGACCACCTACAGCGGCGGCATGTCTAGTAGTAACTCAGCTCAAACGAAATCTTGTTGTTTTAGCGCCTTGCGTCATATCTCAAGATAAACGCTACGTGTAATCTCCAAAGTTCGGTATTTCGGTTGCATCGTCCGCGCGTTCCGTACGTCCTCGAACCGCTCCCAATTACCCACAGCACTCACAGCCAGTGACCCTCGCCCCATCCTGCCCGTCATCGCGTGGAGCTAAGCGGCCTATGCTCGGATCCCGGCACGCCACGTCTATCAACACAAGCCCCACTATGACAATGGACGTCGATGAAAGCCTGATCTCTTCGCCGTTCACTTTCCCCAACCCCGACCGTGTTGTTGGTACAATCCTCCACCCCCGCACGGTGCTAGTTATTTAACGTCGTTAATCTGACCGCAGCTCGCGAGGATTGCATCCGCCCCACATTCCTCTCCTTGATTCGAGCGGCATTGGAAAAAAATGAAAGGATAACTACTTACTAAAACTATGGAAAGGAATTCTAACCCTGATCAAACCCTAACACACCAATCAAGCTACATTGGGAATCCTAAAATAGGGAAACTGCACATTAAAATAAATATTTGGGTGTTAGAGGGTAGGTATTACGTTGTTAGAGTTAGTTCTTGGTTGAGATTAGTGCTGGGACTGGGGTTGAGATTACTGCAGGGTTAGTGTAAGTTTCCATAGTATTAACGTGAAATTTGTCTCATTTGCTCTTTCCCTCTCATTGATGTTTTCTACTAGCATTTTTTCTAGGTTTCGAACCCATGATGTGCCCCCCACAGTTTTTGTGTAATCGGAATATGAATCGTTTGCGTTAACCATTCGGCCGCACTAGCGTACGTTAGGATTCGAAATTTCAGCGCTGCACATTACCACCCCCCTTTAATTGCCCCGTTCAAACTCCCATATAATGAACGATGGAACCAAAACGACATCGGGACAGCGTCCACCGAAAGTCTATGACGTCATAAAGGTGACGCCGCGCGCGTCGTTTGTCTTCGTCGCTAAGATCCAATGGGCGGAAAGTTTTTCCAGCTGCAACACGCGTGCTCTTGATAACACGCTGAGCGATACCACGTCTCATCCGAAATAACAACGAGTCATCATGATACCGAAAAACTGGTTTCATACGGAAATTTCATTGAGTTTTAGCCGTTTAGAATCTTTAGCCATTTCTTAAAATCTTTAGTTGTTTGTTAAAAAACTCAAAATTCTTTAGTAGCTTGTTAAAAAAACTTTTAAAGTCTTGTTCACAATATATCACCTTTTATTCGATGATTTTTGATCAAATTGGCAAAATCAATCATTTAAACTTTTTGTTTTTCACCGTGCGTTGACCTTTCCAGTTTATCCCCTCAGATTGAACGGTTTCCGAATATTCATGTTGCTATCCGCTATTCCCATGGGCGCATCATTGCTTTATACGACGTTTTTCTTAAATTTGAGGCGATTAAAACTTCGGCTTAGACATATGGTCGGACTTTTCGTTATTTACGAGCCAATTCTTTGATTTTGATATCCACATCCACTTTGGGAAAATGGTAAAGGTTGATGGACTTTAAAAGTTAACGTTGGCAGGGTATTGACATCTTCGACTATATTTTTCGCCAGTGAAAATAACACGTAAAAAGGTTTTGTTTTTTCTCCTTTATTACCCCCATCATAGCAATTTCGACACCTATACTTATCCGTATAGCTTACATTTCCTTTGTCGTATAATGCATAAAATTATAAGTTTGGACAAAAAAACAAGGCTAATACATTGCCTTATACATTGAATGTTTTTGGAAAGTCATTTTACTCTTTACAATATCATGCATACGACTCCGAAATCTAATACATGTCGAAGCAAGCAAAACTACATACGGCTGTTATAGCACTTTAAAATACAATATTAGCTCTACGATTTCAGTTTACACATTGAGTAGTTTTGTATCATTTAATACTGATACATTTCGTAGGATAATGCATAACATTTTTGCATTATCGGAGCTAAAGTTTACAAGGTCAATATAGCATATCAAAATACTATATATCCGTTTCTGATTATATATCAAACACGCTACGTCTCTTGAAACATAATATTTAAATAATTCTTTAGAAAAATTCGATTCAGCCTTCAAAATTCCATGTTTGATACTTCAGATAATGTTTAGGATATGTTATCGTCGATTATTAATGACGTCATGGAACCATGTAAGTGAATACGTCATCGCGGATTGAAATAAGGTCTGCTTAAGATTATATCTGTCAATGCAATCCATAACAGGGAAATTCTGCGTGTCAGTGTTTCCCAACACTGTTTTTGGAACGCCAGTGTTGCCGGTTTTAAAATGGGACCTGGCATGACTTCACTGAATTTTAGTGTTTCCAATTTGTTTAAAATTTGGGAAATTATATTCTATATTCTATTTTTTTATTAATTGTTTATTTTTTTTTTAAAACAATGTTTTCAAGTGCTTTGTTAGGCTAAAAAGCACAAAATTAACTCGAGTTTTCAGCCTAATTTCCTTCTAGATATATTGCCGCACAAATCGATATCCGTTGGAATTACAGTTAAATCCTCCGATATTTTTAGACAACCTTTCAGCAAAACCACTAAAACATTTCGCGGCTGAAACGAATCTATCATCTGTTTAGAACAACTGTTCGTTTTAGAACCGAAAGAATGAAAAATTGTAACAGCCTAGTTGTTCTGGGTTCGTAATTACCTCATATTAGCTTGCGGTTGGTGGTTCGGCATCAATAGTGTTCACTCCTATTTTACCACTTTACGTCACTTCTATTTATATCCGACTTATATTAAATAGGTTCAATTTGTGCTGGTTTCTGCAAGCATTAAAACTAATCATACTGTTTAGGAGAAATTGATTAGTTTGTCAATGTTACTTTGCTTTTGTTAAACTTTTCACTAACGATGTCATTTATGAAAATTGTTCAATTAGTATTGAGTGTTTAAGTTACAATTTCTTATCTGCGTTTGACCAAATTGTGTTTTGTTTGTTACATATCTTAAAAAGCGAGCTGTAATTTTGTCCTATGCTTAACAAAAGGTTAAAATGTTGGTATAAAACAGCAAACATATATTTTATCTACAAAACAGTGGTTTAGAGCCACCGCGCTATGTCTATGCATACATAAGTTAATTAAAAATACGAACCAAGCCGTATTCGTCATCAATCTGCTGTGTTTTCCTGCCCGACTTGGGCACCCATTGTGACGTCACGAATGACATGGTTTCGAAACAAACAGGCGTGGACGACTGGTAAGATGACCGACTTGCGAACCCTACCAGAGGCATTTTCGCACCTGCCTCTATCACTCTGTTGTTGGTTTTCTCGCACGAAAGTGGTACGGCAGCAATTTACATAGATGGCTACCCTTGTCACCCCAACCTTTATTCACATGTCGCTCTTTCGCCCGAGAGTTTCACCGATTGTTTACCTAATTTCTCAGTTGTTTGCTTGATTTGCCAGTTGTTTACACAATTTGCACTTTCGACCATAGGTAATAAAATCTCATTAATTTTATTAATACTCCCATTTGTTATGGCTGTGTTGTTCAATTAAGAACGAGTGGTGCACATCCAAGGCCGAACAGTCCGCAAAAGATGCTTACCCGGCACTCAGCATTTAAGATCTAGTGCTTTGTTTATTTGCCTTTGAACTTGAGGCTGCCTTTTCCAAGTCATCTTGCGTGACCGTGTTGACGTTTACTCCGCCAAAACAGCGTCTAGCGCGGCAGACCAAGCACAATAACCGTCGCCCCATCAAAGCCGTGTTTCCACAGACCCACTTTCGTCGGACACCTTGTTTCATATGGGATCATACTTGAATCAACAAACATAAATTATCATCCAGCTAATCGTTGGATACAGTTAAAGCTTTTGTAGGAATGATAATTGACGTCGCTTTATTTTGCACGAACTAATAAACACTTCTGCTAGGCACTGAAAACCTACTTTCCCCAGTCTGAATATTTGGAGTTGTGCATTATGTGTTGTATTATAGTAATTTGGTCCAAAAACTCTGTTGAATTATAGTAATTTGGTCCATAAATCTGACCATTCTATGGCACCAGTGTTACTGTACGGATTCTTGTTTTTTAGCAAACTTCAATCCAAAATCGTGAAAACAGTATTTGGAGGCAAAAATCACCACAATATTCTAAATTAAGATATACATAAATACATTTCACCATAATGGCTATCGTCAGTTTCTCATTCAAATAGAATACACATTGAATTACTGGTCTACATGCTGAACGGATCAAAACGGATGCATTCGTTTAAGTTTATTTATGTTGACACGTAGTTGTGGTTTGCGTGGATTACAATCGGGATTACAACAAAGACGTAAACAATAAACAGGAAAACAAACAAAAACGCACCAAACAATGAAGTCTATCACTTCCACAGGTGTGCGTTGCGACGTTGCGACACCTCCGTCTTTGTCCGTCTTTGTCCGTCAGGTCAACAGGAATTCGCAGCTGCGAGGTTTTCGCCGGTTTACTTAAACCCTTATTCCGTCAGCGTGGATTTTATCACGGATTTGATCACACGACGTTATTATTTCCGGGGCAGTGCGGCGGGTGGGTAGTTAAATGAAGATTCTTTGTTCGAAAGTGGCCATTAAATCTCCGCGCTCCTATATTAGTGGTCAATACGTTGCCAAATGACACGGCCTTTTGAAGTAATTGATTCATAGGTTGGAAAAGGGAAAATATTCGGTTCGTAGGCACAAAGGCGAAAGTTTAACGACTGCACGATCAAAACGGCCGTTTTCCGCCTCTTTGTTTTTCCTATAACTATCAACACTCCGCTCGAAACGGAAAGCGCAAAACAGCGGCCGAATATCTTCGTTCTAAACGACTAGCTGTGTAAACGTCTCAACCGTCAGCGTGACGGCGCTGGGACGTGATGAACCCAACCGAAGAAAGCGAATTCGTGTTGAAACACGCGCGTAAATACGGTCACCAAGCGAAAGCAGGTCGCCGAATTTGGAGTATTGTTATCTAACAGACGGTGGACGGATTTTCGACGTTCGTTTCCGCAGTAGTCGGTTTACCTCCCTAGACCAAGTATGCACGGCATGGTCAGGTCCGTAGGGTAAACCCTTCAACGACAATGGACCAACGTAATCGCCTAGTCAGTTATTTACCATATGTCATCCATTTTAGTATCTGTCAACAATTCAAAATCGTCATATTATAACCGGTAGACTTCAATAGACGCGTACAAAGAATACGTGTATTCGCAATTTTTTGAACTGGACTTATTTTCGAACCCATGTCGAGGCCGTCACTAAGTCCGTTTTTATATAAAGTCGGTATAGGTATCGGTCCTTTATTCGGTCGCATTACCGACTCGTTTAAATGACATTCATAATTTCTCAGCACTGGATCAAACACATAGCGACTACAAGTCACTTTTGTTGGCGCTAAACCAACAGTGACTAACCATGCGTAACCCAGCACTCATTCATGCGTGACAGCCGGTTTTCCGTCGCCCAGCGCTCCGTGAAACCAAACACCGAGAATGAAATCACTAGCCCGTGACGGCACGTGACTGGACAGGCAGAGGGTAACTCGTAACCCGAAACCCTTAGCCCCGGCGTAATCGCCGACTCTCAATTGTAGTCGCACTGACCCATAAAACCCCCTCGGTGTCCCCAAAGCGTCACCCGACACCGCAGATACACAGGTACAGATTGTAAGCGTCCGATTACAAAGCACCTGGAAAAAGTTAACGCGTCTTGGATTTCTTTGATATCCCGAAAAGCAACACGCCTTGATTTGGATTTCCCTGATACATTTCTCTGAATATTTGTCGTTGAAGAAATTTATTCTCTGATATCCCCCAAAAGCGACAAGCCTTATAGTTGTGAATTTTACTAACACACTACAGTTTAGCGGAAAGTGAAAAAAGTGTAAGTTACACGCCAGCGTATTTGAAAAATCTTATATTTTGAAATAATCAGTTTATTAAAACAATCAGCATATCCGTTTCCACTGTCATGATCAAGTGCATCCTCAACCCATATTGGCTTCTCTTGTAGATCAATCAATCTTGTACACCGTAGGTGCAGCGCGTCTTGATTGTGGATTTCTCTTTCAGCGTAGGCTACTCGGGAAATATTTTTTTGTCGGTATAAGGTTCGACCGTTCATATAAATGTAAAATTGTAATTAAAACTATTTTTATTTATCGGTTCATAGTTAAAAATGCCATGATTTAAAAAAAATACAAATTATCATCAGTTATTTTGCATACAACAGATTGAAAGTGTGCTAGCGGATCTAATGGAAATGATAATGCAATACCTGGCGC
Organism: Ciona savignyi; assembly: GCA_000149265.1. NCBI lineage: Eukaryota > Metazoa > Chordata > Ascidiacea > Phlebobranchia > Cionidae > Ciona > Ciona savignyi. The sequence continues at coordinate 1,552,271 of CH002376.1, forward strand.
TGTGCCAAGTTTGATTCGCTGGCTGTATTGAAAAACCTTGTTCCGACGTTTTTGATTCGACCGCAATTTTATTCGAAGCGTAAAAAAAGCGAAATTTACAAGCAGCGACGACGGGCCCTTTTCGTTATAGGGAGGTGTTACGTTTCCGCACCAGTAGGTCCATTAACTCGTTCAAGGTGCCCGGGCTATCACGCAGGAATGCCAGGTCGGAACGTTCCATCAAAATTGACGAATCGCCTCTAATCGAATCTGTTCTATACACGGCGCCGTCTTTTCGCCATTACTGCGTTTACCTTCAAGTTTCCGTGGATTTTTTCCACTTTAAAGCGAGTTACTTCGGCCAGGGTTAAAGGCAGCTTTGTCTGAAAGTTCTGTTTTTAGAATTAACAACTTTAATTGCAAATCGCGCGCGTGCCAAACACGTAATTGCCTTAAAATGAGCAAGCGACGGACCACCCTTTCCGAACTCGCCAACATACCGTTTAATCCCATCATTTTGCAGGGTACTGATGCCTTTCTATGATGTGGACGCTAAATTGCTGTTTGCCGCCGGGAAGGTAACATTTAATGTATTAAAATCCCAATATTTTTCTAAAAACTTCCATACTTACGTTTTCACATATGGGTATTGGGGAAAACTGAATGGTTAAAGAGGTAAGGAGGGAAACTCACCACAATAAATAATGAAATGAATATTTGGGCTTTAGGATTAGGGTAAGTTCTGGGGTTGAGATTAGTGTTTTGTGGTTGGAATTAGTTTCTCAAATTTTATTTAGCAATTTCCCTCTTTCCATTTTTTCCTATTTCCTCCCGTTTTAGTATTCCCCAATAGTCATAAGTGAAAACATAAGAAACATTTAAAAAAAAGTTTGAGAAAAAGCTTGATGAGTTTATTGTGTTTCCTGTGTTTCGCCTCCACAACCATTCGACCTATATTTTGCTTCCTAGGGAGAATGCTCACTCTCAATACTGGAATTCGTGGATGGCTCAGAATGCATTACACAGGGTAATATTAGCTCGTTTCAAATCGCACAGCCCAAGATTTTCCGCGTAGTGTTGTTCTAACCTACTTGAGAAATGGTTGCATGCATTATTAAGGGTTGTTTCGTTTAAAATCGGGCATCACTGACATGTGTTTGCACTTGAATTAAAACCAAAATGAAAACAGACAGTATTTTGCCCCCTACCCCCTTCTTAGCAAAAAAATGTCTAATGACCCGGAAAACACTGATTAGCCGGCGTGTTTTACATCTTTAAACTTGAAAACGTATTTCTTGGAGCAATTCCCCCTTAGGTCAATCACTCAAAACCAAATTAGGGGTCCATAAACAGCCCCTGTCGAACTACAGACAATCAGACTTCTTCGACATTTTTTGCTTCGACTTCAGAGTGCAGTAATTCGATTAGGCAAGCAAGCAGGCCCGCATGTTTACCTGAACTAAAACCAGTTCCTTTATTCGATTGCCCATGTTTACTAACTGAACCCGCCAAAACAGATTATCTCCGTGAAAATAACTCGTTCGGTTGTCGGCTAAAACTCAAATAAAATTATTATCATCAATCAGTATTGAATGTAAGGTGGTCTTGCGTAGTACTGACGTAGATATATTCCCGACTTCCAATTCTCCGAGTTAACTAGTGTGATTAAATAATTTTGTAGATCACGTTTGTTTGCTTAAATTCTAAGAAATGTTTACAAAAATCACCCGTAATAACCCTAATGGCGACCTTTGTCTTTACTTAAAATTATTTTAAAACAATTCCGAATTACGAAACGAAGTTATGTTTAAATTGAAGTAGATGTATTATAATATTTGTAATCATTGCTTTATCACTCTGTGTTCGCCTTTTTTTCTTAAAAATTAATATTTAAAACCATGCAGCCCATATTAAAAATATTTCAGGTAAGCAAAATAAAACGGAAAAATACTTTATAATACCCCAATGTTACATATTAGAAACAAAGTAACATTAATGAAACTAACGCGACTGTAAAATCCTTGCCTAATTAGTTTAGTTCATTTTTTTGCGCTTTTGTTACACTAAAGAAGATTAGCTCGTATATGTAATTAAAAAAGTAAGCAAAGCGGCAAAACAACAGTATTTAAAACACCTACGTAAATATACGATCGCTAAACCTAATATTAAAATATATATGTTTTTTTAATTTGCAAATCAAAATGATCCTAATTAAAGTACAGTATAAAAATAAACCTGCATTAAAAATTTTGCATAAAAAATTGCAAGTTTTATTTTATGTTTTTTATTTTTGTTTTGTTTTTTGTTATAGATACATTCAATTATCCCGTGTGATATGAATATGTGTTTTAAACACTTTTTAATTGTAGCTTTATCGCTCTCGAATACAAACTGCTAAATCAGTAACCACGGACATCTCTACAGCGAGTCACACTGTACTGCCCGAGCAGAGTAAGGGAATGGGGATGCTTCCTAAGCTGGCAGTGGACGTGATGGCCTGTGAAGTAGACCGACTTATCCAGCTCTGTGCTCGGCAGATTGTGCCGGTTAAAATAGAAGTCCCGAGAAAGGTATTTTAATCTCAAGTGTAAACGTCGCTTTTCGCCGTGGAAGCCAAAAGCGCGAGGCATGTAAATGCAAAGGCTGTTTTCTGTTTGTCTCTTGACATGCAGTTCTCATCCCTAGTGTTCGGAATGTGTGTGTGTTTTGTGTGTTAATGTTTTCGGAATGTATTTTTGTATGTGAATATGTGTTTGTGTGTGGTTTAGTGTACATGCGTGTATATATATCAATATATGTATTAAATATATTGGATTGTTTCAACGATGACAACACGCAGCAGAACCTTTTATAAAAGATAGAAACGGAAAAAGGGCGGCAAAAACGACAGTTAAAACACGTCTATAATCCAATTAATTATTTTCTTTATTTATAAGTATAACTTCTCTGTTTTAGTCACACCGTGATTTCGCCAGTGATCTTTATCCTGACACTGATTCAGACGAGGTTACGTTGTCTGCAGCTGATTGGTTTTCTGGTAAAGACCGACAGGTACAAGAACGTGTGAAAATAACGTATTGTCCGCATTAACCGAAGCCATGTGTTTTAGAGGTTGAAAACAAGCCTGGATCCAAGCAGAAGGAAGTATTTTTCAAACCCCACCCAGCAACCGAAACCTGCATCTGCGGGGGAAGCCCCATCTTCAGTACCAGAGCAACCCGTAAAAGTTGTCAAGAACGACTCCACCACACCATCTAGCGGTTTCAAAAAAGTTGAAACTGAAAAAAAGAAAGTTGAACCAGAATTACCGAAACCTTCAGGAAGGGCATTTACTGGTAAGATATTTATTTCTTGCTTTTAAAATTTTATTGATCAGGCACTACTATATGCCATTAAACTGCGATCTGCGGTTTAATTGTATTTTGCTTTTCCTGATTTTTATTATTAACGTTCAAAATGACCGTTTTTATCCACTTTTTATTTATGGAATAGAAAACAAATTATTCAAAAAAATAAACCCAAAGGTTTTATATCCTTATCAATATTTCTTTATCAAAAAAGAAAATGTTTTCTTATCAGGCAACTTTTTTTATTTGTCTAGCTCCGTATTTCTACCTTTTAGTATTGCGCACACAATCAGAATATTTCCATATCGTATTTGTCCGACCAAATAGCTTAGTGGCTTATTGCGTCGCCTTTAAACCAAAAAATTGAAGATTTAAAACTGGTTGTGTCCTTGGGCAAGGCACTTACAAGCTTTACATGAACCCATTAAAATGAGGACTTCTACCAAATTGAAAATGTTTCAATTGTGCACAACACACTGCAATAGCTCCAGTGATATTCCCTAACCATGTTCTACTTATCTTATGTTACTATATGTACAAGAATAAACATAATTATTCTTTTCTAAACATCCCTGTCCTGTGTATCAGTCGGTCAAAAGAGCAAGTTCCGACATTGGATCGCCACCACCCTTCACCCTGCCACCCACGTCACCAACATTCCCAAGCTGAAGATGTCACTTCCTGGATCATGTGACGGTTTCCATGCCAACCATGAGCGTGCTGCTGTCCCTCTGACGACACCTGGTGGCCATATTGCTATTCTCGAGGTACGTGAACCAGTACCACACCCCAAGATGTGGCTGTTATTCTATCTATTCCCTTTATTGGGATTAAAATTCCATTTGACTAACTATTCCCAATTATTGTTATTTTTTGTTTAAATAATAATTTTAGCTTTTTTTTAAACTGTATTTTGACAACTGCATCAAATAAAGCAACAGATACATAGACACGTAATTAAACAGGCCTTATCTATTATCCCAAATATGAATTAACTTGTTTTTTTTGTAAAGAAATTACAAAGCCGAAATGTCTGCAAAATTCACCTTTAGTATGTAAAAAATACCAACATTATATTTTTAATCATTTATACTGAATCTCTTATCCCAATTGTAGTTTGCCCTTTTTATAACTTGTTTAGATGTGTTTGGATATGGAATTACATTTAAACCCACAATTTTTATTTACCAAGACAAAGCTTAGAACTTCTGATATGATTGTCGCTAGAATTAGTATATGAATCGGTCATGATAACCATTCAGTCACATGACTGTACAATATTATTCTAAATCTTTTTTTACCGAGTACACAACCCATTACAGCTTGTCACTAGGAAAGTTTTTTGTATATAGTTCATGTACGTATCAGCCAAGTTAATCATTCAATCACCCAAACTTTTAACCCACAGTTTCTTTTTTTAACCGGGCCAAGTTTTGAAACTATGTTGGGCTCGGCATTAGGCATGTTTTTGTACAGTAATCAGTACAACTATCGATCCAGCTAACCATTCGGCCACACGACCATACTCTTTTGACCCACAGTTGTCGAAAGTCGGCCGACTACCCACAACCAGCCCACCTAGCGTACAAAATACTTCCGCCATCACTGATATGAGGTGGGACCCGTTTAACCCACTACGATTGGCAGTGGGGCTTGAAAATGCTGCTATAAAGGTGTGGGATATACCGAAAGGCGGACTTAAAGAAGTTGCATCTGACGCTTCGTTTTCTCTCTCAGGTGAATTAAAGTAATTATCTTTGTACTTTTTTTTTACTTTTTAATAGCACAACTTAATGGCAAAATTAAAGTGGTTAAATACGTTGTTATTAAGAATTTTAGATAAATTAGCAATGGAATGCATAAGTTGACATGTAAAGTCACAAGACACTATTTAAGTATTGTGTATTCCGGTATTATTTCGTACTTATAAAACACTAATTAGCACCCATTTACCTTACTCTTTTATAATTTTTCACAGGATTTTGTACTCATATGATGCTAATTTGTATCTTTTTTTTAAGTCTTACATTACTCTAGACGGGAATTGAGGGCAGGAATAAATTTGATATTCGTTTTTTTTCTCATATTTTTTTTAATATTTATTTAGTATTGTGTATTTTGTCAAAGGATTCAGTATTTAGTTTTGTGTCATTTTGGATACTATTTAGGATAGGATAGGATATTCATGTTTATCCTGTGAATGGGAAAACCAAGGGGGTTATCACACAGGCAGTTATCAGATCACCTCGCGCCCACCGTCGGGTTACCAGAGCTATTGCAGTGTGTTGTATATGATAGACAGTGTTTTTGTTCCTTCAATTTGGTGAAACCCATTAATCCGCTGGGTTCAGGCAATGTCCGTAAAGTGCCTTGCCCAAGGACACAACCGACTAGCTAGCGACCAGTTTCGCACCTGCAACCTTTCGATTGAAAGGCGACGCACTTAACCGTTAGACCAGCCGGCCGGATATTTGATGCTCATTTTTACCTCATTTTTTTTCTTAATCCTCCCAGGACACCACAACAAGATCATTTGCCTCCAGTTCCATCCTCTTGCATCCGGGATACTTGCATCTGCATCCACAGATTCCACAATAATCATCTGGGATCTTGATACTCAGGAAAAGGTGGGAGGTTGAAGATTTAACTTGCCTTTCCTGTGTAGCTCAGTGGTAGAGTGTTGGACTGTTAACCGGAAAGTTGTTGGATCAAAACCAGCTGCTACTGGTTTCCGTTTTTTTTTAAATCCCTTACAGAAGTTGCTTAATACGAATGGACTTACAGAATGCAGCATAAACAATGACTGTGTTGGAATTATTGTTTTATTCACATGGGAAAACTATCTCGGACCCCTCGAAACCCCTTGTCTGTTCCTCAAAATTATCCATAACCTAATGGAGCATATTTACATGCGTTCGACAGACTCAAACACCATTCAGCATATTTAGTTCATGTTGGCCATTAAGTCGTTTCTCGTTAATATGTGACGACTCCATTATTAGGTTGTATTTATTACTTCATGTGGCAAATTCATGTGGGTTTAACAGGACATACCATTCAGCACCTATAAAAAATAAAATAAACATTGATTGTATCGTATATAGAACTGTGTGTATCTAGAACCTGTGTTTTTGTATGGAAATTAACAACATATCCGACTGTATCCCTCTATCACGGCATAACTTTTACCACAATTTACAATCCTTTTTATTATCAAATAGAGTTGTTAAATGTCCAGTTTTTTTACAGTACCCCTTTTTAGAGTACCTCGTTAATTTTTTTACACGAATCAAAAATTCCACATATACAGTGCATTACCCTGTCCGGTCACGAGGATGAAATTCTTCATTTTGCATGGAGTTCCGATGGACAATACATCGCATCCATGTGCAAGGATAGCAAGATCAGAATCTTTGAACCCAGAATCTCAACTGACCCCGTCAAGGTAAAATTTTCTCTGAAATTTTCGATTTTTTTTCGCGTATATCTTGTGTGGTTAATATTAGGTTTTAAATGTAGATGTGTGGTTAAAAAAGTAGAGTTAAAAAGTTCGATGTGGTTATAAAAATATAGTTAAAAAAGTCAGTATGGTTAAAAGTGTGGTTAAAAAAGTGTGGTTAAAAAGTGTGGTTAAAAAGTGTGGTTAAAAAGTGTGGTTAAAAAGTGTGGTTAAAAAGTGTGGTTAAAAAGTGTGGTTAAAAAGTGTGGTTAAAAAGTGTGGTTAAAAAGTGTGGTTAAAAAGTGTGGTTAAAAAGTGTGGTTAAAAGTCGGTGTGATTAAAAAGTTGGTGTTTTAAAAAAACTGTAGTTAAAAAGTCAATGTGGTTGTAAAAGTCGCTATGGCTAAAAAAGTGTGTTTAAATAAGTCGTTTGGTTAACGAAGTCAGGTTTGGTTATAAAAGTCGGTGTTTTCCATTCATCCTGTATGGTTAAGACTGGATAAATGCAGGTGACGACGGGTCCAGAAGGCAGCCGTGGCGGCCGCATTGCGTGGACATGCGGTGATCAAATGCTTCTTACTTCAGGCTTCAGCAAGTACGTATTCTTCTCACGTTTTATTTCACTCAACTCCCAATAGTACTTAACGTATTGATGGATTAATGCAGGCATGGGCAACATACGGCCCGAAATGGGTTTTAAGAGACTGTATCTAACCCTGTAGTTACCTGTAGTTAAGATATTGAATACTATTTATGTAATAATCCGTCCCACCAAGAACTTCATTTTCCCACATCTGCCCCGCCCATAATAGAAGTTGCCCACCCCTGGATTAATGCATCGCTTTTTAGCTAAACGGTTGTAGGGTCGAAACATAAGCTAGTTAGTTGTATCCTTGTGTAAGGCACTTGGCGAACATCGGCCTAACCCAGTGGATAAACGGGTTCTACCAAACATGAAGGAACATCTTGATTATAAACGACACTTTGCAATAGCTCCGGTAACCCAACGTTGGCGCGGGGTAATATGACGATTACCAGTGTGATAACACCCCCTTATGTATTCACAAAGTAATCTGATAATTTCCCGTGAAATACCGCCTCTTGCGTTTCCCAATTCACGATGATAAAACATGAGAATTACATTCCCAAAACGCATGTTACAACATACAGAAATGGTAACCGGCAAATCGCCGTGTACAACGTCGCTCATTTCGACGGAGGCAAAATAGAAGACATAGAACTAGGAGCGTCGCCCTCAACTCTGGTTCCTTTCTATGATGAAGATTCTAATGTTTGCTTTGCTACTGGAAAGGTGGGGGTTGTCTACGTGGTGTGGCTCTATGATGGACTGTAGGACGTTTAGTCGGGTGGTTGGGCGGTCCTACTATGTAAATTGTGTCTTTTATCACTTCAAACGTTCACTTCCGGCCCGTTGGTCTAACGGTTAAGTGCGTCGCCTTGCAATCGAAAGGTTGCAGGTGCGAAACTGGTCGCTAGCTAGTCGGTTGTGTCCTTGGGCAAGGCACTTCACGGACATTGCCTGAACCCAGCGGATTAATGGGTTCTACCAAATTGAAGAAACATGTCTATCATATACAACACACTGCAATAACTCCGGTAACCCGACGATGGGCGCGAGGTTATCTGACGATTGCCCGTGTGTTAACCCCCTTGGTTTTCCCAATCACGGGGATAAAGATGAATATCCTATCCTATCCTCCTATCCACTTCCGCTTGTATGTACGTCATAAGGAATTTGACTGTGTTCTTGCACCTCCTGTATAAATTGATCTGGTAAACCGCATGGAGGTGCTGAATGGAATAATTGTCCACCATTAAAATTTACACTTTACGCACCCTATGGAACACTTGCAGCCAAAGAATTAGAGACAGTTTCAACAAGTAATTACTGCATAGTTACGGCTCACCACTTTATTTCTTTTAATCTAGTTATACCTTTTTGGAAAACAGATGTAGGTTTTTGTTATGGTGCCAACATTAAAAAAACGGTAATTGGAATATTACTTATCGCCTTTACTGGCATTACTGCACACTCTTTTTTGCGGATCTATTGCATTTAATGTAGCAGCTTCTGTACATTTTCCTAACTTATTTTAACTTTATTTTTCCATGACGTGCTGTAGCGACTGTCCTTTCGCCGTTTTTCCGCTTGCCTTTAGATATATAATGATAGGACATTCATGTTTATTCCTGTAAACGAGAAAACCAAGGTTAACACATGGGCATTCGCCAGATCACCTCGTGCCCACCCGTCGAACTACCGGAGCTATTGCAATGCTTTGTGTATAGTTTAGGTGTTCCTTTAATTTCGTTAAACCAATCCACTCGGTTCAGGCAATGTCCGTTGAGTGCCTTGCATAAGGCCACAACCGACTATAGCTAGCGACCAGTTTTATATTTGGCTAAAATGCGTAGCATAAACCCTGCAAAGTAATCTGCCAAACAGTTCTAAGTGATGTTTTTTAATTATATTGTTTACGGTGACAAAAAAATTAATCAAATCTTCGGCTGAAAAACTTATCACTAACCAAACAAGGTAATCTGAGTGGTGTTCTTTTAATTACATTTTTTACAGTGACAAAAAAAACAAATTAACTAAACAAAAACTGTTCCAGGGTGACACTACAGTATACTCGTTTGAGGTGTCAACAGAAGATCCCTACCTCACTGGGCTCAATACATTCACGAACGACCAGCCGCACCAGAGCTTTTCATTTCTTCCAAAGCAAAACTGCGATCCTCGCAAAGTGGAATTCGCTCGAGCTTGGTGCCTTAAAAAAACGTCGTTGGAACCCGTGTCGTTCAAAGTACCACGAGTGAAGGTAAGTTGTAAATAGATTAATAGACATTCATGTTTTAAAATTTAAAATGTGCTGGTAGAAATATTCTGCTTATGATATTCATTCTTTAAAATTTAGATTTTTCTTGTAGAAATATTTTTCTTATGATATTAATGTTTTATCCATGGAAAGGGAAATACGTGTTAGAGTTATCACACGGGTATTGTCAGATAACCTTGTCAATGCGTAAGTGGCGTTAAGTCACGGATAATCGTCAGATCACCTCGCACCCACCGTCGGGTTACCAGAGCTATTGCAGTGTGTTGTATACTATTAAGACGTTTCATTAGTTTTAGTGGACCCATTAATTCACTCGGCCATACCAATACCAACCAGTACCTTGCCAAAGGACATAACGGATTAGCTGAATATCAGTTTCGATGTTAAAACCTTTCGGGCTGGAAGCCGGACACACTAAACCCCCAAGCTAGTCGGCCGGACAATACTAAGATTCAATTTTCTTCCACAAACCAACCACCCAAACCTCGCTACAGATGGAATACTTCCAAGACGACATCTTTCCTGACACGCGCGACCTTACAAAGCCCTCTATGACATCACAACAATGGCTGGATGGGGATAATAAACAAGCAACGAAAATATCTTTGCGCCCGAGCGACATGAAACCATGTAAGCTTTAAATCTTCTGGTAACCGTTTAAATTACCGGCACCAATATCCAATAAGCTTCAATCACTCAATCACTTATTCAAAAACTCGAACTGGGTGTAAGTTTGTTTGTGATATAAAAAATACATATTTTTCGGTTTTTTCAACTGTTTTGGAAAGTGGGGTTTCTCCAAACAGCTAAGTGGGTTAGTACATTGCCCGCGTGTTGAAAGCCCATTGTTTTCCCATTTCCCACGGGAATAAACATGAATATGCTAGAATAAAGACAAACTGTATTAGAGAGCCATTCACATAGTAAGTTATGTTGTAGTAAGCGAAGCTCCGAAAGAAGCACCGAAAACGAAAAAGTACGAATCGTACAACGCGGAAACTTACAAGACTGACGAAGAGAAAAAAGAGGAGGTAATTTGAATCGATTAAAATATATGGATCGGCAACCTTCTTGTGGCTTGACAAAGACACAACCGCCCAGCTAGCGACTATGTTTAATCCTACAACCTTTCGACTGTTAGTGTAAGCACTAACCCATTGAGCTAATTGGCCGAGAATATTACCATGGCCGAGTACAGTCGTGTAGCGGAATGGTTAATCGAAACCGGACGCTATTTGAAGACGGTCTTTAAGCAAGATACACTGGGTTAATGGTTTGAAAACTGTAGCAATTCACTCTATTTAACACACTGCAATAGCTCTGGTAACCATAGATGGTGGTATCGAGGTAATCTGACAATTAATGCGTGGGTACAACCCTTAGGTAACGGTCGTGTGACCGTATGGTTAACGCAACCGATTCGTATACCCATTCAAATCTAAAAAACGGACTGAGTGACAAGCCCATCCTGGGATCGAAACTGATCGAGCCCATAATGTTTTTTTGTATAAGAGACGGCAATGTATCGGTCGCATCAACCATTCGGCCACACGACCGTACATAAAAAAAGAAGAAAAAAAACTTAACTATTCTGTGGATTGCCACAGTAAAGCTAAGTGTTTTAAGTTCCCCTCATATTATCCCACAGTTGCTATCTGCCATGTCGAATAAACTCGACCTTGATAAGGAATTGGAGCAAGATACCATGGAAGGGGTGGACGAGGAAGAATGGGTAAGATCATCATGTCGTGAATCATGATGATCTATCACATGATTTACTTTATCATAACATAACATGATTCACCGATTTATTATAAAATTAATATATTTTTATCGTGATATTCGGTATAAATCACGTGATTAATATCCGATTAATCATGATATCCAGGCAATCAAATGTGGCTAGTCGGGAATTATTACTTTAAAAGCATATTTCCAACCATCGCCATTTAAGTGTCATTGTTCTTGCTTACTTTAGTATTATATTATTTTCTAATTCAAGTTCTTAAAACACTGTTGATCGCCATATTTGTCCAGCCGTATATAGAAAGGTGGATACATACATTATTCTTTAGCCAAAAGGTTATTGTATCGAAACTGGTCATCTCGTAGTCGATTGTGTTTTTGTGTCCTTGGGCAAGGCACTTAGGACAAAACCTGAACACAATGGATTAGTGGGTTATATCAAATTGAAGGAACGTGTCTATCATATACAACACATTGTAATAGCTCCGGCAATCCGACGGCGGGCACGAGGTGATCTGACGATTGCCCGTGTGTTAACGCCCCTTACGTTTTCCCATTCACGAAAATAAAACATGAATATTAAATCCCGATTTATTTTTTAACTTGGAAAAAATACCTTAAATCATCTATTCCTTGCTACAAACATTATTTTGTTTTTTCAGGACGATTACTAGACTCAAGAAAACCCGTCGATATTTTATATTTTACTCCCAAACTACTTTAAATCATTCCATCAATCTTGTGCAATGGATGCCTCAATATTTCCATCAAAATCAAGTGAAACTCGTATCTAAAGTGATTTCTCTTTAATTCAATAGCACTTAAAGATTTGCTTATGATTTGTTGCAAGTGAATTTGAAATTTATCTATATATATTAAGCTATCCTTTGTATAAGAGTAAAGACAACCTTTTGTATGAAAATTTAATTTAACTTCTATAGATATTAACTTAACCTTTGTATTAGAGTAATAGTGTTGCGGGTGTAGCAACGTTCCGCCGGATCCTTATGATCTGACGGCTGTCGATAAGTGATCACGTTCTTTAATGCACCTGATCTCAGTTTGCAGCCAGTAAACTTCCCTCGGTTAACACACACCACTTTTATTTACAAATTAACAGATTTAGGTTTCAGGTGATTAAAAGTGTTTCGTTTGATCACTATAAAATAAATATTAACCGGTTATTGCAGAGGATTACATACACGAATTACACAACATCTATACACCAAGAATAAGCGACTAATTACAACAAATAGTACGTAAGCAATACAATGCACGACAATAAGGACACCGGGTTTATATACCCTATAGAGCGAAGAAATATGGGCGATACGGTCGTCGATCATGCAGGGTTAATGGACGCAAAATGATCACGCAGCGTGTAATCAGGTCAGTCCTAAGAATTATCAATGAAAAGAGTTTAAACGAGTTTCGCTGCTTCATTCTAACTTAATGATCACGCAGCGTGTGAACGGGTCAGTTCTATAACATTTTAAATCGAAGAAGTTCAAACGAGTTCGCTGCCACATTCTACATTCCGGCCCCAAATTACGAAGTTAATTTTAAAGAAGTAAGGCAGCGAAAATCTCGGAACACGTTTGCTGTCGCAGTTTGTACACATTTTCTTCTCACTACGTGGTCTGCATCAGGGTAGACAAAGTTATTCGTGTGATCCGGCCCCTGTAACAGCTGCTCGTCGTTCAATAAGTAACTGGCCGCACAGTCGAACACAAAAAATTTTAGCCCGGTAGAGTGATGTAGCACGTACCACGTCTTTCCAGCAGGCTTCTTACAATCCTTGGAAACCATTCCTGCGTGTTCATCGCCCATATATTCCTCGATCATTCTTTTGTATCTTTCGAATAATTTTGGGTCTTTAGACAATTTCACCTTTAGGTATCCGAGTCGCTTCTCCGGAATTGTACGGTTACAAGGTAAACGTGGCGACCAAGGCTTCCACCGCAGCCTTAATACAGAGTGCCTTTCTGTTGATTTCGTGACAAAGCTTTCCATTTTTGAGAAGGCCTGCTTATCCTCCATAGATATTCCCAGCGAGTCAACTTTGTACCTTTCACTGAAGTCAAAGCTGAACTTTTCCTCCAGTTGCTCATGCAGCCCCTGATCGGTAATATTCATAAAGTTCACCTTAACAGGTTCTTCCATTTCCTGTACGGTTTCCAGCCCATTCAATGTCCATCCCAACCTCGTCCGCACAGCTGTTAGACATCCTGACTTACGCCGCCTCTCACATTCTTCCAAAGCCATCTCGTTATCCGAGCCTATGAGTAGTTCTACCTCCGACTCATTCACCTTCGGGAAAACTAGGTCACTTAGGTGCGAATACCTGGTAACATCGCTTTGCGTGGGTATGCTGCTTCTTACGTCTGGTAAATTTGTCACTGCCAAGACGTCCTTAAGAGAAAACTCCTCAGCTTCACAAGCACCCTTCACAACAAGATCCAGTTTGTATCCATCCTGACTGTCAGTGCAATTAGCAGTCTCCATTGTTAATTTAGTTTTGCATTTTAAAACATGAAGTTCTAGTTTTCTCAGTAACTCCAGAGTGCACAAAGTCCGCGTTGCTCCTCCGTCTAGGAACGCGTACGTTGACACTTGTCTCTGTTTGTCCGTTGACCATACCTGTACAGGAACCACTCGCATCCGTGTACGCATATTCATTCTTTCAGATGATGTACTTGTCTTAGTTGCCCCGGTTGTAACCATATCGTTCTCCATCGCCAACTGGGCACGAGCACTCTCATTGGTACGTTTAGATTCTTCAGTGGCGGCGGGTCTCATGCGTGTGAAATGTAGCAGTGTGTGGTGAGGTAGGCCACAGTCTGTTACCTGACAACGATTTAGGTTGCGGCACAGTCTCGCTGTGTGGCCGGGGATAAAACAATTAAAGCACAGGCCACGTTTCCGCACGAACTCGTGACGTTCGTAAATACTCCTTTTGCGAAATCTATCGCACCTAAATAGAGGATGCCGTCGGTTGCAGTCTGGGCAATTGCTGTATATCGGACGTTCATTGTACTTGGCTTCGCGAGTGGTAGTGGCGTATATACCCACTTTCGCATTAGTGTGGGAGTTGTATCTTGTGATATGGCCCCTTTCTGGCGTTTTGTGTAGATTGACTTCCTCCGACATTATCTGACCAAATTGTGAATTCAAACGCTTGGTAGCTTTACGTACATGTTTCATTATATCATGGAACCCCAAAGAGGTTACCATGGTCATTGAGGTCGATGGCTTCATTGTTAATGTCGTTCTGCACCGCCCGTGGCAGGCGCCTAAATACATCCATAAGTATTAAGGAGCTGTCCAACTCCTTCTCACAATTCCAAGCGGACAGCAAGTAGAAACAATTGGACATTTCATTCCACAGTTTGTTCAGACCCCGGTAATCTCCTTCGTTTATCTTCGGACCTCTGGTTAACAGTCTGACGTATGCATCCACCACTTTATGTCGTTGACCGAACTGTTCCTTTAGCACCTCAAGTGCTCGCTGATACCCCTCCTCCGGTGAATCTATCATAGCGCAAAATTGGATCGCTTCAAACGCTTCACCGATACAATGATTGCGTAAGTGCCTTAACTTGCTCCTCGGTTCCTTTACTCGTCTGCCAATATTCTCTTCGAATTCGGCCATAAAAGAGTGAAACTCCAACACGTTCCCGTCAAACTTTGGAATATTTCGCTGTGGAAGTGGTCCGTGTTCAAACGATAAGGCAATAGTGCGCAAAGCGCTTTTCAGTATGTCATCTCTGGCCGCCGCAGAACTTCCATTCCTATCTGCGGATCGCGGTGGTTCCACATGCGCTTTGGTAGCCTCCATATTCTCACCGTCGCTTAACCATGACTTAACACGCTGCTGCCTTGTCGTCATTGAGCTCAAGTTCTGTTGAGCCTCCACAGGTTCCTTTAATCGTTCTCCTTCAAATCCGGCCCCGATTGCCTCCTTCTGAAGTTGCAACTGTCGTATTGCTTTCTCGATGTCCGCAACCCTGCGAGCACGATTTGTCTTATCTTGAGTCACCTCATTGATCTCTCGGCCCAGATTCGGTCTCAGTATAAGCTTGTCTTCTACAAGCTTCTCAATAAGATTCTTCGCAGATTTCAAAGAAATAGGTTCTGAAGGTAAGTCTTCTTCATCCACGTCCCCAAAGTCGATTAATGGATTACGCTCCACCATCCTAAATCGACTTGACACTCTCAAGGCTTCTTCACTGAACTTCTCCTCAAGTCCGTAACACTTTTAATAATGTTGCGGGTGTAGCAACGTTCCGCCGGATCCTTATGATCTGACGGCTGTCGATAAGTGATCACGTTCTTTAATGCACCTGATCTCAGTTTGCAGCCAGTAAACTTCCCTCGGTTAACACACACCACTTTTATTTACAAATTAACAGATTTAGGTTTCAGGTGATTAAAAGTGTTTCGTTTGATCACTATAAAATAAATATTAACCGGTTATTGCAGAGGATTACATACACGAATTACACAACATCTATACACCAAGAATAAGCGACTAATTACAACAAATAGTACGTAAGCAATACAATGCACGACAATAAGGACACCGGGTTTATATACCCTATAGAGCGAAGAAATATGGGCGATACGGTCGTCGATCATGCAGGGTTAATGGACGCAAAATGATCACGCAGCGTGTAATCAGGTCAGTCCTAAGAATTATCAATGAAAAGAGTTTAAACGAGTTTCGCTGCTTCATTCTAACTTAATGATCACGCAGCGTGTGAACGGGTCAGTTCTATAACATTTTAAATCGAAGAAGTTCAAACGAGTTCGCTGCCACATTCTACAAATAGTAACGCTTTTAAAGTCATAATATTTAGAACATTACATTGATGTAACGGAAAATTGAGTTTTGAATTTTCACGTGTTCTAAAATATGATTCGGTTAGTCGCGTTTATCCATGTAAATAAGAACACGCAGTGAACGTTATAACATAGGTAATCTTCAGATTACCATGCGCCCACCGTCGGTTTACCGCAATTATTGCAGTGGGTTGTGCATGGTTAAAACATTCCTTCAATTTGATAGCCATCATTGCTATTAGAAAATGTCCGTTAAATGCCTTGCCCAATGACACAGCGACCAGTTTCGAACTTATAACCGTTCGACTGAAAGGCATAGCAGAAACCCACCAAGCTAACCGGTCGATCTATCGATTCTAGTATTTCAAAACGAGCGTCCAAATGGCACGTTTTTTATTGTTTTAAAATTATATACAAAATAAAAATAAAACCTTATTTATCCACGACATTTTTGACAGTTTTAAAACATGGTTATCCAGCATTCGTAGCGTGTAGATTAAATTACAATTGTTCGTCCGCTTTTGCCGGGAATACTTTCGTATTGGTAACTGTGGCGAGCGATGGCTGGTCAAGATGAAGGGCTGTTTCGTTCTGCATCTTGGGCTGTTTTGTTCTGATGCATCGGCACATCTTTCTCAGGGCGATCTTTGTTTCTGCCCGCATCTTGCTATACAAATTGGAGGAATGTTGTAATATTAGGGGCAACACTAAAAGAAGGAGAACAGTCGTATGTCCGAAATCTCCGGCAGTAAACTACCGATTTTAGCACCTAATAATATATTCATGTTTATCCTCGTTAATGGAAAACGCAAAGTAGCGTTAACACACGGGCAATCGTCATATTATCTTGCACCCGCCGTCGGGCTACCCGAGCTATTGCAGTGGGTAACCCCAGCGGTCTACTGGGTTCACGTAAGTGCCTTGCCCAAGGACACAACCGACTAGCTAGTGATACCTTTTTAACCTTTCGGGTCAGTTTTTAAAAGGCAACGCACTAAACCATTCAGCTAATCGGCCCTACTTTCAACAATGAGTCCACAGTTTTATTGTTTACGCAAACCTACGTTGAAGCCAGGTTATAGAAGATTGGGTTGAGGCATTCGCTGAAACGGAGACTCCAGTATTCCAGCATTCCAAACCACCAGTGGTCTACCTCATCCTGGTGAGTTATCGCCTTCGTAGTCGTGGCGTAAATATGGTAAGCTGGAATGAATTGGTTTCAACAAACGGCACAGAATACTTTACTAAAGTACGGTTAGGACAAACAAATGTACTAGAATGGGATATAGGAAATTGATGTTTATCGCTGTGAATGGAAAATTTACACGTCAATCGTCAGATAGCTTGCGGATACGCAAGTGAACATTCTTTTTTTTGCCGATACAAGTTTCGAACCAAAGATGGGGACGTCACTTGGGCCGTTTTTATATATATGAGTAGGTATATGTATATACCGGTCGCGCTAACCACTCGGCCACACGACCGTACACAAGTGAACATTCTTATACGGGTAACCATCAGACTACCTTGCCTCACCTATGGATTACCGAATCTAATGTAGGCTATTGCGAATGAGACGTCCCCATACTTTTACAAGAACCTACTAATCCACCGAGTCCGGGCTATAACCACTAAGAAAGAAGTATTTTGTCAAATTAAACATAACTATTTTATTGCAATTTTATCGTAATATTGCTTTACCAGCAAGGTGATCTGACGATTGTCCATGTGTTAACCCCCCTTACGTTTACCTATTCACGGCGATAAACATGAATATCCTATCTTTTCCTTTACTATTTTTGACTATGGTTTGTTTTGTTGTATTTTTCTGTTTTTGTATTGTTACTCCAGACGTTTAACAATTTTTTTAATTTTTTTGACCGCAGTCCAAGTTTCGAACCCATTATTTAATTCTCTCAAAATCTCTTAAATTTCCCACCTGTGTGTGGAATGTATCCCAACATAAAAGAGCCAACGATGAGGTAAAGTTGAAGAATTGCTTGGCGTTCCTTACGACGTCTGCGAGATTCGGCGACCCAACCGATTTCACTTTCTGCCCGCTGGCCACCGCCTAAATTTAGTGAGTGTTTAAGTAGCCAACAATAAATAAAGAAGCCAACAGGTGATTGACTACTAGATATGTTTGTAGACCTGGACTGTTTTTTTAGGAATTCTTATTACCATATACGCTACATGAACATAGGATAGGATATTCATGTTTATCCCCGTGAAAACGCACAAGAAGTTCTCACACGGTTGATCGTCAGATCACCTTGCGACCATCATTCAAAGGAGCTATTGCAGTGTGTTGTTTATGATTAAAATAAGTTTATTCAATTTTGGAAAGAACCCAATACTACATCAGGTTTATGCAAAGTCCGGCAGGTGCCTTGCCCAAGCACATGTGCTGGCGGTGCACCGCCGACTAAAGCTTGCGATCAGTTTCGTTCCATTATGCAGTTCGAATAAATGCATCTTTGAATATGTATTTCTATATTTCGTGTATTAGTGACTGTATTTGTTGGTACTTTATACTTTATTTGTTGGTACTTTATACTTTATTTGTTGGTACTGTATACTTTATACGGTAGGGGAGGAATGAACAGATTCAATATCGGTTTTCTATAAACTGTAAAACATACTGTTTATTATTCTTACGTGTTTGGCGTTTGAACCGTCGATAATGTATAACCACCGTTACCCCAATGGAGAAAAGCAAGATAAGAACCATCGGAATATAGAAGAATACGGCGTAGCCATATACTGCATATGCTTTGAAACTGGCGAACCTGTTCAAAATCAACAAAAGAATCAGTTATGAGCTTAGTAGAATAACGCGAGAATTTGTAAGATGGTTTAGGAAAAAAAATATGACACAAGTCAAAATAGCTGTGAAATATTATAAGTCACTTTAAAATATTAGACGAGGCAGATAGCGCGTAACTCGATAACAATGACATCATTATGATTAACAGGGGGTTTATAATATCACCTTCAATTGTTAACGACCATCTTAGTAATTTGGATATAACATTTGATATAACGCATTTACCGTAAAACGCATATTTAATAGAATGCTACTATAAAGGGAACGTTGAAATATATAGCACCACCATCTATTTAAACGTCACCCTCTAATAGACCGCCACGTATCTAATAGACATGACGCTTAATTTTCACCAGTTAACTTTTTTATTAATGTTTACTAGTAAGTGTGTTTTGTTTGATTTTTTTTCTTATTCTTAGATGTTAGATTTTAACTGTGTCACATGTTTTCTTTTTATTCATTAAATTTATCTTCCCAAAATTCTGACAATCTAGTCCAAAAATAGAGCACCATCCTGTAGTCTTAAAACACCACCCTCTAAGTCTAATAGATGGCTACTATAGGTAAAGGGTTAAGAATATTGTACTGCGTGGCTCAAGCCAAGTTTAACGGTATATTGAGATGCTTCATAATTGGATTTTATTTAGATATTTATGTTTTCCAGAGTAAGAATGTCAGATAATTATTCCCAACTTTTTTTTATTTAAGGTATTAGGTACCTAGTTTTCGTTTCAGTATAAGTCTATTCATACGGCAAATGGAACAGTCGGTAAAACTCGTCGTTTAAAAAAGGATATAACTAAATAAATATAGTGGACGCGACCGACCAGTGCAAGGTAATCGTGCAAGACGGCCATCCTGTTTCTTGACTTATAACTTCTGTGTTCATTTTTCTCGCGTCCATCCAAATAGCAAAGGGTGTAAATCCGCATGTTATGGACACAAACCAAATAACGCAGATACACATCTAGGAATACAAAGAACCATGTATATACACTTGAACAAAAAATCAATTTTTAATTTCCTAGACTAATATAAGTTTGTTGGTTTAAAGCGAAAGAAAATCTTAAGTCTATTGCCCCTTACAATTAGATTATAGTTAATTCCGTCGTTGGTATGTGCTGTAAAACGATTTAAAGGGGAACTGAAGTCAATTTTAAGAATATCTTAATAAATGGAAAAAAATACGCTGATTTCAAAAATCAAATCAGTTTCTTCCAATATTTTTTTGTTAAAAAGTTATGAGCAGATATGTATTTTATGTTAGGAGATTTCCCGTATTACGTCATTGACGTTGTTGAGATTTCGTGCCTATATGCGCTTTACCCTTCTAAGCAATGTAAGAAAATTTTGTAACCTAAAATATGGATAGAAAATCATCTGCTGACTTCGGCCAAATAGCTTGGGTTATTTGGTAGCCTTTCACCTAAATCGGTTGTGTTTTTGAGCTGTCAAGGCGGTTGTGGTTTTGTTCAAAGCATTCATTGGATTTCAGATTAATTCACCAGATTATTGGGCAACACTAAAACAGTACCCACGTTGGTTTCATACACAACACACTGCAAAAGCTTCGGCAACTAGGCCGCAGGTTGGTTCGCTTGATTAGCTTGGTTGGTTAGTTCGTCACCTATTAGTCGTAAGGTTGCGGGTTTAAAACTAGTGGCCAGCCGGTAGGCTTTGTGGTTGGGAAAGGAACTCATTGGGTAAATATTGGGTAAATCTAGTGGAATAATGGGTTCTTTCAAAATTTAAGAAATGTCTCATTTAAACACAACACACTGTAATGGCTGTGGTAACTTGACGGTGGGCGCGAGGTGATCTAACGATTTCCCGTGTGTTAACGCCCCTTGCGCCTTCCATCCACTAAAATAAACATCAATATCCTATCCTACCTTTGCATGTGACATCATGAATCGCTTGTATTTGTATGGAAAAGTTATAGAGTAGAACCTTAAAAAGGAGAAACATAGAATATGAATGGAAGTCGATAAAGATGTACCATTGTCTCCTCCCCAAAATACCTGCAAAACATTGCAAAATATGTGCATTTACATGTATTTATACACACCAAAAACCATACTATGTAACCTAAACATTGTTTGTATCTAATAGATTATATTAAAGGCCGTATAGGCTAGTTATCGTTGACGATAAGTTAAAAACAAGTGGAACTTAAAACAAAACAGTTGCTCCTCAGTTGCCAAAAAACGATTAAAAAATGTTTAAAAGTGGGGTTGGACAGAACCTTCTAAATAAGGATAGGGGGCTTAAGGCTGGGGTTAAAGTTAAGGTTATCACTGGGGTTGATATAAGTGTTTGAAAAGAGTTTTAATTAATTTCGCCAACCTTTAGTCAGTAGTTTTCCCCCTTCCCTCTTATTACTGCTTCACTTATTATATGCACACGGTTTGTGTCCTTACCTTACATAGAAAGCTCGAAATTATCCAATGGTCAAAACCCCACGTGCGACGGTAAAGAAACAGCGGGCTTAGAAGTGCGGAAAAGCAATCGGAAACACAAAGGCTCGCGATAAATATGTTGAAGTTAGTTCTGAATTATAAAAGAGCAACTTTAGTTTTTTACCGTGCTAAGTTTCGAACGCTTAATGGACTCGCCACTAAGACAGTTACTTTTTTTATATAGAAGGCGGTATATAAATCAGTAACGTTTACCATATGGCCACATGACCGTTTACAACTGTAGTTTTTAGTATATATAGAGCTACGATTCTAAATGAAATGACGACTCTTGGTTATTTCTTTACTTACCATATCAAATACCCACTAAGCAAGAATGCGTGTCGTCCAAAAATTTGAAGTATATATTACTGGGTTTTCTTCGATTTAATTTATATGTTTATAGGTTTCCTTTTTTCTGTGTTACACTGGTGACAGGAATGTCTGGTCCTTCAGGTCATTGGGTAGAACGTATTATCGAATAGGGTCAAAACTTTTAGAAATCCTAACTGTCACGCTCATAGTTTGTCTCAACTTTAATTAAAAATAAAACAAGGGGAAATCCAACAATCGAGAGAAAAAAAAACATTTTCAGTATTTTCGGCGTTATGGCCGATACCTGATACCTCTGGTTTAAAATTAAATATTAACTTTAAATTTCTACTACGTTTTAAGAATTACAACATAAATTAGAAAAACATAAATAGAATTTAAACCAATTGTACCCAGGGAAATTTCCCAAAATAGAATAGACCTAACCAGTCATAAATTCAATCTTATTACGCGTATAGAAAAGTTGAAAACGCAAAGTTAAGATAAATAAATAATGAATTCAAATACGAACAAAAAAGTGCGTATGTCCCAATCCCGTCTTTAACCTTTTTTTGCGAAATCCCATTTTATTGATAAGTAGAATTTGGCAATTTTTACCACTGGAAATCCGTTAAAATATTAAATTCCTAACTTTATTAAGAAAACATGGATATTAAGGTTAAATTAATAACTCGGGAACTTATTAGTTTCTGCTTGTGGAAACAAACGTTACACAGTTTGTATAAGAGATTACCAAGAGTGGTGAGGTAGCCAGGGAACCCGATTGTTTTTTTTATTCAGATAAATATAGGGTACACTCGATGCGAATAGTTCCTGAAATAGATTTCTTCTGGAATGTGTCCTTTGACATCCCTTTTTTTGAAGTTCTGGAATGTGTCCTTTGACACGATTTAATATGTGGTAACGAACCGTACTGTCAACACCGATGCTACTA
Source organism: Ciona savignyi (assembly GCA_000149265.1). NCBI lineage: Eukaryota > Metazoa > Chordata > Ascidiacea > Phlebobranchia > Cionidae > Ciona > Ciona savignyi. The sequence goes on from CH002376.1 coordinate 1,575,035, forward strand.
GTGAGGTCTTTTCACGGGGTGGTATTCTCGCGCTTAATAACAAACTCTAAAGTTTGTAATGCAAGTGGGTATTTATATTTTTTCTATGGCCCACTGATCGTAATATTTTTTTGGCCATTTTAGGCCTAATATGTTTTCTATGGCAATCTTTAGGCCTAATGTGTTTTATATTGCCATTTTTAATGTGCTTTTCATAGATAAATGTCAGGGGCATAAAAACAGCGGTAAAATTTATCCAATTGGCAAAACAAT